>JARWAU010000001.1:22987933-23587933 GCA_029958995.1 Bombus sonorus | reverse complement strand
ACATAACGTTATACGTTATATGGTAATGCTACATAACGTTATACGTTATATGGTAATGCTACATAACGTTATACGTTATATGGTAATGCAACATAACGTTATACGTTATATGGTAACAGTATATAACGTTATACGTTATATGGTAATGCTACATAACGTTATACGTTATATGGTAACAGTATATAACGTTATACGTTATATGGTAATGCTACATAACGTTATACGATATATGGTAACAGTATATAACGTTATACGTTATAACGTAATGTTACATAACGTTATACGTTATATGGTAATGCTACATAACGTTATACGTTATATGGTAATGCTACATAATGTTATACGTTATATGGTAATGCTACATAACGTTATACGTTATATGGTAACAGTATATAACGTTATACGCTATATGGTAATGCTACATAACGTTATACGTTATATGGTAATGCTACATAACGTTATACGTTATATGGTAATGCTACATAACGTTATACGTTATATGGTAATGCTACATAACGTTATACGTTATATGGTAACAGTATATAACGTTATACGTTATATGGTAACAGTATATAACGTTATACGTTATAAGGTAATAGTAAATAACGTTACACGTTATATGATAATGCTACATAACGTTATACACTATATGGTAATGCTACATAACGTTATACGTTATATGGTAATGCTACATAACGTTATACGTTATATGGTAATGCTACATAACGTTCTACGTTATATGGTAATGCTACATAACGTTATACGTTATATGGTAATGCTACATAACGTTATACGTTATATGGTAATGCTACATAACGTTATACGTTATATGGTAATGCTACATAACGTTATACGTTGTATGGTAATGCTACATAACGTTATACGTTATATGGTAACAGTATATAACGTTATACGTTATATGGTAATGCTACATAACGTTATACGTTATAAGGTAATGATACATAACGTTATACGTTATATGGTAATGCTACATAACGTTATACGTTATATGGTAATGCTACATAACGTTATACGCTATATGGTAATGCTACATAACATTATACGTTATATGGTAATGCTACATAATGTTATACGTTATATGGTAATGCTGGATAGCGTTATACGTTATATGGTAATGCTACATAACGTTATACGTTATATGGTAATGCTACATAACGTTATACGTTATATGGTAATGCTACATAACGTTATACGTTATATGCTAATGCTACATAACGTTATACGTTATATGGAAATGCTACATAACGTTATACGTTATATGGTAATGCTACATAACGTTATACGTTATATGGTAATGCTACATAACGTTATACGTTATATGGTAATGCAACATAACGTTATACGTTATATGGTAACAGTATATAACGTTATACGTCATATGGTAATGCTACATAACGTTATACGTTATATGGTAACAGTATATAACGTTATACGTTATATGGTAATGCTACATAACGTTATACGATATATGGTAACAGTATATAACGTTATACGTTATAACGTAATGTTACATAACGTTATACGTTATATGGTAATGCCACATAACGTTATACGTTATATGGTAATGATACATAACGTTATACGTTATATGGTAATGCTACATAACGTTATACGTTATATGGTAACAGTATATAACGTTATACGTTATATGTAAATGCTACATTACGTTATACGTTATAAGGTAATGCTACATAACGTTATACGTTATATGGTAATGCTACATAACGTTATACGTTATATGGTAATGCTACATAACGTTATACGTTATATGGTAATGCTACATAACGTTATACGTTATATGGTAACAGTATATAACGTTACACGTTATATGATAATGCTACATAACGTTATACATTATATGGTAATGCTACATAACGTTATACGTTATATGGTAATGCTACATAACGTTATACGTTATATGGTAATGCTACATAACGTTATACGTTGTATGGTAATGCTACATAACGTTATACGTTATATGGTAACAGTATATAACGTTATACGTTATATGGTAATGCTACATAACGTTATACGTTATAAGGTAATGATACATAACGTTATACGTTATATGGTAATGCTACATAACGTTATACGTTATATGGTAATGCAACATAACGTTATACGTTATATGGTAACAGTATATAACGTTATACGTTATATGGTAATGCTACATAACGTTATACGTTATATGGTAACAGTATATAACGTTATACGTTATATGGTAATGCTACATAACGTTATACGATATATGGTAACAGTATATAACGTTATACGTTATAACGTAATGTTACATAACGTTATACGTTATATGGTAATGCTACATAACGTTATACGTTATATGGTAATGCTACATAATGTTATACGTTATATGGTAATGCTACATAACGTTATACGTTATATGGTAACAGTATATAACGTTATACGCTATATGGTAATGCTACATAACGTTATACGTTATATGGTAATGCTACATAACGTTATACGTTATATGGTAATGCTACATAACGTTATACGTTATATGGTAATGCTACATAACGTTATACGTTATATGGTAACAGTATATAACGTTATACGTTATATGGTAACAGTATATAACGTTATACGTTATAAGGTAATAGTAAATAACGTTACACGTTATATGATAATGCTACATAACGTTATACATTATATGGTAATGCTACATAACGTTATAGGTTATATGGTAATGCTACATAACGTTATACGTTATATGGTAATGCTGCATAACGTTATACGTTATATGGTAATGCTACATAATGTTATACGTTATATGGTAATGCTACATAACGTTATACGCTATATGGTAATGCTACATAACGTTATACGTTATATGGTAATGCTACATAACGTTATACGTTGTATGGTAATGCTACATAACGTTATACGTTATATGGTAACAGTATATAACGTTATACGTTATATGGTAATGCTACATAACGTTATACGTTATAAGGTAATGATACATAACGTTATACGTTATATGGTAATGCTACATAACGTTATACGTTATATGGTAATGCTACATAACGTTATACGCTATATGGTAATGCTACATAACGTTATACGTTATATGGTAATGCTACATAATGTTATACGTTATATGGTAATGCTACATAGCGTTATACGTTATATGGTAATGCTACATAACGTTAGACGTTATATGGTAATGCTACATAACGTTATACGTTATATGGTAATGCTACATAACGTTATACGTTATATGGTAATGCTACATAACGTTATACGTTATATGGAAATGCTACATAACGTTATACGTTATATGGTAATGCTACATAACGTTATACGTTATATGGTAATGCTACATAACGTTATACGTTATATGGTAATGCAACATAACGTTATACGTTATATGGTAACAGTATATAACGTTATACGTTATATGGTAATGCTACATAACGTTATACGTTATATGGTAACAGTATATAACGTTATACGTTATATGGTAATGCTACATAACGTTATACGATATATGGTAACAGTATATAACGTTATACGTTATAACGTAATGTTCCATAACGTTATACGTTATATGGTAATGCCACATAACGTTATACGTTATATGGTAATGCTACATAATGTTATACGTTATATGGTAATGCTACATAACGTTATACGTTATATGGTAACAGTATATAACGTTATACGCTATATGGTAATGCTACATAACGTTATACGTTATAAGGTAATGATACATAACGTTATACGTTATATGGTAATGCTACATAACGTTATACGTTATATGGTAACAGTATATAACGTTATACGTTATATGGAAATGCTACATAACGTTATACGTTATATGGTAATGCTACATAACGTTATACGTTATATGGTAATGCTACATAATGTTATACGTTATATGGTAATGCTAGATAGCGTTATACGTTATATGGTAATGCTACATAACGTTATACGTTATATGGTAACAGTATATAACGTTACACGTTATATGATAATGCTACATAACGTTATACATTATATGGTAATGCTACATAACGTTATACGTTATATGGTAATGCTACATAATGTTATACGTTATATGGTAATGCTACATAACGTTATACGTTATATGGTAATGCTACATAATGTTATACGTTATATGGTAATGCTAGATAGCGTTATACGTTATATGGTAATGCTACATAACGTTATACGTTATATGGTAATGCTACATAACGTTATACGTTATAAGGTAATGCTACATAACGTTATACGTTATATGGTAATGCTACATAACGTTATACGTTATATGGTAATGCTACATAACGTTATACGTTATATGGTAATGCTACATAACGTTATACGTTGTATGGTAATGCTACATAACGTTATACGTTATATGGTAACAGTATATAACGTTATACGTTATATGGTAATGCTACATTACGTTATACGTTATAAGGTAATGATACATAACGTTATACGTTATATGGTAATGCTACATAACGTTATACGTTATATGGTAATGCTACATAACGTTATACGCTATATGGTAATGCTACATAACATTATACGTTATATGGTAATGCTACATAATGTTATACGTTATATGGTAATGCTAGATAGCGTTATACGTTATATGGTAATGCTACATAACGTTATACGTTATATGGTAATGCTACATAACGTTATACGTTATATGGTAATGCTACATAACGTTATACGTTATATGGTAATGCTACATAATGTTATACGTTATATGGTAATGCTACATAACGTTATACGTTATATGGTAACAGTATATAACGTTATACGCTATATGGTAATGCTACATAACGTTATACGTTATAAGGTAAGGATACATAACGTTATACGTTATATGGTAATGCTACATAACGTTATACGTTATATGGTAACAGTATATAACGTTATACGTTATATGGAAATGCTACATAACGTTATACGTTATAAGGTAATGCTACATAACGTTATACGTTATATGGTAATGCTACATAACGTTATACGTTATATGGTAATGCTACATAACGTTATACGTTATATGGTAATGCTACATAACGTTAGACGTTATATGGTAACAGTATATAACGTTATACGTTATAACGTAATGTTACATAACGTTATACGTTATATGGTAATGCTACATAACGTTATACGTTATATGGTAATGCTACATAACGTTATACGTTATATGGTAATGCTACATAACGTTATACGTTATATGGTAACAGTATATAACGTTATACGTTATATGGTAACAGTATATAACGTTATACGTTATGTGGAAATGCTACATAACGTTATACGTTATAAGGTAATGCTACATAACGTTATACGTTATATGGTAGCAGTATATAACGTTATACGTTATATGGTAATGCTACATAACGTTATACGTTATATGGTAACAGTATATAACGTTATACGTTATATGGTAATGCTGCATAACGTTATACGTTATATGGTAACAGTATATAACGTTATACGTTATAACGTAATGTTACATAACGTTATACGGTTATATGGTAATGCTACATAACGTTATACGTTATATGGTAATGCTACATAATGTTATACGTTATATGGTAATGCTACATAACGTTATACGTTATATGGTAACAGTATATAACGTTATACGTTATATGGTAATGCTACATAACGTTATACGTTATATGGTAATGATACATAACGTTATACGCTATATGGTAATGCTACATAACGTTATACGTTATAAGGTAATGATACATAACGTTATACGTTATATGGTAATGCTACATAACGTTATACGTTATATGGTAACAGTATATAACGTTATACGTTATATGGAAATGCTACATAACGTTATACGTTATATGGTAATGCTACATAACGTTATACGTTATATGGTAATGCTACATAATGTTATACGTTATATGGTAATGCTAGATAGCGTTATACGTTATATGGTAATGCTACATAACGTTATACGTTATATGGTAACAGTATATAACGTTACACGTTATATGATAATGCTACATAACGTTATACATTATATGGTAATGCTACATAACGTTATACGTCATATGGTAATGCTACATAATGTTATACGTTATATGGTAATGCTACATAACGTTATACGTTATATGGTAATGCTACATAATGTTATACGTTATATGGTAATGCTAGATAGCGTTATACGTTATATGGTAATGCTACATAACGTTATACGTTATATGGTAATGCTACATAACGTTATACGTTATAAGGTAATGCTACATAACGTTATACGTTATATGGTAATGCTACATAACGTTATACGTTATATGGTAATGCTACATAACGTTATACGTTATATGGTAATGCTACATAACGTTATACGTTGTATGGTAATGCTACATAACGTTATACGTTATATGGTAACAGTATATAACGTTATACGTTATATGGTAATGCTACATTACGTTATACGTTATAAGGTAATGATACATAACGTTATACGTTATATGGTAATGCTACATAACGTTATACGTTATATGGTAATGCTACATAACGTTATACGCTATATGGTAATGCTACATAACATTATACGTTATATGGTAATGCTACATAATGTTATACGTTATATGGTAATGCTAGATAGCGTTATACGTTATATGGTAATGCTACATAACGTTATACGTTATATGGTAATGCTACATAACGTTATACGTTATAAGGTAATGCTACATAACGTTATACGTTATATGGTAATGCTACATAACGTTATACGTTATATGGTAACGCTACATAACGTTATACGTTATATGGTAATGCTACATAACGTTAGACGTTATATGGTAACAGTATATAACGTTATACGTTATAACGTAATGTTACATAACGTTATACGTTATATGGTAATGCTACATAACGTTATACGTTATATGGTAATGCTACATAATGTTATACGTTATATGGTAATGCTACATAACGTTATACGTTATATGGTAACAGTATATAACGTTATACGTTATATGGTAATGCTACATAACGTTATACGTTATAAGGTAATGATACATAACGTTATACGTTATATGGTAATGCTACATAACGTTATACGTTATATGGTAACGGTATATAACGTTATAAGTTATATGGAAATGCTACATAACGATATACGTTATAAGGTAATGATACATAACGTTATACGTTATATGGTAATGCTACATAACGTTATACGTTATATGGTAACGGTATATAACGTTATAAGTTATATGGAAATGCTACATAACGTTATACGTTATATGGTAATGCTACATAACGTTATACGTTGTATGGTAACAGTATATAACGTTATACGTTATATGGTAATGCTACATAACGTTATACGTTATATGGTAATGCTACATAACGTTATACGTTATATGGTAACAGTATATAACGTTATACGTTATAAGGTAATGATACATAACGTTATACGTTATATGGTAATGCTACATAACGTTATACGTTATATGGTAACGGTATATAACGTTATAAGTTATATGGAAATGCTACATAACGATATACGTTATAAGGTAATGCTACATAACGTTATACGATATATGGTAATGCTACATAACGTTATACGTTATATGGTAATGCTACATAACTTTATACGTTATATGGTTATACTACATAACGTTATACGTTATATGGTAATGCTACATAACGTTATACGTTGTATGGTAACAGTATATAACGTTATACGTTATATGGTAATGCTACATAACGTTATACGTTATATGGTAACAGTATATAACGTTATACGTTATATGGTAATGCTACATAACGTTATACGTTATATGGTAACAGTATATAACGTTATACGTTATAACGTAATGTTACATAACGTTATACGTCATATGGTAATGCTACATAACGTTATACGTTATATGGTAATGCTACATAATGTTATACGTTATATGGTAATGCTACATAACGTTATACGTTATATGGTAACAGTATATAACGTTATACGTTATATGGTAATGCTACATAACGTTATACGTTATAAGGTAATGATACATAACGTTATACGTTATATGGTAATGCTACATAACGTTATACATTATATGGTAACAGTATATAACGTTATACGTTATGTGGAAATGCTACATAACGTTATACGTTATAAGGTAATGCTACATAACGTTATACGTTATATGGTAGCAGTATATAACGTTATACGTTATATGGTAATGCTACATAACGTTATACGTTATATGGTAACAGTATATAACGTTATACGTTATATGGTAATGCTGCATAACGTTATACGTTATATGGTAACAGTATATAACGTTATACGTTATAACGTAATGTTACATAACGTTATACGGTTATATGGTAATGCTACATAACGTTATACGTTATATGGTAATGCTACATAATGTTATACGTTATATGGTAATGCTACATAACGTTATACGTTATATGGTAACAGTATATAACGTTATACGTTATATGGTAATGCTACATAACGTTATACGTTATATGGTAATGATACATAACGTTATACGTTATATGGTAATGCTACATAACGTTATACGTTATATGGTAACAGTATATAACGTTATACGTTATATGGAAATGCTACATAACGTTATACGTTATAAGGTAATGCTACATAACGTTATACGTTATATGGTAATGCTACATAACGTTATACGTTATATGGTAACGCTACATAACGTTATACGTTATATGGTAATGCTACATAACGTTAGACGTTATATGGTAACAGTATATAACGTTATACGTTATAACGTAATGTTACATAACGTTATACGTTATATGGTAATGCTACATAACGTTATACGTTATATGGTAATGCTACATAATGTTATACGTTATATGGTAATGCTACATAACGTTATACGTTATATGGTAACAGTATATAACGTTATACGTTATATGGTAATGCTACATAACGTTATACGTTATAAGGTAATGATACATAACGTTATACGTTATATGGTAATGCTACATAACGTTATACGTTATATGGTAACGGTATATAACGTTATAAGTTATATGGAAATGCTACATAACGATATACGTTATAAGGTAATGATACATAACGTTATACGTTATATGGTAATGCTACATAACGTTATACGTTATATGGTAACGGTATATAACGTTATAAGTTATATGGAAATGCTACATAACGTTATACGTTATATGGTAATGCTACATAACGTTATACGTTGTATGGTAACAGTATATAACGTTATACGTTATATGGTAATGCTACATAACGTTATACGTTATATGGTAATGCTACATAACGTTATACGTTATATGGTAACAGTATATAACGTTATACGTTATAAGGTAATGATACATAACGTTATACGGTATATGGTAATGCTACATAACGTTATACGTTATATGGTAACGGTATATAACGTTATAAGTTATATGGAAATGCTACATAACGATATACGTTATAAGGTAATGCTACATAACGTTATACGATATATGGTAATGCTACATAACGTTATACGTTATATGGTAATGCTACATAACTTTATACGTTATATGGTTATACTACATAACGTTATACGTTATATGGTAATGCTACATAACGTTATACGTTGTATGGTAACAGTATATAACGTTATACGTTATATGGTAATGCTACATAACGTTATACGTTATATGGTAACAGTATATAACGTTATACGTTATATGGTAATGCTACATAACGTTATACGTTATATGGTAACAGTATATAACGTTATACGTTATAACGTAATGTTACATAACGTTATACGTCATATGGTAATGCTACATAACGTTATACGTTATATGGTAATGCTACATAATGTTATACGTTATATGGTAATGCTACATAACGTTATACGTTATATGGTAACAGTATATAACGTTATACGTTATATGGTAATGCTACATAACGTTATACGTTATAAGGTAATGATACATAACGTTATACGTTATATGGTAATGCTACATAACGTTATACATTATATGGTAACAGTATATAACGTTATACGTTATGTGGAAATGCTACATAACGTTATACGTTATAAGGTAATGCTACATAACGTTATACGTTATATGGTAGCAGTATATAACGTTATACGTTATATGGTAATGCTACATAACGTTATACGTTATATGGTAACAGTATATAACGTTATACGTTATATGGTAATGCTGCATAACGTTATACGTTATATGGTAACAGTATATAACGTTATACGTTATAACGTAATGTTACATAACGTTATACGGTTATATGGTAATGCTACATAACGTTATACGTTATATGGTAATGCTACATAATGTTATACGTTATATGGTAATGCTACATAACGTTATACGTTATATGGTAACAGTATATAACGTTATACGTTATATGGTAATGCTACATAACGTTATACGTTATATGGTAATGATACATAACGTTATACGTTATATGGTAATGCTACATAACGTTATACGTTATATGGTAACAGTATATAACGTTATACGTTATAACGTAATGTTACATAACGTTATACGTTATATGGTAATGCTACATAACGTTATACGTTATATGGTAATGCTACATAATGTTATACGTTATATGGTAATGCTACATAACGTTATACGTTATATGGTAACAGTATATAACGTTATACGTTATATGGTAATGCTACATCACGTTATACGTTATAAGGTAACGATACATAACGTTATACGTTATATGGTAATGCTACATAACGTTATACGTTATATGGTAACGGTATATAACGTTATACGTTATATGGAAATGCTACATAACGTTATACGTTATATGGTAATGCTACATCACGTTATACGTTATAAGGTAATGCTACATAACGTTATACGTTATATGGTAACAGTATATAACGTTATACGTTATATGGTAACAGTATATAACGTTATACGTTATATGGCAATGCTACATAACGTTATACGTTATATGGTAACAGTATATAACGTTATACGTTATAACGTAATGTTACATAACGTTATACGTTATATGGTAATGCTACATAACGTTGTACGTTATATGGTAATGCTACATAATGTTATACGTTATATGGTAATGCTACATAACGTTATACGTTATATGGTAACAGTATATAACGTTATACGTTATATGGTAATGCTACATAACGTTATACGTTATAAGGTAATGATACATAACGTTATACGTTATATGGTAATGCTACATAACGTTATACGTTATATGGTAATGCTACATAACGTTATACGTTATATGGTAATGCTACATAACGTTATACGTCATATGGTAATGCTACATAACGTTATACGGTATATGGTAACAGTATATAACGTTATACGTTATATGGTAATGCTACATAACGTTATACGTTATATGGTAACAGTATATAACGTTATACGTTATATGGTAATGCTACATAACGTTATACGTTATAAGGTAATGATACATAACGTTATACGTTATATGGTAATGCTACATAACGTTATACGTTATATGGTAACAGTATATAACGTTATACGTTATATGGAAATGCTACATAACGTTATACGTTATATGGTAATGCTACATAACGTTATACGTAATATGGTAATGCTACATAACGTTATACGTTATATGGTAATGCTACATAACGTTATACATTATATGGTAATGCTACATAACGTTATACGTTATATGGTAACAGTATACAACGTTATACGTTATAAGGTAATAGTAAATAACGTTACACGTTATATGATAATGCTACATAACGTTATACATTATATGGTAATGCTACATAACGTTATACGTTATATGGTAATGCTACATAACGTTATACGTTATATGGTAATGCTACATAACGTTATACGTTATATGGTAATGCTACATAACGTTATACGTTATATGGTAATGCTACATAACGTTATACGTTATATGGTAATGCTACATAACGTTATACGTTATATGGTAATGCAACATAACGTTATGCGTTGTATGGTAATGCTACATAACGTTATACGTTATATGGTAACAGTATATAACGTTATACGTTATATGGTAATGCTACATAACGTTATACGTTATATGGTAACAGTATATAACGTTATACGTTATATGGTAATGCTACATAACGTTATACGTTATAAGGTAACAGTATATAACGTTATACGTTATAACGTAATGTTACATAACGTTATCCGTTATATGGTAATGCTACATAACGCTATACGTTATATGGTAATGCTACATAATGTCATACGTTATATGGTAATGCTACATAACGTTATGCGTTATATGGTAACAGTATATAACGTTATACGTTATATGGTAATGCTACATAACGTTATACGTTATATGGTAATGCTACATAACGTTATACGTTGTATGGTAATGCTACATAACGTTATACATTATATGGTAATGCTACATAACGTTATACGTTATATGGTAACAGTATACAACGTTATACGTTATAAGGTAATAGTAAATAACGTTACACGTTATATGATAATGCTACATAACGTTATACATTATATGGTAATGCTACATAACGTTATACGCTATATGGTAATGCTACATAACGTTATACGTTATATGGTCATGCTACATAACGTTATACGTTATATGGTAACAGTATATAACGTTATACGTTATATGGCAATGCTACATAACGTTATACGTTATATGGTAACAGTATATAACGTTATACGTTATAACGTAATGTTACATAACGTTATACGTTATATGGTAATGCTACGTAACGTTATACGTTATATGGTAATGCTACATAACGTTATACGTTATATGGTAATGCTACATAACGTTATACGTTATATGGTAATGCTACATAACGTTATACGTTATATGGTAACGCTACATAACGTTATACGTTATATGGTAATGCTACATAACGTTATACGTTATCTGGTAATGCTACATAACGCTATACGTCATATGGTAATGCTACATAACGTTATACGGTATATGGTAACAGTATATAACGTTATACGTTATATGGTAATGCTACATAACGTTATACGTTACATGGTAACAGTATATAACGTTATACGTTATATGGTAATGCTACATAACGTTATACGTTATATGGTAACAGTATATAACGTTATACGTTATAACGTAATGTTACATAACGTTATCCGTTATATGGTAATGCTACATAACGTTATACGTTATATGGTAATGCTACATAATGTTATACGTTATATGGTAATGCTACATAACGTTATACGTTATATGGTAACAGTATATAACGTTATACGTTATATGGTAATGCTACATAACGTTATACGTTATATAGTAACAGTATATAACGTTATACGATATAACGTAATGTTACATAACGTTATACGTTATATGGTAACAGTATATAACGTTATACGTTATATGGCAATGCTACATAACGTTATACGTTATATGGTAACAGTATATAACGTCATACGTTATAACGTAATGTTACATAACGTTATACGTTATATGGTAATGCTACATAACGTTATACGTTATATGGTAATGCTACATAATGTTATACGTTATATGGTAATGCTACATAACGTTATACGTTATATGGTAACAGTATATAACGTTATACGTTATATGGTAATGCTACATAACGTTATACGTTATAAGGTAATGATACATAACGTTATACGTTATATGGTAATGCTACATAACGTTATAAGTTATATGGTAACAGTATATAACGTTATACGTTATATGGAAATGCTACATAACGTTATACGTTATAAGGTAATGCTACATAACGTTATACGTTATATGGTAATGCTACATAACGTTATACGTTATATGGTAATGCTACATAACGTTATACGTTATATGGTAATGCTACATAACGTTATACGTTATATGGCAACAGTATATAACGTTATACGTTATAACGTAATGTTACATAACGTTATACGTTATATGGTAATGCTACAGAACGTTATACGTTATATGGTAATGCTACATAATGTTATACGTTATATGGTAATGCTACATAACGTTATACGATATACGGTAACAGTATATAACGTTATACGTTATATGGTAATGCTACATAACGTTATACGTTATAAGGTAATGATACATAACGTTATACGTTATATGGTAATGCTACATAACGTTATACGTTATATGGTAACGGTATATAACGTTATACGTTATATGGAAATGCTACATAACGTTATACGTTATAAGGTAATGCTACATAACGTTATACGTTATATGGTAATGCTACATATCGTTATACGTTATATGGTAATGCTACATAACGTTATACGTTATATGGTAATGCTACATAACGTTATACGTTATATGGTAATGCTACATAACTTTATACGTTATATGGTAATGCTAGATAACGTTATACGTTATATGGTAATGCTACATAACGTTATACGTTATATGGTAATGCTACATAACGTTATACGTTATATGGTAATGCTACATAACGTTATACGTTGTATGGTAATGCTACATAACGTTATATATTATATGGTAATGCTACATAACGTTATACGTTATATGGTAACAGTATACAACGTTATACGTTATAAGGTAATAGTAAATAACGTTACACGTTATATGATAATGCTACATAACGTTACACATTATATGGTAATGCTACATAACGTTATACGTTATATGGTAATGCTACATAACGTTATACGTTATATGGTAATGCTACATAACGTTATACGTTATATGGTAATGCTACATAACGTTATACGTTATATGGTAATGCTACATAACGTTATACGTTATATGGTAATGCTACATAACGTTATACGTTATATGGTAATGCTACATAACGTTATACGTCATATGGTAATGCTACATAACGTTATACGGTATATGGTAACAGTATATAACGTTATACGTTATATGGTAATGCTACATAACGTTATACGTTATATGGTAACAGTATATAACGTTATACGTTATATGGTAATGCTACATAACGTTATACGTTATAAGGTAATGATACATAACGTTATACGTTATATGGTAATGCTACATAACGTTATACGTTATATGGTAACAGTATATAACGTTATACGTTATATGGTAATGCTACATAACGTTATACGTTATATGGTAACAGTATATAACGTTATACGTTATATGGTAATGCCACATAACGTTATACGTTATATGGTAACAGTATATAACGTTATACGTTATATGGTAATGCTACATAACGTTATACGTTATAAGGTAACAGTATATAACGTTATACGTTATAACGTAATGTTACATAACGTTATCCGTTATATGGTAATGCTACATAACGCTATACGTTATATGGTAATGCTACATAATGTTATACGTTATATGGTAATGCTACATAACGTTATGCGTTATATAGTAACAGTATATAACGTTATACGATATAACGTAATGTTACATAACGTTATACGTTATATGGTAACAGTATATAACGTTATACGTTATATGGCAATGCTACATAACGTTATACGTTATATGGTAACAGTATATAACGTCATACGTTATAACGTAATGTTACATAACGTTATACGTTATATGGTAATGCTACATAACGTTATACGTTATATGGTAATGCTACATAATGTTATACGTTATATGGTAATGCTACATAACGTTATACGTTATATGGTAATGCTACATAACGTTATACGTTATATGGTAACAGTATATAACGTTATACGTTATATGGAAATGCTACATAACGTTATACGTTATAAGGTAATGCTACATAACGTTATACGTTATATGGTAATGCTACATAACGTTATACGTTATATGGTAATGCTACATAACGTTATACGTTATATGGTAATGCTACATAACGTTATACGTTATATGGTAACAGTATATAACGTTATGCGTTATAACGTAATGTTACATAACGTTATACGTTATATGGTAATGCTACAGAACGTTATACGTTATATGGTAATGCTACATAATGTTATACGTTATATGGTAATGCTACATAACGTTATACGATATACGGTAACAGTATATAACGTTATACGTTATATGGTAATGCTACATAACGTTATACGTTATAAGGTAATGATACATAACGTTATACGTTATATGGTAATGCTACATAACGTTATACGTTATATGGTAACGGTATATAACGTTATACGTTATATGGAAATGCTACATAACGTTATACGTTATAAGGTAATGCTACATAACGTTATACGTTATATGGTAATGCTACATATCGTTATACGTTATATGGTAATGCTACATAACGTTATACGTTATATGGTAATGCTACATAACGTTATACGTTATATGGTAATGCTACATAACGTTATACGTTATATGGTAATGCTAGATAACGTTATACGTTATATGGTAATGCTACATAACGTTATACGTTATATGGTAATGCTACATAACGTTATACGTTATATGGTAATGCTACATAACGTTATACGTTGTATGGTAATGCTACATAACGTTATATATTATATGGTAATGCTACATAACGTTATACGTTATATGGTAACAGTATACAACGTTATACGTTATAAGGTAATAGTAAATAACGTTACACGTTATATGATAATGCTACATAACGTTACACATTATATGGTAATGCTACATAACGTTATACGTTATATGGTAATGCTACATAACGTTATACGTCATATGGTAATGCTACATAACGTTATACGGTATATGGTAACAGTATATAACGTTATACGTTATATGGTAATGCTACATAACGTTATACGTTATATGGTAACAGTATATAACGTTATACGTTATATGGTAATGCTACATAACGTTATACGTTATAAGGTAATGATACATAACGTTATACGTTATATGGTAATGCCACATAACGTTATACGTTATATGGTAATGCTACATAAAGTTATACGTTATATGGTAACAGTATTTAACGTTATACGTTATAACGTAATGTTACATAACGTTATCCGTTATATGGTAATGCTACATAACGTTATACGTTATATGGTAATGCTACATAATGTTATACGTTATATGGTAATGCTACATAACGTTATACGTTATATGGTAACAGTATATAACGTTATACGTTATATGGTAATGCTACATAACGTTATACGTTATATGGTAACAGTATATAACGTTATACGATATAACGTAATGTTACATAACGTTATACGTTATATGGTAACAGTATATAACGTTATACGTTATATGGCAATGCTACATAACGTTATACGTTATATGGTAACAGTATATAACGTCATACGTTATAACGTAATGTTACATAACGTTATACGTTATATGGTAATGCTACATAACGTTATACGTTATATGGTAATGCTACATAATGTTATACGTTATATGGTAATGCTACATAACGTTATACGTTATATGGTAACAGTATATAACGTTATACGTTATATGGTAATGCTACATAACGTTATACGTTATAAGGTAATGATACATAACGTTATACGTTATATGGTAATGCTACATAACGTTATACGTTATATGGTAACAGTATATAACGTTATACGTTATATGGAAATGCTACATAACGTTATACGTTATAAGGTAATGCTACATAACGTTATACGTTATATGGTAATGCTACATAACGTTATACGTTATATGGTAATGCTACATAACGTTATACGTTATATGGTAATGCTACATAACGTTATACGTTATATGGTAACAGTATATAACGTTATACGTTATAACGTAATGTTACATATCGTTATACGTTATATGGTAATGCTACAGAACGTTATACGTTATATGGTAATGCTACATAATGTTATACGTTATATGGTAATGCTACATAACGTTATACGATATATGGTAATGCTACATAACGTTATACGTTATATGGTAACGGTATATAACGTTATACGTTATATGGAAATGCTACATAACGTTATACGTTATAAGGTAATGCTACATAACGTTATACGTTATATGGTAATGCTACATATCGTTATACGTTATATGGTAATGCTACATAACGTTATACGTTATATGGTAATGCTACATAACGTTATACGTTATATGGTAATGCTACATAACGTTATACGTTATATGGTAATGCTAGATAACGTTATACGTTATATGGTAATGCTACATAACGTTATACGTTATATGGTAATGCTACATAACGTTATACGTTATATGGTAATGCTACATAACGTTATACGTTGTATGGTAATGCTACATAACGTTATATATTATATGGTAATGCTACATAACGTTACACGTTATATGGTAACAGTATACAACGTTATACGTTATAAGGTAATAGTAAATAACGTTACACGTTATATGATAATGCTACATAACGTTACACATTATATGGTAATGCTACATAACGTTATACGTTATATGGTAATGCTACATAACGTTATACGTTATATGGTAATGCTACATAACGTTATACGTTATATGGTAATGCTACATAACGTTATACGTTATATGGTAATGCTACATAACGTTATACGTTATATGGTAATGCTACATAACGTTATACGTTATATGGTAACAGTATATAACGTTATACGTTATATGGTAATGCTACATAACGTTATACGTTATATGGTAATGCTACATAACGTTATACGTTATAAGGTAATGATACATAACGTTATACGTTATATGGTAATGCTACATAACGTTATACGTTATATGGTAACAGTATACAACGTTATACGTTATAAGGTAATAGTAAATAACGTTACACGTTATATGATAATGCTACATAACGTTACACATTATATGGTAATGCTACATAACGTTATACGTTATATGGTAATGCTACATAACGTTATACGTTATATGGTAATGCTACATAACGTTATACGTTATATGGTAATGCTACATAACGTTATACGGTATATGGTAACAGTATATAACGTTATACGTTATATGGTAATGCTACATAACGTTATACGTTATATGGTAACAGTATATAACGTTATACGTTATATGGTAATGCTACATAACGTTATACGTTATAAGGTAATGATACATAACGTTATACGTTATATGGTAATGCTACATAACGTTATACGTTATATGGTAACAGTATATAACGTTATACGTTATATGGAAATGCTACATAACGTTATACGTTATATGGTAATGCTACATAACGTTATACGTAATATGGTAATGCTACATAACGTTATACGTTATATGGTAATGCTACATAACGTTATACATTATATGGTAATGCTACATAACGTTATACGTTATATGGTAACAGTATACAACGTTATACGTTATAAGGTAATAGTAAATAACGTTACACGTTATATGATAATGCTACATAACGTTATACATTATATGGTAATGCTACATAACGTTATACGTTATATGGTAATGCTACATAACGTTATACGTTATATGGTAATGCTACATAACGTTATACGTTATATGGTTATGCTACATAACGTTATACGTTATATGGTAATGCTACATAACGTTATACGTTATATGGTAATGCTACATAACGTTATACGTTGTATGGTAATGCTACATAACGTTATACGTTGTATGGTAATGCTACATAACGTCATACGTTATATGGTAACAGTATATAATGTTATACGTTATATGGTAATGCTACATAACGTTATACGTTATATGGTAACAGTATATAACGTTATACGTTATATGGTAATGCTACATAACGTTATACGTTATATGGTAACAGTATATAACGTTATACGTTATAACGTAATGTTACATAACGTTATCCGTTATATGGTAATGCTACATAACGTTATACGTTGTATGGTAATGCTACATAATGTTATACGTTATATGGTAATGCTACATAACGTTATACGTTATATGGTAACAGTATATAACGTTATACGTTATATGGTAACAGTATATAACGTTATACGTTATATGGAAATGCTACATAACGTTATACGTTATAAGGTAATGCTACATAACGTTATACGTTATATGGTAATGCTACATAACGTTATACGTTATATGGTAATGCTACATAACGTTATACGTTATATGGTAATGCTACATAACGTTATACGTTATATGGTAATGCTACATAACGTTATACGTTATATGGTAACAGTATATAACGTTATACGTTATAACGTAATGTTACATAACGTTATACGTTATATGGTAATGCTACATAACGTTATACGTTATATGGTAATGCTACATATCGTTATACGTTATATGGTAATGCTACATAACGTTATACGTTATATGGTAATGCTACATAACGTTATACGTTATATGGTAATGCTACATAACGTTATACGTTATATGGTAATGCTACATAACGTTATACGTTATATGGTAATGCTACATAACGTTATACGTTATATGGTAATGCTACATAACGTTATACGTTATATGGTAATGCTACATAACGTTATACGTTGTATGGTAATGCTACATAGCGTTATACATTATATGGTAATGCTACATAACGTTATACGTTATATGGTAACAGTATATAACGTTATACGTTATATGGTAATGCTGCATAACGTTATACGTTATATGGTAACAGTATATAACGTTATACGTTATAACGTAATGTTACATAACGTTATACGGTTATATGGTAATGCTACATAACGTTATACGTTATATGGTAATGCTACATAATGTTATACGTTATATGGTAATGCTACATAATGTTATACGTTATATGGTAATGCTACATAACGTTATACGTTATATGGTAACAGTATATAACGTTATACGTTATATGGTAATGCTACATAACGTTATACGTTATATGGTAATGCTACATAACGTTATACGTTATATGGTAACAGTATATAACGTTATACGTTATAACGTAATGTTACATAACGTTATACGTTATATGGTAATGCTACATAACGTTATACGTTATATGGTAATGCTACATAATGTTATACGTTATATGGTAATGCTACATAACGTTATACGTTATATGGTAACAGTATATAACGTTATACGTTATATGGTAATGCTACATCACGTTATACGTTATAAGGTAATGATACATAACGTTATACGTTATATGGTAATGCTACATAACGTTATACGTTATATGGTAACGGTATATAACGTTATACGTTATATGGAAATGCTACATAACGTTATACGTTATAAGGTAATGCTACATAACGTTATACGTTATATGGTAATGCTACATAACGTTATACGTTATATGGTAATGCTACATAACGTTATACGTTATATGGTAATGCTACATAACGTTATACATTATATGGTAATGCTACATAAGGTTATACGTTATATGGTAACAGTATACAACGTCATACGTTATAAGGTAATAGTAAATAACGTTACACGTTATATGATAATGCTACATAACGTTATACATTATATGGTAATGCTACATAACGTTATACGTTATATGGTAATGCTACATAACGTTATACGTTATATGGTAACAGTATATAACGTTATACGTTATATGGTAATGCTACATAACGTTATACGTTATATGGTAACAGTATATAACGTTATACGTTATATGGTAACAGTATATAACGTTATACGTTATATGGCAATGCTACATAACGTTATACGTTATATGGTAACAGTATATAACGTTATACGTTATATGGCAATGCTACATAACGTTATACGTTATATGGTAACAGTATATAACGTTATACGTTATAACGTAATGTTACATAACGTTATACGTTATATGGTAATGCTACGTAACGTTATACGTTATATGGTAATGCTACATAACGTTATACGTTATATGGTAATGCTACATAACGTTATACGTTATATGGTAATGCTACATAACGTTATACGTTATATGGTAACGCTACATAACGTTATACGTTATATGGTAATGCTACATAACGTTATACGTTATCTGGTAATGCTACATAACGCTATACGTCATATGGTAATGCTACATAACGTTATACGGTATATGGTAACAGTATATAACGTTATACGTTATATGGTAATGCTACATAACGTTATACGTTATATGGTAACAGTATATAACGTTATACGTTATATGGTAATGCTACATAACGTTATACGTTATATGGTAACAGTATATAACGTTATACGTTATAACGTAATGTTACATAACGTTATCCGTTATATGGTAATGCTACATAACGTTATACGTTATATGGTAATGCTACATAATGTTATACGTTATATGGTAATGCTACATAACGTTATACGTTATATGGTAACAGTATATAACGTTATACGTTATATGGTAATGCTACATAACGTTATACGTTATATGGTAACAGTATATAACGTTATACGATATAACGTAATGTTACATAACGTTATACGTTATATGGTAACAGTATATAACGTTATACGTTATATGGCAATGCTACATAACGTTATACGTTATATGGTAACAGTATATAACGTCATACGTTATAACGTAATGTTACATAACGTTATACGTTATATGGTAATGCTACATAACGTTATACGTTATATGGTAATGCTACATAATGTTATACGTTATATGGTAATGCTACATGACGTTATACGTTATATGGTAACAGTATATAACGTTATACGTTATATGGTAATGCTACATAACGTTATACGTTATAAGGTAATGATACATAACGTTATACGTTATATGGTAATGCTACATAACGTTATACGTTATATGGTAACAGTATATAACGTTATACGTTATATGGAAATGCTACATAACGTTATACGTTATAAGGTAATGCTACATAACGTTATACGTTATATGGTAATGCTACATAACGTTATACGTTATATGGTAATGCTACATAACGTTATACGTTATATGGTAATGCTACATAACGTTATACGTTATATGGTAACAGTATATAACGTTATACGTTATAACGTAATGTTACGTCACGTTATACGTTATATGGTAATGCTACAGAACGTTATACGTTATATGGTAATGCTACATAATGTTATACGTTATATGGTAATGCTACATAACGTTATACGATATACGGTAACAGTATATAACGTTATACGTTATATGGTAATGCTACATAACGTTATACGTTATAAGGTAATGATACATAACGTTATACGTTATATGGTAATGCTACATAACGTTATACGTTATATGGTAACGGTATATAACGTTATACGTTATATGGAAATGCTACATAACGTTACACGTTATAAGGTAATGCTACATAACGTTATACGTTATATGGTAATGCTACATATCGTTATACGTTAT
Organism: Bombus sonorus; assembly: GCA_029958995.1. Lineage (NCBI taxonomy): Eukaryota > Metazoa > Arthropoda > Insecta > Hymenoptera > Apidae > Bombus > Bombus sonorus. The sequence goes on along the minus strand of JARWAU010000001.1, from coordinate 23,564,690 downwards.
ATGGTAATGCTACATAACGTTATACGTTATATGGTAATGCTACATAACGTTATACGTTATATGGTAATGCTACATAACGTTATACGTTATATGGTAATGCTAGATAACGTTATACGTTATATGGTAATGCTACATAACGTTATACGTTATATGGTAATGCTACATAACTTTATACGTTATATGGTAATGCTACATAACGTTATACGTTGTATGGTAATGCTACATAACGTTATATATTATATGGTAATGCTACATAACGTTATACGTTATATGGTAACAGTATACAACGTTATACGTTATAAGGTAATAGTAAATAACGTTACACGTTATATGATAATGCTACATAACGTTACACATTATATGGTAATGCTACATAACGTTATACGTTATATGGTAATGCTACATAACGTTATACGTTATATGGTAATGCTACATAACGTTATACGTTATATGGTAATGCTACATAACGTTATACGTTATATGGTAATGCTACATAACGTTATACGTCATATGGTAATGCTACATAACGTTATACGGTATATGGTAACAGTATATAACGTTGTACGTTATATGGTAATGCTACATAACGTTATACGTTATATGGTAACAGTATATAACGTTATACGTTATATGGTAACAGTATATAACGTTATACGTTATATGGTAATGCTACATAACGTTATACGTTATAAGGTAATGATACATAACGTTATACGTTATAAGGTAATGATACATAACGTTATACGTTATATGGTAATGCTACATAACGTTATATATTATATGGAAATGCTACATAACGTTATACGTTATATGGTAATGCTACATAACGTTATACGTAATATGGTAATGCTACATAACGTTATACGTTATATGGTAATGCTACATAACGTTATACATTATATGGTAATGCTACATAACGTTATACGTTATATGGTAACAGTATACAACGTTATACGTTATAAGGTAATAGTAAATAACGTTACACGTTATATGATAATGCTACATAACGTTATACATTATATGGTAATGCTACATAACGTTATACGTTATATGGTAATGCTACATAACGTTATACGTTATATGGTAATGCTACATAACGTTATACGTTATATGGTTATGCTACATAACGTTATACGTTATATGGTAATGCTACATAACGTTATACGTTATATGGTAATGCTACATAACGTTATACGTTGTATGGTAATGCTACATAACGTTATACGTTGTATGGTAATGCTACATAACGTTATACGTTATATGGTAACAGTATATAACGTTATACGTTATATGGTAATGCTACATAACGTTATACGTTATATGGTAACAGTATATAACGTTATACGTTATAACGTAATGTTACATAACGTTATCCGTTATATGGTAATGCTACATAACGTTATACGTTGTATGGTAATGCTACATAATGTTATACGTTATATGGTAATGCTACATAACGTTATACGTTATATGGTAACAGTATATAACGTTATACGTTATATGGTAACAGTATATAACGTTATACGTTATAACGTAATGTTACATAACGTTATACGTTATATGGTAATGCTACGTAACGTTATACGTTATATGGTAATGCTACATAACGTTATACGTTATATGGTAATGCTACATAACGTTATACGTTATATGGTAATGCTACATAACGTTATACGTTATATGGTAACGCTACATAACGTTATACGTTATATGGTAATGCTACATAACGTTATACGTTATCTGGTAATGCTACATAACGCTATACGTCATATGGTAATGCTACATAACGTTATACGGTATATGGTAACAGTATATAACGTTATACGTTATATGGTAATGCTACATAACGTTATACGTTATATGGTAACAGTATATAACGTTATACGTTATATGGTAATGCTACATAACGTTATACGTTATATGGTAACAGTATATAACGTTATACGTTATAACGTAATGTTACATAACGTTATCCGTTATATGGTAATGCTACATAACGTTATACGTTATATGGTAATGCTACATAATGTTATACGTTATATGGTAATGCTACATAACGTTATACGTTATATGGTAACAGTATATAACGTTATACGTTATATGGTAATGCTACATAACGTTATACGTTATATGGTAACAGTATATAACGTTATACGATATAACGTAATGTTACATAACGTTATACGTTATATGGTAACAGTATATAACGTTATACGTTATATGGCAATGCTACATAACGTTATACGTTATATGGTAACAGTATATAACGTCATACGTTATAACGTAATGTTACATAACGTTATACGTTATATGGTAATGCTACATAACGTTATACGTTATATGGTAATGCTACATAATGTTATACGTTATATGGTAATGCTACATGACGTTATACGTTATATGGTAACAGTATATAACGTTATACGTTATATGGTAATGCTACATAACGTTATACGTTATAAGGTAATGATACATAACGTTATACGTTATATGGTAATGCTACATAACGTTATACGTTATATGGTAACAGTATATAACGTTATACGTTATATGGAAATGCTACATAACGTTATACGTTATAAGGTAATGCTACATAACGTTATACGTTATATGGTAATGCTACATAACGTTATACGTTATATGGTAATGCTACATAACGTTATACGTTATATGGTAATGCTACATAACGTTATACGTTATATGGTAACAGTATATAACGTTATACGTTATAACGTAATGTTACATAACGTTATACGTTATATGGTAATGCTACATAACGTTATACGTTATATGGTAACAGTATATAACGTTATACGTTATATGGAAATGCTACATAACGTTATACGTTATATGGTAATGCTACATAACGTTATACGTAATATGGTAATGCTACATAACGTTATACGTTATATGGTAATGCTACATAACGTTATACATTATATGGTAATGCTACATAACGTTATACGTTATATGGTAACAGTATACAACGTTATACGTTATAAGGTAATAGTAAATAACGTTACACGTTATATGATAATGCTACATAACGTTATACATTATATGGTAATGCTACATAACGTTATACGTTATATGGTAATGCTACATAACGTTATACGTTATATGGTAATGCTACATAACGTTATACGTTATATGGTAACAGTATATAACGTTATACGTTATATGGTAACAGTATATAACGTTATACGTTATAACGTAATGTTACATAACGTTATACGTTATATGGTAATGCTACGTAACGTTGTACGTTATATGGTAATGCTACATAACGTTATACGTTATATGGTAATGCTACATAACGTTATACGTTATATGGTAATGCTACATAACGTTATACGTTATATGGTAACGCTACATAACGTTATACGTTATATGGTAATGCTACATAACGTTATACGTTATCTGGTAATGCTACATAACGCTATACGTCATATGGTAATGCTACATAACGTTATACGGTATATGGTAACAGTATATAACGTTATACGTTATATGGTAATGCTACATAACGTTATACGTTATATGGTAACAGTATATAACGTTATACGTTATATGGTAATGCTACATAACGTTATACGTTATATGGTAACAGTATATAACGTTATACGTTATAACGTAATGTTACATAACGTTATCCGTTATATGGTAATGCTACATAACGTTATACGTTATATGGTAATGCTACATAATGTTATACGTTATATGGTAATGCTACATAACGTTATACGTTATATGGTAACAGTATATAACGTTATACGTTATATGGTAATGCTACATAACGTTATACGTTATATGGTAACAGTATATAACGTTATACGATATAACGTAATGTTACATAACGTTATACGTTATATGGTAACAGTATATAACGTTATACGTTATATGGCAATGCTACATAACGTTATACGTTATATGGTAACAGTATATAACGTCATACGTTATAACGTAATGTTACATAACGTTATACGTTATATGGTAATGCTACATAACGTTATACGTTATATGGTAATGCTACATAATGTTATACGTTATATGGTAATGCTACATGACGTTATACGTTATATGGTAACAGTATATAACGTTATACGTTATATGGTAATGCTACATAACGTTATACGTTATAAGGTAATGATACATAACGTTATACGTTATATGGTAATGCTACATAACGTTATACGTTATATGGTAACAGTATATAACGTTATACGTTATATGGAAATGCTACATAACGTTATACGTTATAAGGTAATGCTACATAACGTTATACGTTATATGGTAATGCTACATAACGTTATACGTTATATGGTAATGCTACATAACGTTATACGTTATATGGTAATGCTACATAACGTTATACGTTATATGGTAACAGTATATAACGTTATACGTTATAACGTAATGTTACATAACGTTATACGTTATATGGTAATGCTACATAACGTTATACGTTATATGGTAACAGTATATAACGTTATACGTTATATGGAAATGCTACATAACGTTATACGTTATATGGTAATGCTACATAACGTTATACGTAATATGGTAATGCTACATAACGTTATACGTTATATGGTAATGCTACATAACGTTATGCATTATATGGTAATGCTACATAACGTTATACGTTATATGGTAACAGTATACAACGTTATACGTTATAAGGTAATAGTAAATAACGTTACACGTTATATGATAATGCTACATAACGTTATACATTATATGGTAATGCTACATAACGTTATACGTTATATGGTAATGCTACATAACGTTATACGTTATATGGTAATGCTACATAACGTTATACGTCATATGGTTATGCTACATAACGTTATACGTTATATGGTAATGCTACATAACGTTATACGTTATATGGTAATGCTACATAACGTTATACGTTGTATGGTAATGCTACATAACGTTATACGTTGTATGGTAATGCTACATAACGTTATACGTTATATGGTAACAGTATATAACGTTATACGTTATATGGTAATGCTACATAACGTTATACGTTATATGGTAACAGTATATAACGTTATACGTTATAACGTAATGTTACATAACGTTATCCGTTATATGGTAATGCTACATAACGTTATACGTTGTATGGTAATGCTACATAATGTTATACGTTATATGGTAATGCTACATAACGTTATACGTTATATGGTAACAGTATATAACGTTATACGTTATATGGTAACAGTATATAACGTTATACGTTATATGGAAATGCTACATAACGTTATACGTTATAAGGTAATGCTACATAACGTTATACGTTATATGGTAATGCTACATAACGTTATACGTTATATGGTAATGCTACATAACGTTATACGTTATATGGTAATGCTACATAACGTTATACGTTATATGGTAACAGTATATAACGTTATACGTTATAACATAATGTTACATAACGTTATACGTTATATGGTAATGCTACATAACGTTATACGTTATATGGTAATGCTACATATCGTTATACGTTATATGGTAATGCTACATAACGTTATACGTTATATGGTAATGCTACATAACGTTATACGTTATATGGTAATGCTACATAACGTTATACGTTATATGGTAATGCTACATAACGTTATACGTTATATGGTAATGCTACATAACGTTATACGTTATATGGTAATGCTACATAACGTTATACGTTGTATGGTAATGCTACATAACGTTATACATTATATGGTAATGCTACATAACGTTATACGTTATATGGTAACAGTATACAACGTTATACGTTATAAGGCAATAGTAAATAACGTTACACGTTATATGATAATGCTACATAACGTTACACATTATATGGTAGTGCTACATAACGTTATACGTTATATGGTAATGCTACATAACGTTATACGTTATATGGTAATGCTACATAACGTTATATGTTATATGGTAATGCTACATAACGTTATACGTTATATGGTAATGCTACATAACGTTATACGTTATACGGTAATGCTACATAACGTTATACGTTATATGGTAATGCTACATAACGTTATACGTCATATGGTAATGCTACATAACGTTATACGGTATATGGTAACAGTATATAACGTTATACGTTATATGGTAATGCTACATAACGTTATACGTTATATGGTAACAGTATATAACGTTATACGTTATAACGTAATGTTACATAACGTTATCCGTTATATGGTAATGCTACATAACGTTATACGTTATATGGTAATGCTACATAATGTTATACGTTATATGGTAATGCTACATAACGTTATGCGTTATATGGTAACAGTATATAACGTTATACGTTATATGGTAATGCTACATAACGTTATACGTTATATGGTAATGCTACATAACGTTATACGTTGTATGGTAATGCTACATAACGTTATACATTATATGGTAATGCTACATAACGTTATACGTTATATGGTAACAGTATACAACGTTATACGTTATAAGGTAATAGTAAATAACGTTACACGTTATATGATAATGCTACATAACGTTATACGTCATATGGTAATGCTACATAACGTTATACGGTATATGGTAACAGTATATAACGTTATACGTTATATGGTAATGCTACATAACGTTATACGTTATATGGTAACAGTATATAACGTTATACGTTATATGGTAATGCTACATAACGTTATACGTTATAAGGTAATGATACATAACGTTATACGTTATATGGTAATGCTACATAACGTTATACGTTATATGGTAATGCTACATAACGTTATACGTTGTATGGTAATGCTACATAACGTTATACATTATATGGTAATGCTACATAACGTTATTCGTTATATGGTAACGCTACATAACGTTATACGTTATATGGTAATGCTACATAACGTTATACGTTATATGGTAATGCTACATAACGCTATACGTCATATGGTAATGATACATAACGTTATACGGTATATGGTAACAGTATATAACGTTATACGTTATATGGTAATGCTACATAACGTTATACGTTATATGGTAACAGTATATAACGTTATACGTTATATGGTAATGCTACATAACGTTATACGTTATAAGGTAATGATACATAACGTTATACGTTATATGGTAATGCTACATAACGTTATACGTTATATGGTAACAGTATATAACGTTATACGTTATATGGAAATGCTACATATCGTTATACGTTATATGGTAATGCTACATAACGTTATACGTAATATGGTAATGCTACATAACGTTATACGTTATATGGTAATGCTACATAACGTTATGCGTTATATGGTAACAGTATATAACGTTATACGTTATAACGTAATGTTACATAACGTTATCCGTTATATGGTAATGCTACATAACGTTATACGTTATATGGTAATGCAACATAATGTTATACGTTATATGGTAATGCTACATAACGTTATGCGTTATATGGTAACAGTATATAACGTTATACGTTATATGGTAATGCTACATAACGTTATACGTTATATGGTAATGCTACATAACGTTATACGTTGTATGGTAATGCTACATAACGTTATACATTATATGGTAATGCTACATAACGTTATACGTTATATGGTAACAGTATACAACGTTATACGTTATAAGGTAATAGTAAATAACGTTACACGTTATATGATAATGCTACATAACGTTATACGTCATATGGTAATGCTACATAACGTTATACGGTATATGGTAACAGTATATAACGTTATACGTTATATGGTAATGCTACATAACGTTATACGTTATATGGTAACAGTATATAACGTTATACGTTATATGGTAATGCTACATAACGTTATACGTTATAAGGTAATGATACATAACGTTATACGTTATATGGTAATGCTACATAACGTTATACGTTATATGGTAATGCTACATAACGTTATACGTTGTATGGTAATGCTACATAACGTTATACATTATATGGTAATGCTACATAACGTTATTCGTTATATGGTAACGCTACATAACGTTATACGTTATATGGTAATGCTACATAACGTTATACGTTATATGGTAATGCTACATAACGCTATACGTCATATGGTAATGATACATAACGTTATACGGTATATGGTAACAGTATATAACGTTATACGTTATATGGTAATGCTACATAACGTTATACGTTATATGGTAACAGTATATAACGTTATACGTTATATGGTAATGCTACATAACGTTATACGTTATAAGGTAATGATACATAACGTTATACGTTATATGGTAATGCTACATAACGTTATACGTTATATGGTAACAGTATATAACGTTATACGTTATATGGAAATGCTACATATCGTTATACGTTATATGGTAATGCTACATAACGTTATACGTAATATGGTAATGCTACATAACGTTATACGTTATATGGTAATGCTACATAACGTTATACGTTATATGGTAATGCTACATAACGTTATACGTTATATGGTAATGCTACATAACGTTATACGTTGTATGGTAATGCTACATAACGTTATACGTTATATGGTAACAGTATATAACGTTATACGTTATATGGTAATGCTACATAACGTTATACGTTATATGGTAACAGTATATAACGTTATACGTTATATGGTAATGCTACATAACGTTATACGTTATATGGTAACAGTATATAACGTTATACGTTATAACGTAATGTTACATAACGTTATCCGTTATATGGTAATGCTACATAACGTTATACGTTATATGGTAATGCTACATAATGTTATACGTTATATGGTAATGCTACATAACGTTATACGTTATATGGTAACAGTATATAACGTTATACGTTATATGGTAATGCTACATAACGTTATACGTTATATGGTAACAGTATATAACGTTATACGATATAACGTAATGTTACATAACGTTATACGTTATATGGTAACAGTATATAACGTTATACGTTATATGGCAATGCTACATAACGTTATACGTTATATGGTAACAGTATATAACGTCATACGTTATAACGTAATGTTACATAACGTTATACGTTATATGGTAATGCTACATAACGTTATACGTTATATGGTAATGCTACATAATGTTATACGTTATATGGTAATGCTACATAACGTTATACGTTATATGGTAACAGTATATAACGTTATACGTTATATGGTAATGCTACATAACGTTATACGTTATAAGGTAATGATACATAACGTTATACGTTATATGGTAATGCTACATAACGTTATACGTTATATGGTAACAGTATATAACGTTATACGTTATATGGAAATGCTACATAACGTTATACGTTATAAGGTAATGCTACATAACGTTATACGTTATATGGTAATGCTACATAACGTTATACGTTATATGGTAATGCTACATAACGTTATACGTTATATGGTAATGCTACATAACGTTATACGTTATATGGTAACAGTATATAACGTTATACGTTATAACGTAATGTTACATAACGTTATACGTTATATGGTAATGCTACAGAACGTTATACGTTATATGGTAATGCTACATAATGTTATACGTTATATGGTAATGCTACATAACGTTATACGATATACGGTAACAGTATATAACGTTATACGTTATATGGTAATGCTACATAACGTTATACGTTATAAGGTAATGATACATAACGTTATACGTTATATGGTAATGCTACATAACGTTATACGTTATATGGTAACGGTATATAACGTTATACGTTATATGGAAATGCTACATAACGTTATACGTTATAAGGTAATGCTACATAACGTTATACGTTATATGGTAATGCTACATATCGTTATACGTTATATGGTAATGCAACATAACGTTATACGTTATATGGTAATGCTACATAACGTTATACGTTATATGGTAATGATACATAACGTTATACGTTATATGGTAATGCTAGATAACGTTATACGTTATATGGTAATGCTACATAACGTTATACGTTATATGGTAATGCTACATAACGTTATACGTTATATGGTAATGCTACATAACGTTATACGTTGTATGGTAATGCTACATAACGTTATATATTATATGGTAATGCTACATAACGTTATACGTTATATGGTAACAGTATACAACGTTATACGTTATAAGGTAATAGTAAATAACGTTACACGTTATATGATAATGCTACATAACGTTACACATTATATGGTAATGCTACATAACGTTATACGTTATATGGTAATGCTACATAACGTTATACGTTATATGGTAATGCTACATAACGTTATACGTTATATGGTAATGCTACATAACGTTATACGTTATATGGTAATGCTACATAACGTTATACGTTATATGGTAATGCTACATAACGTTATACGTCATATGGTAATGCTACATAACGTTATACGGTATATGGTAACAGTATATAACGTTATACGTTATGTGGTAATGGTACATAACGTTATACGTTATATGGTAACAGTATATAACGTTATACGTTATATGGTAATGCTACATAACGTTATACGTTATAAGGTAATGATACATAACGTTATACGTTATATGGTAATGCTACATAACGTTATACGTTATATGGTAACAGTATATAACGTTATACGTTATATGGAAATGCTACATAACGTTATACGTTATATGGTAATGCTACATAACGTTATACGTAATATGGTAATGCTACATAACGTTATACGTTATATGGTAATGCTACATAACGTTATACATTATATGGTAATGCTACATAACGTTATACGTTATATGGTAACAGTATACAACGTTATACGTTATAAGGTAATAGTAAATAACGTTACACGTTATATGATAATGCTACATAACGTTATACATTATATGGTAATGCTACATAACGTTATACGTCATATGGTAATGCTACATAACGTTATACGTTATATGGTAATGCTACATAACGTTATACGTTATATGGTTATGCTACATAACGTTATACGTTATATGGTAATGCTACATAACGTTATACGTTATATGGTAATGCTACATAACGTTATACGTTGTATGGTAATGCTACATAACGTTATACGTTGTATGGTAATGCTACATAACGTTATACGTTATATGGTAACAGTATATAACGTTATACGTTATATGGTAATGCTACATAACGTTATACGTTATATGGTAACAGTATATAACGTTATACGTTATATGGTAATGCTACATAACGTTATACGTTATATGGTAACAGTATATAACGTTATACGTTATAACGTAATGTTACATAACGTTATCCGTTATATGGTAATGCTACATAACGTTATACGTTATATGGTAATGCTACATAATGTTATACGTTATATGGAAATGCTACATAACGTTATACGTTATATGGTAACTGTATATAACGTTATACGTTATATGGTAACAGTATATAACGTTATACGTTATATGGTAACAGTATATAACGTTATACGTTATATGGAAATGCTACATAACGTTATACGTTATAAGGTAAATCTACATAACGTTATACGTTATATGGTAATGCTACATAACGTTATACGTTATATGGCAATGCTACATAACGTTATACGTTATATGGTAATGCTACATAACGTTATACGTTATATGGTAACAGTATATAACGTTATACGTTATAACGTAATGTTACATAACGTTATCCGTTATATGGTAATGCTACATAACGTTATACGTTATATGGTAATGCTACATATCGTTATACGTTATATGGTAATGCTACATAACGTTATACGTTATATGGTAATGCTACATAACGTTATACGTTATATGGTAATGATACATAACGTTATACGTTATATGGTAATGCTACATAACGTTATACGATATATGGTAATGCTACATAACGTTATACGTTATATGGTAATGCTACATAACGTTATACGTTATATGGTAATGCTACATAACGTTATACGTTGTATGGTAATGCTACATAACGTTATACATTATATGGTAATGCTACATAACGTTATACGTTATATGGTAACAGTATACAACGTTATACGTTATAAGGTAATAGTAAATAACGTTACACGTTATATGATAATGCTACATAACGTTACACATTATATGGTAGTGCTACATAACGTTATACGTTATATGGTAATGCTACATAACGTTATACGTTATATGGTTATGCTACATAACGTTATACGATATATGGTAATGCTACATAACGTTATACGTTATATGGTAATGATACATAACGTTATACGTTATATGGTAATGCTACATAACGTTATACGTTGTATGGTAATGCTACATAACGTTATACGTTGTATGGTAATGCTACATAACGTTATACGTTATATGGTAACAGTATATAACGTTATACGTTATATGGTAATGCTACATAACGTTATACGTTATATGGTAACAGTATATAACGTTATACGTTATATGGTAATGCTACATAACGTTATACGTTATATGGTAACAGTATATAACGTTATATGTTATAACGTAATGTTACATAACGTTATCCGTTATATGGTAATGCTACATAACGTTATACGTTATATGGTAATGCTACATAATGTTATACGTTATATGGTAATGCTACATAACGTTATACGTTATATGGTAACAGTATATAACGTTATACGTTATATGGTAATGCTACATAACGTTATACGTTATAAGGTAATGATACATAACGTTATACGTTATATCGTAATGCTACATAACGTTATACGTTATATGGTAACAGTATATAACGTTATACGTTATATGGAAATGCTACATAACGTTATACGTTATAAGGTAATGCTACATAACGTTATACGTTATATGGTAATGCTACATAACGTTATACGTTATATGGAAATGCTACATAACGTTATACGTTATATGGTAATGCTACATAACGTTATACGTTATATGGTAATGCTACATAACGTTATACGTTATATGGTAACGCTACATAACGTTATACGTTATATGGTAACAGTATATAACGTTATACGTTATATGGTAATGCTACATAACGTTATACGTTATATGGTAATGCTACATAACGTTATACGTTATATGGTAACAGTATATAACGTTATACGTTATATGGTAATGCTACATAACGTTATACGTTATATGGTAACAGTATATAACGTTATACGATATAACGTAATGTTACATAACGTTATACGTTATATGGTAACAGTATATAACGTCATACGTTATAACGTAATGTTACATAACGTTATACGTTATATGGTAATGCTACATAACGTTATACGTTATATGGTAATGCTACATAATGTTATACGTTATATGGTAATGCTACATGACGTTATACGTTATATGGTAACCGTATATAACGTTATACGTTATATGGTAATGCTACATAACGTTATACGTTATAAGGTAATGATACATAACGTTATACGTTATATGGTAATGCTACATAACGTTATACGTTATATGGTAACAGTATATAACGTTATACGTTATATGGAAATGCTACATAACGTTATACGTTATAAGGTAATGCTACATAACGTTATACGTTATATGGTAATGCTACATAACGTTATACGTTATATGGTAATGCTACATAACGTTATACGTTATATGGTAATGCTACATAACGTTATACGTTGTATGGTAATGCTACATAACGTTATACGTTGTATGGTAATGCTACATAACGTTATACGTTATATGGTAACAGTATATAACGTTATACGTTATATGGTAATGCTACATAACGTTATACGTTATATGGTAACAGTATATAACGTTATACGTTATATGGTAATGCTACATAACGTTATACGTTATATGGTAACAGTATATAACGTTATATGTTATAACGTAATGTTACATAACGTTATCCGTTATATGGTAATGCTACATAACGTTATACGTTATATGGTAATGCTACATAATGTTATACGTTATATGGTAATGCTACATAACGTTATACGTTATATGGTAACAGTATATAACGTTATACGTTATATGGTAATGCTACATAACGTTATACGTTATAAGGTAATGATACATAACGTTATACGTTATATGGTAATGCTACATAACGTTATACGTTATATGGTAACAGTATATAACGTTATACGTTATATGGAAATGCTACATAACGTTATACGTTATAAGGTAATGCTACATAACGTTATACGTTATATGGTAATGCTACATAACGTTATACGTTATATGGAAATGCTACATAACGTTATACGTTATATGGTAATGCTACATAACGTTATACGTTATATGGTAATGCTACATAACGTTATACGTTATATGGTAATGCTACATAACGTTATACGTTATATGGTAACAGTATATGACGTTATACGTTATATGGTAATGCTACATAACGTTATACGTTATATGGTAATGCTACATAACGTTATACGTTATATGGTAACAGTATATAACGTTATACGTTATAACGTAATGTTACATAACGTTATCCGTTATATGGTAATGCTACATAACGTTATACGTTATATGGTAATGCTACATAATGTTATACGTTATATGGTAATGCTACATAACGTTATACGTTATATGGTAATGCTACATAATGTTATACGTTATATGGTAATGCTACATGACGTTATACGTTATATGGTAACAGTATATAACGTTATACGTTATATGGTAATGCTACATAACGTTATACGTTATAAGGTAATGATACATAACGTTATACGTTATATGGTAATGCTACATAACGTTATACGTTATATGGTAACAGTATATAACGTTATACGTTATATGGAAATGCTACATAACGTTATACGTTATAAGGTAATGCTACATAACGTTATACGTTATATGGTAATGCTACATAACGTTATACGTTATATGGTAATGCTACATAACGTTATACGTTATATGGTAATGCTACATAACGTTATACGTTATATGGTAACAGTATATAACGTTATACGTTATAACGTAATGTTACATAACGTTATACGTTATATGGTAATGCTACAGAACGTTATCCGTTATATGGTAATGCTACATAATGTTATACGTTATATGGTAATGCTACATAACGTTATACGATATACGGTAACAGTATATAACGTTATACGTTATATGGTAATGCTACATAACGTTATACGTTATAAGGTAATGATACATAACGTTATACGTTATATGGTAATGCTACATAACGTTATACGTTATATGGTAACGGTATATAACGTTATACGTTATATGGAAATGCTACATAACGTTATACGTTATAAGGTAATGCTACATAACGTTATACGTTATATGGTAATGCTACATATCGTTATACGTTATATGGTAATGCTACATAACGTTATACGTTATATGGTAATGCTACATAACGTTATACGTTATATGGTAATGCTACATAACGTTATACGTTATATGGTAATGCTAGATAACGTTATACGTTATATGGTAATGCTACATAACGTTATACGTTATATGGTAATGCTACATAACGTTATACGTTATATGGTAATGCTACATAACGTTATACGTTGTATGGTAATGCTACATAACGTTATATATTATATGGTAATGCTACATAACGTTATACGTTACATGGTAACAGTATACAACGTTATACGTTATAAGGTAATAGTAAATAACGTTACACGTTATATGATAATGCTACATAACGTTACACATTATATGGTAATGCTACATAACGTTATACGTTATATGGTAATGCTACATAACGTTATACGTTATATGGTAATGCTACATAACGTTATACGTTATATGGTAATGCTACATAACGTTATACGTTATATGGTAATGCTACATAACGTTATACGTCATATGGTAATGCTACATAACGTTATACGGTATATGGTAACAGTATATAACGTTATACGTTATATGGTAATGCTACATAACGTTATACGTTATATGGTAACAGTATATAACGTTATACGTTATATGGTAATGCTACATAACGTTATACGTTATAAGGTAATGATACATAACGTTATACGTTATATGGTAATGCTACATAACGTTATACGTTATATGGTAATGCTACATAACGTTATACGTTGTATGGTAATGCTACATAACGTTATATATTATATGGTAATGCTACATAACGTTATACGTTATATGGTAACAGTATACAACGTTATACGTTATAAGGTAATAGTAAATAACGTTACACGTTATATGATAATGCTACATAACGTTATACATTATATGGTAATGCTACATAACGTTATACGTTATATGGTAATGCTACATAACGTTATACGTCATATGGTAATGCTACATAACGTTATACGTTATATGGTAACAGTATATAACGTTATACGTTATATGGAAATGCTACATAACGTTATACGTTATATGGTAATGCTACATAACGTTATACGTAATATGGTAATGCTACATAACGTTATACGTTATATGGTAATGCTACATAACGTTATACATTATATGGTAATGCTACATAACGTTATACGTTATATGGTAACAGTATACAACGTTATACGTTATAAGGTAATAGTAAATAACGTTACACGTTATATGATAATGCTACATAACGTTATACATTATATGGTAATGCTACATAACGTTATACGTTATATGGTAATGCTACATAACGTTATACGTTATATGGTAATGCTACATAACGTTATACGTTATATGGTTATGCTACATAACGTTATACGTTATATGGTAATGCTACATAACGTTATACGTTATATGGTAATGCTACATAACGTTATACGTTGTATGGTAATGCTACATAACGTTATACGTTGTATGGTAATGCTACATAACGTTATACGTTATATGGTAACAGTATATAACGTTATACGTTATATGGTAATGCTACATAACGTTATACGTTATATGGTAACAGTATATAACGTTATACGTTATAACGTAATGTTACATAACGTTATCCGTTATATGGTAATGCTACATAACGTTATACGTTGTATGGTAATGCTACATAATGTTATACGTTATATGGTAATGCTACATAACGTTATACGTTATATGGTAACAGTATATAACGTTATACGTTATATGGTAACAGTATATAACGTTATACGTTATATGGAAATGCTACATAACGTTATACGTTATAAGGTAATGCTACATAACGTTATACGTTATATGGTAATGCTACATAACGTTATACGTTATATGGTAATGCTACATAACGTTATACGTTATATGGTAATGCTACATAACGTTATACGTTATATGGTAACAGTATATAACGTTATACGTTATAACGTAATGTTACATAACGTTATACGTTATATGGTAATGCTACATAACGTTATACGTTATATGGTAATGCTACATATCGTTATACGTTATATGGTAATGCTACATAACGTTATACGTTATATGGTAATGCTACATAACGTTATACGTTATATGGTAATGCTACATAACGTTATACGTTATATGGTAATGCTACATAATGTTATAAGTTATATGGTAATGCTACATAACGTTATACATTATATGGTAATGCTACATAACGTTATACGTTGTATGGTAATGCTACATAACGTTATACATTATATGGTAATGCTACATAACGTTATACGTTATATGGTGACAGTATACAACGTTATACGTTATAAGGCAATAGTAAATAACGTTACACGTTATATGATAATGCTACATAACGTTACACATTATATGGTAGTGCTACATAACGTTATACGTTATATGGTAATGCTACATAACGTTATACGTTATATGGTAATGCTACATAACGTTATATGTTATATGGTAATGCTACATAACGTTATACGTTATATGGTAATGCTACATAACGTTATACGTTATATGGTAATGCTACATAACGTTATACGTTATATGGTAATGCTACATAACGTTATACGTCATATGGTAATGCTACATAACGTTATACGGTATATGGTAACAGTATATAACGTTATACGTTATATGGTAATGCTACATAACGTTATACGTTATATGGTAACAGTATATAACGTTATACGTTATAACGTAATGTTACATAACGTTATCCGTTATATGGTAATGCTACATAACGTTATACATTATATGGTAATGCTACATAACGTTATACGTTATATGGTAACAGTATACAACGTTATACGTTATAAGGTAATTGTAAATAACGTTACACGTTATATGATAATGCTACATAACGTTATACATTATATGGTAATGCTACATAACGTTATACGCTATATGGTAATGCTACATAACGTTATACGTTATATGGTCATGCTACATAACGTTATACGTTATATGGTAACAGTATATAACGTTATACGTTATATGGCAATGCTACATAACGTTATACGTTATATGGTAACAGTATATAACGTTATACGTTATAACGTAATGTTACATAACGTTATACGTTATATGGTAATGCTACGTAACGTTATACGTTATATGGTAATGCTACATAACGTTATACGTTATATGGTAATGCTACATAACGTTATACGTTATATGGTAATGCTACATAACGTTCTTCGTTATATGGTAACGCTACATAACGTTATACGTTATATGGTAATGCTACATAACGTTATACGTTATATGGTAATGCTACATAACGCTATACGTCATATGGTAATGCTACATAACGTTATACGGTATATGGTAACAGTATATAACGTTATACGTTATATGGTAATGCTACATAACGTTATACGTTATATGGTAACAGTATATAACGTTATACGTTATATGGTAATGCTACATAACGTTATACGTTATAAGGTAATGATACATAACGTTATACGTTATATGGTAATGCTACATAACGTTATACGTTATATGGTAACAGTATATAACGTTATACGTTATATGGAAATGCTACATAACGTTATACGTTATATGGTAATGCTACATAACGTTATACGTAATATGGTAATGCTACATAACGTTATACGTTATATGGTAATGCTACATAACGTTATACGTTATATGGTAATGCGACATAACGTTATACGTTATATGGTAATGCTACATAACGTTATACGTTGTATGGTAATGCTACATAACGTTATACGTTATATGGTAACAGTATATAACGTTATACGTTATATGGTAATGCTACATAACGTTATACGTTATATGGTAACAGTATATAACGTTATACGTTATATGGTAATGCTACATAACGTTATACGTTATATGGTAACAGTATATAACGTTATACGTTATAACGTAATGTTACATAACGTTATCCGTTATATGGTAATGCTACATAACGTTATACGTTATATGGTAATGCTACATAATGTTATACGTTATATGGTAATGCTACATAACGTTATACGTTATATGGTAACAGTATATAACGTTATACGTTATATGGTAATGCTACATAACGTTATACGTTATATGGTAACAGTATATAACGTTATACGATATAACGTAATGTTACATAACGTTATACGTTATATGGTAACAGTATATAACGTTATACGTTATATGGCAATGCTACATAACGTTATACGTTATATGGTAACAGTATATAACGTCATACGTTATAACGTAATGTTACATAACGTTATACGTTATATGGTAATGCTACATAACGTTATACGTTATATGGTAATGCTACATAATGTTATACGTTATATGGTAATGCTACATAACGTTATACGTTATATGGTAACAGTATATAACGTTATACGTTATATGGTAATGCTACATAACGTTATACGTTATAAGGTAATGATACATAACGTTATACGTTATATGGTAATGCTACATAACGTTATACGTTATATGGTAACAGTATATAACGTTATACGTTATATGGAAATGCTACATAACGTTATACGTTATAAGGTAATGCTACATAACGTTATACGTTATATGGTAATGCTACATAACGTTATACGTTATATGGTAATGCTACATAACGTTATACGTTATATGGTA
This sequence comes from Bombus sonorus, assembly GCA_029958995.1. Classification (NCBI taxonomy): domain Eukaryota; kingdom Metazoa; phylum Arthropoda; class Insecta; order Hymenoptera; family Apidae; genus Bombus; species Bombus sonorus. Next base: position 23,544,794 of record JARWAU010000001.1, on the reverse strand, counting down.
ATGCTACATAACGTTATACGTTATATGGTAACAGTATATAACGTTATACGTTATAACGTAATGTTACATAACGTTATACGTTATATGGTAATGCTACAGAACGTTATACGTTATATGGTAATGCTATATAATGTTATACGTTATATGGTAATGCTACATATCGTTATACGTTATATGGTAATGCTACATAACGTTATACGTTATATGGTAACGGTATATAACGTTATACGTTATATGGAAATGCTACATAACGTTATACGTTATAAGGTAATGCTACATAACGTTATACGTTATATGGTAATGCTACATATCGTTATACGTTATATGGTAATGCTACATAACGTTATACGTTATATGGTAATGCTACATAACGTTATACGTTATATGGTAATGCTACATAACGTTATACGTTATATGGTAATGCTAGATAACGTTATACGTTATATGGTAATGCTACATAACGTTATACGTTATATGGTAATGCTACATAACGTTATACGTTATATGGTAATGCTACATAACGTTATACGTTGTATGGTAATGCTACATAACGTTATATATTATATGGTAATGCTACATAACGTTATACGTTATATGGTAACAGTATACAACGTTATACGTTATAAGGTAATAGTAAATAACGTTACACGTTATATGATAATGCTACATAACGTTACACATTATATGGTAATGCTACTCAACGTTATACGTTATATGGTAATGCTACATAACGTTATACGTTATATGGTAATGCTACATAACGTTATACGTTATATGGTAATGCTACATAACGTTATACGTCATATGGTAATGCTACATAACGTTATACGGTATATGGTAACAGTATATAACGTTATACGTTATATGGTAATGGTACATAACGTTATACGTTATATGGTAACAGTATATAACGTTATACGTTATATGGAAATGCTACATAACGTTATACGTTATAAGGTAATGATACATAACGTTATACGTTATATGGTAATGCTACATATCGTTATACGTTATATGGTAATGCTACATAACGTTATACGTTATATGGTAACAGTATACAACGTTATACGTTATAAGGTAATAGTAAATAACGTTACACGTTATATGATAATGCTATATAACGTTACACATTATATGGTAATGCTACTCAACGTTATACGTTATATGGTAATGCTACATAACGTTATACGTTATATGGTAATGCTACATAACGTTATACGTTATAAGGTAATGATACATAACGTTATACGTTATATGGTAATGCTACATAACGTTATACGTTATATGGTAACAGTATATAACGTTATACGTTATATGGAAATGCTACATAACGTTATACGTTATATGGTAATGCTACATAACGTTATACGTAATATGGTAATGCTACATAACGTTATACGTTATATGGTAATGCTACATAACGTTATACGTTATATGGTAATGCTACATAACGTTATACGTTATATGGTTATGCTACATAACGTTATACGTTATATGGTAATGCTACATAACGTTATACGTTATATGGTAATGCTACATAACGTTATACATTATATGGTAATGCTACATAACGTTATACGTTATATGGTAACAGTATACAACGTTATACGTTATAAGGTAATAGTAAATAACGTTACACGTTATATGATAATGCTACATAACGTTATACATTATATGGTAATGCTACATAACGTTATACGTTATATGGTAATGCTACATAACGTTATACGTTATATGGTAATGCTACATAACGTTATACGTTATATGGTTATGCTACATAACGTTATACGTTATATGGTAATGCTACATAACGTTATACGTTATATGGTAATGCTACATAACGTTATACGTTGTATGGTAATGCTACATAACGTTATACGTTGTATGGTAATGCTACATAACGTTATACGTTATATGGTAACAGTATATAACGTTATACGTTATATGGTAATGCTACATAACGTTATACGTTATATGGTAACAGTATATAACGTTATACGTTATATGGTAATGCTACATAACGTTATACGTTATATGGTAACAGTATATAACGTTATACGTTATAACGTAATGTTACATAACGTTATCCGTTATATGGTAATGCTACATAACGTTATACGTTATATGGTAATGCTACATAATGTTATACGTTATATGGTAATGCTACATAACGTTATACGTTATATGGTAACAGTATATAACGTTATACGTTATATGGTAACAGTATATAACGTTATACGTTATATGGTAACAGTATATAACGTTATACGTTATATGGAAATGCTACATAACGTTATACGTTATAAGGTAAATCTACATAACGTTATACGTTATATGGTAATGCTACATAACGTTATACGTTATATGGTAATGCTACATAACGTTATACGTTATATGGTAATGCTACATAACGTTATACGTTATATGGTAACAGTATATAACGTTATACGTTATAACGTAATGTTACATAACGTTATACGTTATATGGTAATGCTACATAACGTTATACGTTATATGGTAATGCTACATATCGTTATACGTTATATGGTAATGCTACATAACGTTATACGTTATATGGTAATGCTACATAACGTTATACGTTATATGGTAATGATACATAACGTTATACGTTATATGGTAATGCTACATAACGTTATACGATATATGGTAATGCTACATAACGTTATACGTTATATGGTAATGCTACATAACGTTATACGTTATATGGTAATGCTACATAACGTTATACGTTGTATGGTAATGCTACATAACGTTATACATTATATGGTAATGCTACATAACGTTATACGTTATATGGTAACAGTATACAACGTTATACGTTATAAGGTAATAGTAAATAACGTTACACGTTATATGATAATGCTACATAACGTTACACATTATATGGTAGTGCTACATAACGTTATACGTTATATGGTAATGCTACATAACGTTATACGTTATATGGTTATGCTACATAACGTTATACGTTATATGGTAATGCTACATAACGTTATACGTTATATGGTAATGCTACATAACGTTATACGTTGTATGGTAATGCTACATAACGTTATACGTTGTATGGTAATGCTACATAACGTTATACGTTATATGGTAACAGTATATAACGTTATACGTTATATGGTAATGCTACATAACGTTATACGTTATATGGTAACAGTATATAACGTTATACGTTATATGGTAATGCTACATAACGTTATACGTTATATGGTAACAGTATATAACGTTATACGTTATAACGTAATGTTACATAACGTTATCCGTTATATGGTAATGCTACATAACGTTATACGTTATATGGTAATGCTACATAATGTTATACGTTATATGGTAATGCTACATAACGTTATACGTTATATGGTAATGCTACATAACGTTATACGTTATATGGTAATGATACATAACGTTATACGTTATATGGTAATGCTACATAACGTTACACATTATATGGTAGTGCTACATAACGTTATACGTTATATGGTAATGCTACATAACGTTATACGTTATATGGTTATGCTACATAACGTTATACGTTATATGGTAATGCTACATAATGTTATACGTTATATGGTAATGCTACATAACGTTATACGTTATATGGTAACAGTATATAACGTTATACGTTATATGGTAACAGTATATAACGTTATACGTTATATGGTAACAGTATATAACGTTATACGTTATATGGAAATGCTACATAACGTTATACGTTATAAGGTAAATCTACATAACGTTATACGTTATATGGTAATGCTACATAACGTTATACGTTATATGGTAATGCTACATAACGTTATACGTTATATGGTAATGCTACATAACGTTATACGTTATATGGTAACAGTATATAACGTTATACGTTATAACGTAATGTTACATAACGTTATACGTTATATGGTAATGCTACATAACGTTATACGTTATATGGTAATGCTACATATCGTTATACGTTATATGGTAATGCTACATAACGTTATACGTTATATGGTAATGCTACATAACGTTATACGTTATATGGTAATGATACATAACGTTATACGTTATATGGTAATGCTACATAACGTTATACGATATATGGTAATGCTACATAACGTTATACGTTATATGGTAATGCTACATAACGTTATACGTTATATGGTAATGCTACATAACGTTATACGTTGTATGGTAATGCTACATAACGTTATACATTATATGGTAATGCTACATAACGTTATACGTTATATGGTAACAGTATACAACGTTATACGTTATAAGGTAATAGTAAATAACGTTACACGTTATATGATAATGCTACATAACGTTACACATTATATGGTAGTGCTACATAACGTTATACGTTATATGGTAATGCTACATAACGTTATACGTTATATGGTTATGCTACATAACGTTATACGTTATATGGTAATGCTACATAACGTTATACGTTATATGGTAATGCTACATAACGTTATACGTTGTATGGTAATGCTACATAACGTTATACGTTGTATGGTAATGCTACATAACGTTATACGTTATATGGTAACAGTATATAACGTTATACGTTATATGGTAATGCTACATAACGTTATACGTTATATGGTAACAGTATATAACGTTATACGTTATATGGTAATGCTACATAACGTTATACGTTATATGGTAACAGTATATAACGTTATACGTTATAACGTAATGTTACATAACGTTATCCGTTATATGGTAATGCTACATAACGTTATACGTTATATGGTAATGCTACATAATGTTATACGTTATATGGTAATGCTACATAACGTTATACGTTATATGGTAATGCTACATAACGTTATACGTTATATGGTAATGATACATAACGTTATACGTTATATGGTAATGCTACATAACGTTATACGATATATGGTAATGCTACATAACGTTATACGTTATATGGTAATGCTACATAACGTTATACGTTATATGGTAATGCTACATAACGTTATACGTTGTATGGTAATGCTACATAACGTTATACATTATATGGTAATGCTACATAACGTTATACGTTATATGGTAACAGTATACAACGTTATACGTTATAAGGTAATAGTAAATAACGTTACACGTTATATGATAATGCTACATAACGTTACACATTATATGGTAGTGCTACATAACGTTATACGTTATATGGTAATGCTACATAACGTTATACGTTATATGGTTATGCTACATAACGTTATACGTTATATGGTAATGCTACATAACGTTATACGTTATATGGTAATGCTACATAACGTTATACGTTGTATGGTAATGCTACATAACGTTATACGTTGTATGGTAATGCTACATAACGTTATACGTTATATGGTAACAGTATATAACGTTATACGTTATATGGTAATGCTACATAACGTTATACGTTATATGGTAACAGTATATAACGTTATACGTTATATGGTAATGCTACATAACGTTATACGTTATATGGTAACAGTATATAACGTTATACGTTATAACGTAATGTTACATAACGTTATCCGTTATATGGTAATGTTACATAACGTTATACGTTATATGGTAATGCTACATAATGTTATACGTTATATGGTAATGCTACATAACGTTATACGTTATATGGTAACAGTATATAACGTTATATGTTATATGGTAATGCTACATAACGTTATACGTTATAAGGTAATGATACATAACGTTATACGTTATATGGTAATGCTACATAACGTTATACGTTATATGGTAACGGTATATAACGTTATACGTTATATGGAAATGCTACATAACGTTATACGTTATAAGGTAATGCTACATAACGTTATACGTTATATGGTAATGCTACATAACGTTATACGTTATATGGAAATGCTACATAATGTTATACGTTATATGGTAATGCTACATAACGTTATACGTTATATGGTAATGCTACATAACGTTATACGTTATATGGTAATGCTACATAACGTTATACGTTATATGGTAACAGTATATAACGTTATACGTTATATGGTAATGCTACATAACGTTATACGTTATATGGTAATGCTACATAACGTTATACGTTATATGGTAACAGTATATAACGTTATACGTTATATGGTAATGCTACATAACGTTATACGTTATATGGTAACAGTATATAACGTTATACGTTATATGGTAATGCTACATAACGTTATACGTTATATGGTAACAGTATATAACGTTATACGTTATAACGTAATGTTACATAACGTTATCCGTTATATGGTAATGCTACATAACGTTATACGTTATATGGTAATGCTACATAATGTTATACGTTATATGGTAATGCTGCATAACGTTATACGTTATATGGTAACAGTATATAACGTTATACGTTATATGGAAATGCTACATAACGTTATACGTTATAAGGTAATGCTACATAACGTTACACGTTATATGGTAATGCTACATAACGTTATACGTTATATGGTAATGCTACATAACGTTATACGTTATATGGTAATGCTACATAACGTTATACGTTATATGGTAACAGTATATAACGTTATACGTTATAACGTAATGTTACATAACGTTATACGTTATATGGTAATGCTACATAACGTTATACGTTATATGGTAATGCTACATAATGTTATACGTTATATGGTAATGCTACATAACGTTATACGATATATGGTAACAGTATATAACGTTATACGTTATATGGTAATGCTACATAACGTTATACGTTATAAGGTAATGATACATAACGTTATACGTTATATGGTAATGCTGCATAACGTTATACGTTATATGGTAACGGTATATAACGTTATACGTTATATGGAAATGCTACATAACGTTATACGTTATAAGGTAATGCTACATAACGTTATACGTTATATGGTAATGCTACATATCGTTATACGTTATATGGTAATGCTACATAACGTTATACGTTATATGGTAATGCTACATAACGTTATACGTTATATGGTAATGCTACATAACGTTATACGTTATATGGTAATGCTACACAACGTTATACGTTGTATGGTAATGCTACATAACGTTATACATTATATGGTAATGCTACATAACGTTATACGTTATATGGTAACAGTATACAACGTTATACGTTATAAGGTAATAGTAAATAACGTTACACGTTATATGATAATGCTACATAACGTTACACATTATATGGTAATGCTACATAACGTTATACGTTATATGGTAATGCTACATAACGTTATACGTTATATGGTAATGCTACATAACGTTATATGTTATATGGTAATGCTACATAACGTTATACGTTATATGGTAATGCTACATAACGTTATACGTTATATGGTAATGCTACATAACGTTATACGTTATATGGTAATGCTACATAACGTTATATGTCATATGGTAATGCTACATAACGTTATACGGTATATGGTAACAGTATATAACGTTATACGTTATATGGTAATGCTACATAACGTTATACGTTATATGGTAACAGTACATAACGTTATACGTTATATGGTAATGCTACATAACGTTATACGTTATAAGGTAATGATACATAACCTTATACGTTATATGGTAATGCTACATAACGTTACGCGTTATATGGTAACAGTATATAACGTTATACGTTATATGGAAATGCTACATAACGTTATACGTTATATGGTAATGCTACATAACGTTATACGTAATATGGTAATGCTACATAACGTTATACGTTATATGGTAATGCTACATAACGTTATACATTATATGGTAATGCTACATAACGTTATACGTTATATGGTAACAGTATACAACGTTATACGTTATAAGGTAATAGTAAATAACGTTACACGTTATATGATAATGCTACATAACGTTATACATTATATGGTAATGCTACATAACGTTATACGTTATATGGTAATGCTACATAACGTTATACGTTATATGGTAATGCTACATAACGTTATACGTTATATGGTAATGCTACATAACGTTATACGTTATATGGTAATGCTTCATAACGTTATACGTTATATGGTAATGCTACATAACGTTATACGTTGTATGGTAATGCTACATAACGTTATACGTTGTATGGTAATGCTACATAACGTTATACGTTATATGGTAACAGTATATAACGTTATACGTTATATGGTAATGCTACATAACGTTATACGTTATATGGTAACAGTATATAACGTTATACGTTATATGGTAATGCTACATAACGTTATACGTTATATGGTAACAGTATATAACGTTATACGTTATAACGTAATGTTACATAACGTTATCCGTTATATGGTAATGCTACATAACGTTATACGTTATATGGTAATGCTACATAATGTTATACGTTATATGGTAATGCTACATAACGTTCTACGTTATATGGTAACAGTATATAACGTTATACGTTATATGGTAATGCTACATAACGTTATACGTTATAAGGTAATGATACATAACGTTATACGTTATATGGTAATGCTACATAACGTTATACGTTATATGGTAACAGTATATAACGTTATACGTTATATGGAAATGCTACATAACGTTATACGTTATAAGGTAATGCTACATAACGTTATACGTTATATGGTAATGCTACATAACGTTATACGTTATATGGAAATGCTACATAACGTTATACATTATATGGTAATGCTACATAACGTTATACGTTATATGGTAATGCTACATAACGTTATACGTTATATGGTAATGCTACATAACGTTATACGTTATATGGTAACAGTATATAACGTTATACGTTATATGGTAATGCTACATAACGTTATACGTTATATGGTAACAGTATATAACGTTATACGTTATATGGTAATGCTACATAACGTTATACGTTATATGGTAACAGTATATAACGTTATACGTTATAACGTTATGTTACATAACGTTATACGTTATATGGTAATGCTACATAACGTTATACGTTATATGGTAATGCTACATAATGTTATACGTTATATGGTAATGCTACATAACGTTATACGTTATATGGTAACAGTATATAACGTTATACGTTATATGGTAATGCTGCATAACGTTATACGTTATAAGGTAATGATACATAACGTTATACGTTATATGGTAATGCTACATAACGTTATACGTTATATGGTAACAGTATATAACGTTATACGTTATATGGAAATGCTACATAACGTTATACGTTATAAGGTAATGCTACATAACGTTATACGTTATATGGTAATGCTACATAACGTTATACGTTATATGGTAATGCTACATAACGTTATACGTTATATGGTAATGCTACATAACGTTATACGTTATATGGTAATGCTACATAACGTTATACGTTATAAGGTAATGCTACATAACGTTATACGTTATATGGTAATGCTACATAACGTTATACGTTATATGGTAACAGTATATAACGCTATACGTTATATGGAAATGCTACATAACGTTATACGTTATATGGTAATGCTTCATAACGTTATACGTTATATGGTAATGCTACATAACGTTATACGTTATATGGTAACAGTATATAACGTTATACGTTATATGGAAATGCTACATAACGTTATACGTTATAAGGTAATGCTACATAACGTTATACGTTATATGGTAATGCTACATAACGTTATACGTTATATGGTAATGCTACATAACGTTATACGTTATATGGTAACAGTATATAACGTTATACGTTATATGGTAATGCTACATAACGTTATACGTTATAAGGTAATGATACATAACGTTATACGTTATATGGTAATGCTACATAACGTTATACGTTATATGGTAACAGTATATAACGTTATACGTTATATGGAAATGCTACATAACGTTATACGTTATAAGGTAATGCTACATAACGTTATACGTTATATGGTAATGCTACATAACGTTATACGTTATATGGTAATGCTACATAACGTTATACGTTATATGGTAATGCTACATAACGTTATTCGTTGTATGGTAATGCTACATAACGTTATACGTTATATGGTAACAGTATATAACGTCATACGTTATATGGTAATGCTACATAACGTTATACGTTATATGGTAACAGTATATAACGTTATACGTATTATGGTAATGCTACATAACGTTATACGTTATATGGTAATGCTACATAACGTTATTCGTTGTATGGTAATGCTACATAACGTTATACGTTATATGGTAACAGTATATAACGTTATACGATATATGGTAATGCTACATAACGTTATACGTTATATGGTAACAGTATATAACGTTATACGTTATATGGAAATGCTACATAACGTTATACGTTATATGGTAATGTTACATAACGTTATACGTTATATGGTAACAGTATATAACGTTATACGTTATATGGTAATGCTACATAACGTTATACGTTATAAGGTAATGGTACATAACGTTATACGTTATATGGTAATGCTACATAACGTTATACGTTATATGGTAACAGTATATAACGTTATACGTTATATGGAAATGCTACATAACGTTATACGTTATAAGGTAATGCTACATAACGTTATACGTTATATGGTAATGCTACATAACGTTATACGTTATATGGTAATGCTACATAACGTTATACGTTATATGGAAATGCTACATAACGTTATACGTTATATGGTAATGCTACATAACGTTATACGTTATAAGGTAATGCGACATAACGTTATACGTTATATGGTAATGCTACATAACGTTATACGTTATATGGTAACAGTATATAACGCTATACGTTATATGGAAATGCTACATAACATTATACGTTATATGGTAATGCTACATAACGTTATACGTTCTATGGTAATGCTACATAACGTTATACGTTATATGGTAATGCTACATAACGTTATACATTATATGGTAATGCTACATAACGTTATACGTTATATGGTAACAGTATACAACGTTATACGTTATAAGGTAATAGTAAATAACGTTACACGTTATATGATAATGCTACATAACGTTATACATTATATGGTAATGCTACATAACGTTATACGTTATATGGTAATGCTACATAACGTTATACGTAATATGGTAATGCTACATAACGTTATACGTTATATGGTAATGCTACATAACGTTATACGTTATATGGTAATGCTACATAACGTTATACGTTATATGGTAATGCTACATAACGTTATACGTTATATGGTACTGCTACATAACGTTATTCGTTGTATGGTAATGCTACATAACGTTATACGTTATATGGTAACAGTATATAACGTTATACGTTATATGGTAATGCTACATAACGTTATACGTTATATGGTAACAGTATATAACGTTATACGTTATATGGTAATGCTACATAACGTTATACGTTATATGGTAGCAGTATATAACGTTATACGTTATAACGTAATGTTACATAACGTTATCCGTTATATGGTAATGCTACATAACGTTATACGTTATATGGTAATGCTACATAATGTTATACGTTATATGGTAATGCTACATAACGTTATACGTTATATGGTAACAGTATATAACGTTATACGTTATATGGTAATGCTGCATAACGTTATACGTTATAAGGTAATGATACATAACGTTATACGTTATATGGTAATGCTACATAACGTTATACGTTATATGGTAACAGTATATAACGTTATACGTTATATGGAAATGCTACATAACGTTATACGTTATAAGGTAATGCTACATAACGTTATACGTTATATGGTAATGCTACATAACGTTATACGTTATATGGTAATGCTACATAACGTTATACGTTATATGGTAATGCTACATAACGTTATACGTTATATGGTAATGCTACATAACGTTATACGTTATATGGTAATGCTACATAACGTTATACGTTATATGGTAATGCTACATAACGTTATACGTTATACGGTAATGCTACATAACGTTATACGTTATATGGTAACAGTATATAACGCTATACGTTATATGGAAATGCTACATAACGTTATACGTTATATGGTAATGCTACATAACGTTATACGTTATATGGTAATGCTACATAACGTTATACGTTATATGGTAATGCTACATAACGTTATACATTATATGGTAATGCTACATAACGTTATACGTTATATGGTAATGCTACATAACGTTATGCGTTATATGGTAATGCTACATAACGTTATACATTATATGGTAATGCTACATAACGTTATACGTTATATGGTAACAGTATATAACGTTATACGTTATATGGTAATGCTACATAACGTTATACGTTATATGGTAACAGGATATAACGTTATACGTTATAACGTAATGTTACATAACGTTATCCGTTATATGGTAATGCTACATAACGTTATACGTTATATGGTAATGCTACATAATGTTATACGTTATATGGTAATGCTACATAACGTTATACGTTATATGGTAACAGTATATAACGTTATACGTTATATGGTAATGCTGCATAACGTTATACGTTATAAGGTAATGATACATAACGTTATACGTTATATGGTAATGCTACATAACGTTATACGTTATATGGTAACAGTATATAACGTTATACGTTATATGGAAATGCTACATAACGTTATACGTTATAAGGTAATGCTACATAACGTTATACGTTATATGGTAATGCTACATAACGTTATACGTTATATGGTAATGCTACATAACGTTATACGTTATATGGTAATGCTACATAACGTTATACGTTATATGGTAATGCTACATAACGTTATACGTTATATGGAAATGATACATAACGTTATACGTTATATGGTAATGCTACATAACGTTATACGTTATATGGTAATGCTACATAACGTTATACGTTATATGGTAATGCTACATAACGTTATACGTTATAAGGTAACGATACATAACGTTATACGTTATATGGTAATGCTACATAACGTTATACGTTATATGGTAACAGTATATAACGTTATACGTTATATGGAAATGCTACATAACGTTATACGTTATAAGGTAATGCTACATAACGTTATACGTTATATGGTAATGCTACATAACGTTATACGTTATATGGTAATGCTACATAACGTTATACGTTATATGGTAATGCTACATAACGTTATACGTTATATGGTAACAGTATATAACGTTATACGTTATAACGTAATGTTACACAACGTTATACGTTATATGGTAATGCTACATAACGTTATACGTTATATGGTAATGCTACATAATGTTATACGTTATATGGTAATGCTACATAACGTTATACGTTATATGGTAACAGTATATAACGTTATACGTTATATGGTAACGCTACATAACGTTATACGTTATAAGGTAATGATACATAACGTTATACGTTATATGGTAATGCTACATAACGTTATACGTTATATGGTAATGCTACATAACGTTATACGTTATATGGTATTGCTACATAACGTTATACGTTATATGGTAATGCTACATAACGTTATACGTTATATGGTAACAGTATATAACGTTATACGTTGTATGGTAATGATACATAACGTTATACGTTATATGGTAATGGTACATAACGTTATACGTTACATGGTAACAGTATATAACGTTATACGTTATATGGAAATGCTACATAACGTTATACGTTATAAGGTAATGCTACATAACGTTATACGTTATATGGTAATGCTACATAACGTTATACGTTGTATGGTAATGCTACATAACGTTATACGTTATATGGTAATGCTACATAACGTCATACGTTATATGGTAACAGTATATAACGTTATACGATATAACGTAATGTTACATAACGTTATACGTTATATGGTAATGCTACATAACGTTATACGTTATATGGTAATGCTACATAATGTTATACGTTATATGGTAACAGTATATAACGTTATACGTTATATGGTAATGCTACATAACGTTATACGTTATATGGTAACAGTATATAACGTTATACGTTATAAGGTAATGATACATAACGTTATACGTTATATGGTAATGCTACATAACGTTATACGTTATATGGTAACGGTACATAACGTTATACGTTATAAGGTAATGCTACATAACGTTATCCGTTATATGGTAATGCTACATAACGTTATACGTTATATGGTAATGCTACATAATGTTATACGTTATATGGTAATGCTACATAACGTTATACTTTATATGGTAACAGTATATAACGTTATACGTTATATGGTAATGCTACATAACGTTATACGTTATAAGGTAATGATACATAACGTTATACGTTATATGGTAATGCTACATAACGTTATACGTTATATGGTAATGCTACATAATGTTATACGTTATATGGTAACAGTATATAACGTTATACGTTATATGGTAATGCTACATAACGTTATACGTTATATGGTAACAGTATATAACGTTATACGTTATAACGTAATGTTACATAACGTTATACGTTATATGGTAATGCTACATAACGTTATACGTTATATGGTAATGCTACATAATGTTATACGTTATATGGTAATGCTACATAACGTTATACGTTATATGGTAACAGTATATAACGTTATACGTTATATGGTAATGCTACATAACGTTATACGTTATAAGGTAATGATACATAACGTTATACGTTATATGGTAATGCTACATAACGTTATACGTTATATGGTAACAGTATATAACGTTATACGTTATATGGAAATGCTACATAACGTTATACGTTATAAGGTAATGCTACATAACGTTATGCGTTATATGGTAATGCTACATAACGTTATACGTTATATGGTAATGCTACATAACGTTATACGTTATATGGTAATGCTACATAACGTTATACGTTATATGGTGATGCTACATAACGTTATACGTTATAAGGTAATGCTACATAACGTTATACGTTATATGGTAATGCTACATAACGTTATACGTTATATGGTAACAGTATATAACGCTATACGTTATATGGAAATGCTACATAACGTTATACGTTATATGGTAATGCTACATAGCGTTATACGTTATATGGTAATGCTACATAACGTTATACGTTATATGGTAACAGTATATAACGTTATACGTTATATGGAAATGCTACATAACGTTATACGTTATAAGGTAATGCTACATAACGTTATACGTTATATGGTAATGCTACATAACGTTATACGTTATATGGTAATGCTACATAACGTTATACGTTATATGGTAACAGTATATAACGTTATACGTTATATGGTAATGCTACATAACGTTATACGTTATATGGTAACAGTATATAACGTTATACGTTATATGGAAATGCTACATAACGTTATACGTTATAAGGTAATGCTACATAACGTTATACGTTATATGGTAATGCTACATAACGTTATACGTTATATGGTAATGCTACATAACGTTATACGTTATATGGTAATGCTACATAACGTTATTCGTTGTATGGTAATGCTACATAACGTTATACGTTATATGGTAACAGTATATAACGTCATACGTTATATGGTAATGCTACATAACGTTATACGTTATATGGTAACAGTATATAACGTTATACGTATTATGGTAATGCTACATAACGTTATACGTTATATGGTAATGCTACATAACGTTATACGTTGTATGGTAACAGTAGATAACGTTATACGTTGTATGGTAATGCTACATAACGTTATACGTTATATGGTAACAGTATATAACGTTATACGTTATAACGTAATGTTACATAACGTTATACGTTATATGGTAATGCTACATAACGTTATACGTTATATGGTAATGCTACATAATGTTATACGTTATATGGTAATGCTACATAACGTTATACGTTATATGGTAACAGTATATAACGTTATACGTTATATGGTAATGCTGCATAACGTTATACGTTATATGGTAATGATACATAACGTTATACGTTATATGGTAATGCTACATAACGTTATACGTTACATGGTAACAGTATATAACGTTATACGTTATATGGAAATGCTACATAACGTTATACGTTATAAGGTAATGCTACATAACGTTATACGTTATATGGTAATGCTACATAACGTTATACGTTATATGGTAATGCTACATAACGTTATACGTTATATGGTAATGCTACATAACGTTATACGTTATATGGTAACAGTATATAACGTTATACGTTATAACGTAATGTTACATAACGTTATACGTTATATGGTAATGCTACATAACGTTATACGTTATATGGTAATGCTACATAATGTTATACGTTATATGGTAACAGTATATAACGTTATACGTTATATGGTAATGCTACATAACGTTATACGTTATATGGTAACAGTATATAACGTTATACGTTATAAGGTAATGATACATAACGTTATACGTTATATGGTAATGCTACATAACGTTATACGTTATATGGTAACGGTATATAACGTTATACGTTATAAGGTAATGCTACATAACGTTATCCGTTATATGGTAATGCTACATAACGTTATACGTTATATGGTAATGCTACATAATGTTATACGTTATATGGTAATGCTACATAACGTTATACGTTATATGGTAACAGTATATAACGTTATACGTTATATGGTAATGCTACATAACGTTATACGTTATAAGGTAATGATACATAACGTTATACGTTATATGGTAATGCTACATAACGTTATACGTTATATGGTAATGCTACATAATGTTATACGTTATATGGTAACAGTATATAACGTTATACGTTATATGGTAATGCTACATAACGTTATACGTTATATGGTAACAGTATATAACGTTATACGTTATATGGTAACAGTATATAACGTTATACGTTATATGGTAATGCTACATAACGTTATACGTTATATGGTAACAGTATATAACGTTATACGTTATAACGTAATGTTACATAACGTTATCCGTTATATGGTAATGCTACATAACGTTATACGTTATATGGTAATGCTACATAATGTTATACGTTATATGGTAATGCTACATAACGTTATACGTTATAAGGTAATGATACATAACGTTATACGTTATATGGTAATGCTACATAACGTTATACGTTATATGGTAACAGTATATAACGCTATACGTTATATGGAAATGCTACATAACGTTATACGTTATATGGTAATGCTACATAACGTTATACGTTATATGGTAATGCTACATAACGTTATACGTTATATGGTAATGCTACATAACGTTATACATTATATGGTAATGCTACATAACGTTATACGTTATATGGTAACAGTATACAACGTTATACGATATAAGGTAATAGTAAATAACGTTACACGTTATATGATAATGCTACATAACGTTATACATTATATGGTAATGCTACATAACGTTATACGTTATATGGTAATGCTACATAACGTTATACGTTATATGGTAATGCTACATAACGTTATACGTTATATGGTAATCCTACATAACGTTATACGTTATATGGTAATGCTACATAACGTTATACGTTATATGGTACTGCTACATAACGTTATTCGTTGTATGGTAATGCTACATAACGTTATACGTTATATGGTAACAGTATATAACGTTATACGTTATATGGTAATGCTACATAACGTTATACGTTATATGGTAACAGTATATAACGTTATACGTTATATGGTAATGCTACATAACGTTATACGTTATATGGTAACAGTATATAACGTTATACGTTATAACGTAATGTTACATAACGTTATCCGTTATATGGTAATGCTACATAACGTTATACGTTATATGGTAATGCTACATAACGTTATACGTTATATGGTAACAGTATACAACGTTATACGTTATAAGGTAATAGTAAATAACGTTACACGTTATATGATAATGCTACATAACGTTATACGTTATATGGTAATGCTACATAACGTTATACGTTATATGGTAATGCTACATAACGTTATACGTTATATGGTAATGCTACATAACGTTATACGTTATATGGTAATGCTACATAACGTTATACGTTATATGGTAATGCTACATAACGTTATACGTTATAAGGTAATGCGACATAACGTTATACGTTATATGGTAATGCTACATAACGTTATACGTTATATGGTAACAGTATATAACGCTATACGTTATATGGAAATGCTACATAACGTTATACGTTATATGGTAATGCTACATAACGTTATACGTTATAAGGTAATGCTACATAACGTTATACCTTATATGGTAATGCTACATAACGTTATACGTTATATGGTAATGCTACATAACGTTATACGTTATATGGAAATGCTACATAACGTTATACGTTATATGGTAATGCTACATAACGTTATACGTTATAAGGTAATGCGACATAACGTTATACGTTATATGGTAATGCTACATAACGTTATACGTTATATGGTAACAGTATATAACGCTATACGTTATATGGAAATGCTACATAACATTATACGTTATATGGTAATGCTACATAACGTTATACGTTCTATGGTAATGCTACATAACGTTATACGTTATATGGTAATGCTACATAACGTTATACATTATATGGTAATGCTACATAACGTTATACGTTATATGGTAACAGTATACAACGTTATACGTTATAAGGTAATAGTAAATAACGTTACACGTTATATGATAATGCTACATAACGTTATACATTATATGGTAATGCTACATAACGTTATACGTTATATGGTAATGCTACATAACGTTATACGTAATATGGTAATGCTACATAACGTTATACGTTATATGGTAATGCTACATAACGTTATACGTTATATGGTAATGCTACATAACGTTATACGTTATATGGTACTGCTACATAACGTTATTCGTTGTATGGTAATGCTACATAACGTTATACGTTATATGGTAACAGTATATAACGTTATACGTTATATGGTAATGCTACATAACGTTATACGTTATATGGTAACAGTATATAACGTTATACGTTATATGGTAATGCTACATAACGTTATACGTTATATGGTAGCAGTATATAACGTTATACGTTATAACGTAATGTTACATAACGTTATCCGTTATATGGTAATGCTACATAACGTTATACGTTATATGGTAATGCTACATAATGTTATACGTTATATGGTAATGCTACATAACGTTATACGTTATATGGTAACAGTATATAACGTTATACGTTATATGGTAATGCTGCATAACGTTATACGTTATAAGGTAATGATACATAACTTTATACGTTATATGGTAATGCTACATAACGTTATACGTTATATGGTAACAGTATATAACGTTATACGTTATATGGAAATGCTACATAACGTTATACGTTATAAGGTAATGCTACATAACGTTATACGTTATATGGTAATGCTACATAACGTTATACGTTATATGGTAATGCTACATAACGTTATACGTTATATGGTAATGCTACATAACGTTATACGTTATATGGTAATGCTACATAACGTTATACGTTATATGGTAATGCTACATAACGTTATACGTTATAAGGTAATGCGACATAACGTTATACGTTATATGGAAATGCTACATAACGTTATACGTTATATGGTAACAGTATATAACGCTATACGTTATATGGAAATGCTACATAACGTTATACGTTATATGGTAATGCTACATAACGTTATACGTTATATGGTAATGCTACATAACGTTATACGTTATATGGTAATGCTACATAACGTTATACATTATATGGTAATGCTACATAACGTTATACGTTATATGGTAATGCTACATAACGTTATACGTTATATGGTAATGCTACATAACGTTATACATTATATGGTAATGCTACATAACGTTATACGTTATATGGTAACAGTATATAACGTTATACGTTATATGGTAATGCTACATAACGTTATACGTTATATGGTAACAGGATATAACGTTATACGTTATAACGTAATGTTACATAACGTTATCCGTTATATGGTAATGCTACATAACGTTATACGTTATATGGTAATGCTACATAATGTTATACGTTATATGGTAATGCTACATAACGTTATACGTTATATGGTAACAGTATATAACGTTATACGTTATATGGTAATGCTGCATAACGTTATACGTTATAAGGTAATGATACATAACGTTATACGTTATATGGTAATGCTACATAACGTTATACGTTATATGGTAACAGTATATAACGTTATACGTTATATGGAAATGCTACATAACGTTATACGTTATAAGGTAATGCTACATAACGTTATACGTTATATGGTAATGCTACATAACGTTATACGTTATATGGTAATGCTACATAACGTTATACGTTATATGGTAATGCTACATAACGTTATACGTTATATGGTAATGCTACATAACGTTATACGTTATATGGAAATGATACATAACGTTATACGTTATATGGTAATGCTACATAACGTTATACGTTATATGGTAATGCTACATAACGTTATACGTTATATGGTAATGCTACATAACGTTATACGTTATATGGTAACAGTATATAACGTTATACGTTATATGGTAATGCTACATAACGTTATACGTTATATGGTAACAGTATATAACGTTATACGTTATATGGTAATGCTACATAACGTTATACGTTATATGGTAACAGTATATAACGTTATACGTTATAACGTAATGTTACATAACGTTATACGTTATATGGTAATGCTACATAACGTTATACGTTATATGGTAATGCTACATAATGTTATACGTTATATGGTAATGCTACATAACGTTATACGTTATATGGTAACAGTATATAACGTTATACGTTATATGGTAATGCTACATAACGTTATACGTTATAAGGTAACGATACATAACGTTATACGTTATATGGTAATGCTACATAACGTTATACGTTATATGGTAACAGTATATAACGTTATACGTTATATGGAAATGCTACATAACGTTATACGTTATAAGGTAATGCTACATAACGTTATACGTTATATGGTAATGCTACATAACGTTATACGTTATATGGTAATGCTACATAACGTTATACGTTATATGGTAATGCTACATAACGTTATACGTTATATGGTAACAGTATATAACGTTATACGTTATAACGTAATGTTACACAACGTTATACGTTATATGGTAATGCTACATAACGTTATACGTTATATGGTAATGCTACATAATGTTATACGTTATATGGTAATGCTACATAACGTTATACGTTATATGGTAACAGTATATAACGTTATACGTTATATGGTAACGCTACATAACGTTATACGTTATAAGGTAATGATACATAACGTTATACGTTATATGGTAATGCTACATAACGTTATACGTTATATGGTAATGCTACATAACGTTATACGTTATATGGTATTGCTACATAACGTTATACGTTATATGGTAATGCTACATAACGTTATACGTTATATGGTAACAGTATATAACGTTATACGTTGTATGGTAATGATACATAACGTTATACGTTATATGGTAATGGTACATAACGTTATACGTTACATGGTAACAGTATATAACGTTATACGTTATATGGAAATGCTACATAACGTTATACGTTATAAGGTAATGCTACATAACGTTATACGTTATATGGTAATGCTACATAACGTTATACGTTGTATGGTAATGCTACATAACGTTATACGTTATATGGTAATGCTACATAACGTCATACGTTATATGGTAACAGTATATAACGTTATACGATATAACGTAATGTTACATAACGTTATACGTTATATGGTAATGCTACATAACGTTATACGTTATATGGTAATGCTACATAACGTTATACGTTATATGGTAACAGTATATAACGTTATACGTTATATGGAAATGCTACATAACGTTATACGTTATAAGGTAATGCTACATAACGTTATACGTTATATGGTAATGCTACATAACGTTATACGTTATATGGTAATGCTACATAACGTTATACGTTATATGGTAACAGTATATAACGTTATACGTTATATGGTAATGCTACATAACGTTATACGTTATATGGTAACAGTATATAACGTTATACGTTATATGGAAATGCTACATAACGTTATACGTTATAAGGTAATGCTACATAACGTTATACGTTATATGGTAATGCTACATAACGTTATACGTTATATGGTAATGCTACATAACGTTATACGTTATATGGTAATGCTACATAACGTTATTCGTTGTATGGTAATGCTACATAACGTTATACGTTATATGGTAACAGTATATAACGTCATACGTTATATGGTAATGCTACATAACGTTATACGTTATATGGTAACAGTATATAACGTTATACGTATTATGGTAATGCTACATAACGTTATACGTTATATGGTAATGCTACATAACGTTATACGTTGTATGGTAACAGTAGATAACGTTATACGTTGTATGGTAATGCTACATAACGTTATACGTTATATGGTAACAGTATATAACGTTATACGTTATAACGTAATGTTACATAACGTTATACGTTATATGGTAATGCTACATAACGTTATACGTTATATGGTAATGCTACATAATGTTATACGTTATATGGTAATGCTACATAACGTTATACGTTATATGGTAACAGTATATAACGTTATACGTTATATGGTAATGCTGCATAACGTTATACGTTATATGGTAATGATACATAACGTTATACGTTATATGGTAATGCTACATAACGTTATACGTTACATGGTAACAGTATATAACGTTATACGTTATATGGAAATGCTACATAACGTTATACGTTATAAGGTAATGCTACATAACGTTATACGTTATATGGTAATGCTACATAACGTTATACGTTATATGGTAATGCTACATAACGTTATACGTTATATGGTAATGCTACATAACGTTATACGTTATATGGTAACAGTATATAACGTTATACGTTATAACGTAATGTTACATAACGTTATACGTTATATGGTAATGCTACATAACGTTATACGTTATATGGTAATGCTACATAATGTTATACGTTATATGGTAACAGTATATAACGTTATACGTTATATGGTAATGCTACATAACGTTATACGTTATATGGTAACAGTATATAACGTTATACGTTATAAGGTAATGATACATAACGTTATACGTTATATGGTAATGCTACATAACGTTATACGTTATATGGTAACGGTATATAACGTTATACGTTATAAGGTAATGCTACATAACGTTATCCGTTATATGGTAATGCTACATAACGTTATACGTTATATGGTAATGCTACATAATGTTATACGTTATATGGTAATGCTACATAACGTTATACGTTATATGGTAACAGTATATAACGTTATACGTTATATGGTAATGCTACATAACGTTATACGTTATAAGGTAATGATACATAACGTTATACGTTATATGGTAATGCTACATAACGTTATACGTTATATGGTAATGCTACATAATGTTATACGTTATATGGTAACAGTATATAACGTTATACGTTATATGGTAATGCTACATAACGTTATACGTTATATGGTAACAGTATATAACGTTATACGTTATATGGTAACAGTATATAACGTTATACGTTATATGGTAATGCTACATAACGTTATACGTTATATGGTAACAGTATATAACGTTATACGTTATAACGTAATGTTACATAACGTTATCCGTTATATGGTAATGCTACATAACGTTATACGTTATATGGTAATGCTACATAATGTTATACGTTATATGGTAATGCTACATAACGTTATACGTTATAAGGTAATGATACATAACGTTATACGTTATATGGTAATGCTACATAACGTTATACGTTATATGGTAACAGTATATAACGCTATACGTTATATGGAAATGCTACATAACGTTATACGTTATATGGTAATGCTACATAACGTTATACGTTATATGGTAATGCTACATAACGTTATACGTTATATAGTAATGCTACATAACGTTATACATTATATGGTAATGCTACATAACGTTATACGTTATATGGTAACAGTATACAACGTTATACGATATAAGGTAATAGTAAATAACGTTACACGTTATATGATAATGCTACATAACGTTATACATTATATGGTAATGCTACATAACGTTATACGTTATATGGTAATGCTACATAACGTTATACGTTATATGGTAATGCTACATAACGTTATACGTTATATGGTAATCCTACATAACGTTATACGTTATATGGTAATGCTACATAACGTTATACGTTATATGGTACTGCTACATAACGTTATTCGTTGTATGGTAATGCTACATAACGTTATACGTTATATGGTAACAGTATATAACGTTATACGTTATATGGTAATGCTACATAACGTTATACGTTATATGGTAACAGTATATAACGTTATACGTTATATGGTAATGCTACATAACGTTATACGTTATATGGTAACAGTATATAACGTTATACGTTATAACGTAATGTTACATAACGTTATCCGTTATATGGTAATGCTACATAACGTTATACGTTATATGGTAATGCTACATAATGTTATACGTTATATGGTAATGCTACATAACGTTATACGTTATATGGTAACAGTATATAACGTTATACGTTATATGGTAATGCTGCATAACGTTATACGTTATAAGGTAATGATACATAACGTTATACGTTATATGGTAATGCTACATACCGTTATACGTTATATGGTAACAGTATATAACGTTATACGTTATATGGAAATGCTACATAACGTTATACGTTATAAGGTAATGCTACATAACGTTATACGTTATATGGTAATGCTACATAACGTTATACGTTATATGGTTATGCTACATAACGTTATACGTTATATGGTAATGCTACATAACGTTATACGTTATATGGTAATGCTACATAACGTTATACGTTATATGGAAATGCTACATAACGTTATACGCTATATGGTAATGCTACATAACGTTATACGTTATATGGTAATGCTACATAACGTTATACGTTATATGGTAATGCTACATAACGTTATACGTTATATGGTAACAGTATATAACGTTATACGTTATATCGTAATGCTACATAACGTTATACGTTATATGGTAACAGTATATAACGTTATACGTTATATGGTAATGCTACATAACGTTATACGTTATATGGTAACAGTATATAACGTTATACGTTATAACGTAATGTTACATAACGTTATACGTTATATGGTAATGCTACATAACGTTATACGTTATATGGTAATCCTACATAATGTTATACGTTATATGGTAATGCTACATAACGTTATACGTTATATGGTAACAGTATATAACGTTATACGTTATATGGTAATGCTACATAACGTTATACGTTATAAGGTAACGATACATAACGTTATACGTTATATGGTAATGCTACATAACGTTATACGTTATATGGTAACAGTATATAACGTTATACGTTATATGGAAATGCTACATAACGTTATACGTTATAAGGTAATGCTACATAACGTTATACGTTATATGGTAATGCTACATAACGTTATACGTTATATGGTAATGCTACATAACGTTATACGTTATATGGTAATGCTACATAACGTTATACGTTATATGGTAACAGTATATAACGTTATACGTTATAACGTAATGTTACACAACGTTATACGTTATATGGTAATGCTACATAACGTTATACGTTATATGGTAATGCTACATAACGTTATACGTTATATGGTATTGCTACATAACGTTATACGTTATATGGTAATGCTACATAACGTTATACGTTATATGGTAACAGTATATAACGTTATACGTTATATGGTAATGCTACATAACGTTATACGTTATATGGTAACAGTAGATAACGTTATACGTTGTATGGTAATGCTACATAACGTTATACGTTATATGGTAACAGTATATAACGTTATACGTTATAACGTAATGTTACATAACGTTATACGTTATATGGTAATGCTACATAACGTTATACGTTATATGGTAATGCTACATAATGTTATACGTTATATGGTAATGCTACATAACGTTATACGTTATATGGTAACAGTATATAACGTTATACGTTATATGGTAATGCTGCATAACGTTATACGTTATATGGTAATGATACATAACGTTATACGTTATATGGTAATGCTACATAACGTTATACGTTACATGGTAACAGTATATAACGTTATACGTTATATGGAAATGCTACATAACGTTATACGTTATAAGGTAATGCTACATAACGTTATACGTTATATGGTAATGCTACATAACGTTATACGTTATATGGTAATGCTACATAACGTTATACGTTATATGGTAATGCTACATAACGTTATACGTTATATGGTAACAGTATATAACGTTATACGTTATAACGTAATGTTACATAACGTTATACGTTATATGGTAATGCTACATAACGTTATACGTTATATGGTAATGCTACATAATGTTATACGTTATATGGTAACAGTATATAACGTTATACGTTATATGGTAATGCTACATAACGTTATACGTTATATGGTAACAGTATATAACGTTATACGTTATAAGGTAATGATACATAACGTTATACGTTATATGGTAATGCTACATAACGTTATACGTTATATGGTAACGGTATATAACGTTATACGTTATAAGGTAATGCTACATAACGTTATCCGTTATATGGTAATGCTACATAACGTTATACGTTATATGGTAATGCTACATAATGTTATACGTTATATGGTAATGCTACATAACGTTATACGTTATATGGTAACAGTATATAACGTTATACGTTATATGGTAATGCTACATAACGTTATACGTTATAAGGTAATGATACATAACGTTATACGTTATATGGTAATGCTACATAACGTTATAGGTTATATGGTAATGCTACATAATGTTATACGTTATATGGTAACAGTATATAACGTTATACGTTATATGGTAATGCTACATAACGTTATACGTTATATGGTAACAGTATATAACGTTATACGTTATATGGTAACAGTATATAACGTTATACGTTATATGGTAATGCTACATAACGTTATACGTTATATGGTAACAGTATATAACGTTATACGTTATAACGTAATGTTACATAACGTTATCCGTTATATGGTAATGCTACATAACGTTATACGTTATATGGTAACAGTATATAACGTTATACGTTATAACGTAATGTTACATAACGTTATACGTTATATGGTAATGCTACATAACGTTATACGTTATATGGTAACAGTATATAACGTTATACGTTATATGGTAATGCTACATAACGTTATACGTTATATGGTAACAGTATATAACGTTATACGTTATAACGTAATGTTACATAACGTTATACGTTATATGGTAATGCTACATAACGTTATACGTTATATGGTAATGCTACATAATGTTATACGTTATATGGTAATGCTACATAACGTTATACGTTATATGGTAACAGTATATAACGTTATACGTTATATGGTAATGCTACATAACGTTATACGTTATAAGGTAACGATACATAACGTTATACGTTATATGGTAATGCTACATAACGTTATACGTTATATGGTAACAGTATATAACGTTATACGTTATATGGAAATGCTACATAACGTTATACGTTATAAGGTAATGCTACATAACGTTATACGTTATATGGTAATGCTACATAACGTTATACGTTATATGGTAATGCTACATAACGTTATACGTTATATGGTAATGCTACATAACGTTATACGTTATATGGTAACAGTATATAACGTTATACGTTATGACGTAATGTTACACAACGTTATACGTTATATGGTAATGCTACATAACGTTATACGTTATATGGTAATGCTACATAATGTTATACGTTATATGGTAATGCTACATAACGTTATACGTTATATGGTAACAGTATATAACGTTATACGTTATATGGTAACGCTACATAACGTTATACGTTATAAGGTAATGATACATAACGTTATACGTTATATGGTAATGCTACATAACGTTATACGTTATATGGTAATGCTACATAACGTTATACGTTATATGGTATTGCTACATAACGTTATACGTTATATGGTAATGCTACATAACGTTATACGTTATATGGTAACAGTATATAACGTTATACGTTGTATGGTAATGATACATAACGTTATACGTTATATGGTAATGGTACATAACGTTATACGTTACATGGTAACAGTATATAACGTTATACGTTATATGGAAATGCTACATAACGTTATACGTTATAAGGTAATGCTACATAACGTTATACGTTATATGGTAATGCTACATAACGTTATACGTTGTATGGTAATGCTACATAACGTTATACGTTATATGGTAATGCTACATAACGTCATACGTTATATGGTAACAGTATATAACGTTATACGATATAACGTAATGTTACATAACGTTATACGTTATATGGTAATGCTACATAACGTTATACGTTATATGGTAATGCTACATAACGTTATACGTTATATGGTAACAGTATATAACGTTATACGTTATATGGAAATGCTACATAACGTTATACGTTATAAGGTAATGCTACATAACGTTATACGTTATATGGTAATGCTACATAACGTTATACGTTATATGGTAATGCTACATAACGTTATACGTTATATGGTAACAGTATATAACGTTATACGTTATATGGTAATGCTACATAACGTTATACGTTATATGGTAACAGTATATAACGTTATACGTTATATGGAAATGCTACATAACGTTATACGTTATAAGGTAATGCTACATAACGTTATACGTTATATGGTAATGCTACATAACGTTATACGTTATATGGTAATGCTACATAACGTTATACGTTATATGGTAATGCTACATAACGTTATTCGTTGTATGGTAATGCTACATAACGTTATACGTTATATGGTAACAGTATATAACGTCATACGTTATATGGTAATGCTACATAACGTTATACGTTATATGGTAACAGTATATAACGTTATACGTATTATGGTAATGCTACATAACGTTATACGTTATATGGTAATGCTACATAACGTTATACGTTGTATGGTAACAGTAGATAACGTTATACGTTGTATGGTAATGCTACATAACGTTATACGTTATATGGTAACAGTATATAACGTTATACGTTATAACGTAATGTTACATAACGTTATACGTTATATGGTAATGCTACATAACGTTATACGTTATATGGTAATGCTACATAATGTTATACGTTATATGGTAATGCTACATAACGTTATACGTTATATGGTAACAGTATATAACGTTATACGTTATATGGTAATGCTGCATAACGTTATACGTTATATGGTAATGATACATAACGTTATACGTTATATGGTAATGCTACATAACGTTATACGTTACATGGTAACAGTATATAACGTTATACGTTATATGGAAATGCTACATAACGTTATACGTTATAAGGTAATGCTACATAACGTTATACGTTATATGGTAATGCTACATAACGTTATACGTTATATGGTAATGCTACATAACGTTATACGTTATATGGTAATGCTACATAACGTTATACGTTATATGGTAACAGTATATAACGTTATACGTTATAACGTAATGTTACATAACGTTATACGTTATATGGTAATGCTACATAACGTTATACGTTATATGGTAATGCTACATAATGTTATACGTTATATGGTAACAGTATATAACGTTATACGTTATATGGTAATGCTACATAACGTTATACGTTATATGGTAACAGTATATGACGTTATACGTTATAAGGTAATGATACATAACGTTATACGTTATATGGTAATGCTACATAACGTTATACGTTATATGGTAACGGTATATAACGTTATACGTTATAAGGTAATGCTACATAACGTTATCCGTTATATGGTAATGCTACATAACGTTATACGTTATATGGTAATGCTACATAATGTTATACGTTATATGGTAATGCTACATAACGTTATACGTTATATGGTAACAGTATATAACGTTATACGTTATATGGTAATGCTACATAACGTTATACGTTATAAGGTAATGATACATAACGTTATATGTTATATGGTAATGCTACATAACGTTATACGTTATATGGTAATGCTACATAATGTTATACGTTATATGGTAACAGTATATAACGTTATACGTTATATGGTAATGCTACATAACGTTATACGTTATATGGTAACAGTATATAACGTTATACGTTATATGGTAACAGTATATAACGTTATACGTTATATGGTAATGCTACATAACGTTATACGTTATATGGTAACAGTATATAACGTTATACGTTATAACGTAATGTTACATAACGTTATCCGTTATATGGTAATGCTACATAACGTTATACGTTATATGGTAATGCTACATAATGTTATACGTTATATGGTAATGCTACATAACGTTATACGTTATAAGGTAATGATACATAACGTTATACGTTATATGGTAATGCTACATAACGTTATACGTTATATGGTAACAGTATATAACGCTATACGTTATATGGAAATGCTACATAACGTTATACGTTATATGGTAATGCTACATAACGTTATACGTTATATGGTAATGCTACATAACGTTATACGTTATATAGTAATGCTACATAACGTTATACATTATATGGTAATGCTACATAACGTTATACGTTATATGGTAACAGTATACAACGTTATACGATATAAGGTAATAGTAAATAACGTTACACGTTATATGATAATGCTACATAACGTTATACATTATATGGTAATGCTACATAACGTTATACGTTATATGGTAATGCTACATAACGTTATACGTTATATGGTAATGCTACATAACGTTATACGTTATATGGTAATCCTACATAACGTTATACGTTATATGGTAATGCTACATAACGTTATACGTTATATGGTACTGCTACATAACGTTATTCGTTGTATGGTAATGCTACATAACGTTATACGTTATATGGTAACAGTATATAACGTTATACGTTATATGGTAATGCTACATAACGTTATACGTTATATGGTAACAGTATATAACGTTATACGTTATATGGTAATGCTACATAACGTTATACGTTATATGGTAACAGTATATAACGTTATACGTTATAACGTAATGTTACATAACGTTATCCGTTATATGGTAATGCTACATAACGTTATACGTTATATGGTAATGCTACATAATGTTATACGTTATATGGTAATGCTACATAACGTTATACGTTATATGGTAACAGTATATAACGTTATACGTTATATGGTAATGCTGCATAACGTTATACGTTATAAGGTAATGATACATAACGTTATACGTTATATGGTAATGCTACATACCGTTATACGTTATATGGTAACAGTATATAACGTTATACGTTATATGGAAATGCTACATAACGTTATACGTTATAAGGTAATGCTACATAACGTTATACGTTATATGGTAATGCTACATAACGTTATACGTTATATGGTTATGCTACATAACGTTATACGTTATATGGTAATGCTACATAACGTTATACGTTATATGGTAATGCTACATAACGTTATACGTTATATGGAAATGCTACATAACGTTATACGCTATATGGTAATGCTACATAACGTTATACGTTATATGGTAATGCTACATAACGTTATACGTTATATGGTAATGCTACATAACGTTATACGTTATATGGTAACAGTATATAACGTTATACGTTATATCGTAATGCTACATAACGTTATACGTTATATGGTAACAGTATATAACGTTATACGTTATATGGTAATGCTACATAACGTTATACGTTATATGGTAACAGTATATAACGTTATACGTTATAACGTAATGTTACATAACGTTATACGTTATATGGTAATGCTACATAACGTTATACGTTATATGGTAATCCTACATAATGTTATACGTTATATGGTAATGCTACATAACGTTATACGTTATATGGTAACAGTATATAACGTTATACGTTATATGGTAATGCTACATAACGTTATACGTTATAAGGTAACGATACATAACGTTATACGTTATATGGTAATGCTACATAACGTTATACGTTATATGGTAACAGTATATAACGTTATACGTTATATGGAAATGCTACATAACGTTATACGTTATAAGGTAATGCTACATAACGTTATACGTTATATGGTAATGCTACATAACGTTATACGTTATATGGTAATGCTACATAACGTTATACGTTATATGGTAATGCTACATAACGTTATACGTTATATGGTAACAGTATATAACGTTATACGTTATAACGTAATGTTACACAACGTTATACGTTATATGGTAATGCTACATAACGTTATACGTTATATGGTAATGCTACATAACGTTATACGTTATATGGTATTGCTACATAACGTTATACGTTATATGGTAATGCTACATAACGTTATACGTTATATGGTAACAGTATATAACGTTATACGTTATATGGTAATGCTACATAACGTTATACGTTATATGGTAACAGTAGATAACGTTATACGTTGTATGGTAATGCTACATAACGTTATACGTTATATGGTAACAGTATATAACGTTATACGTTATAACGTAATGTTACATAACGTTATACGTTATATGGTAATGCTACATAACGTTATACGTTATATGGTAATGCTACATAATGTTATACGTTATATGGTAATGCTACATAACGTTATACGTTATATGGTAACAGTATATAACGTTATACGTTATATGGTAATGCTGCATAACGTTATACGTTATATGGTAATGATACATAACGTTATACGTTATATGGTAATGCTACATAACGTTATACGTTACATGGTAACAGTATATAACGTTATACGTTATATGGAAATGCTACATAACGTTATACGTTATAAGGTAATGCTACATAACGTTATACGTTATATGGTAATGCTACATAACGTTATACGTTATATGGTAATGCTACATAACGTTATACGTTATATGGTAATGCTACATAACGTTATACGTTATATGGTAACAGTATATAACGTTATACGTTATAACGTAATGTTACATAACGTTATACGTTATATGGTAATGCTACATAACGTTATACGTTATATGGTAATGCTACATAATGTTATACGTTATATGGTAACAGTATATAACGTTATACGTTATATGGTAATGCTACATAACGTTATACGTTATATGGTAACAGTATATAACGTTATACGTTATAAGGTAATGATACATAACGTTATACGTTATATGGTAATGCTACATAACGTTATACGTTATATGGTAACGGTATATAACGTTATACGTTATAAGGTAATGCTACATAACGTTATCCGTTATATGGTAATGCTACATAACGTTATACGTTATATGGTAATGCTACATAATGTTATACGTTATATGGTAATGCTACATAACGTTATACGTTATATGGTAACAGTATATAACGTTATACGTTATATGGTAATGCTACATAACGTTATACGTTATAAGGTAATGATACATAACGTTATACGTTATATGGTAATGCTACATAACGTTATAGGTTATATGGTAATGCTACATAATGTTATACGTTATATGGTAACAGTATATAACGTTATACGTTATATGGTAATGCTACATAACGTTATACGTTATATGGTAACAGTATATAACGTTATACGTTATATGGTAACAGTATATAACGTTATACGTTATATGGTAATGCTACATAACGTTATACGTTATATGGTAACAGTATATAACGTTATACGTTATAACGTAATGTTACATAACGTTATCCGTTATATGGTAATGCTACATAACGTTATACGTTATATGGTAATGCTACATAATGTTATACGTTATATGGTAATGCTACATAACGTTATACGTTATAAGGTAATGATACATAACGTTATACGTTATATGGTAATGCTACATAACGATATACGTTATATGGTAACAGTATATAACGTTATACGTTATATGGAAATGCTACATAACGTTATACGTTATAAGGTAATGCTACATAACGTTATACGTTATATGGTAATGCTACATAACGTTATACGTTATATGGTAATGCTACATAACGTTATACGTTATATGGTAATGCTACATAACGTTATACGTTATATGGTAATGCTACATAACGTTATGCGTTATATGGAAATGCTACATAACGTTATACGTTATATGGTAATGCTACATAACGTTATACGTTATATGGTAACAGTATATAACGTTATACGTTATAACGTAATGTTACATAACGTTATCCGTTATATGGTAATGCTACATAACGTTATACGTTATATGGTAATGCTACTTAACGTTATACGTTATATGGTAACAGTATATAACGTTATACGTTATAAGGTAACGATACATAACGTTATACGTTATATGGTAATGCTACATAACGTTATACGTTATATGGTAACAGTATATAACGTTATACGTTATAACGTAATGTTACATAACGTTATCCGTTATATGGTAATGCTACATAACGTTATACGTTATATGGTAATGCTACATAATGTTATACGTTATATGGTAATGCTACATAACGTTATACGTTATAAGGTAATGATACATAACGTTATACGTTATATGGTAATGCTACATAACGTTATACGTTATATGGTAACAGTATATAACGTTATACGTTATATGGAAATGCTACATAATGTTATACGTTATATGGTAATGCTACATAACGTTATACGTTATATGGTAACAGTATATAACGTTATACGTTATATGGTAATGCTACATAACGTTATACGTTATAAGGTAATGATACATAACGTTATACGTTATATGGTAATGCTACATAACGTTATACGTTATATGGTAACGGTATATAACGTTATACGTTATATGGAAATGCTACATAACGTTATACGTTATAAGGTAATGCTACATAACGTTATACGTTATATGGTAATGCTACATAACGTTATACGTTATATGGTAATGCTACATAACGTTATACGTTATATGGTAACAGTATATAACGTTATACGTTATAACGTAATGTTACACAACGTTATACGTTATATGGTAATGCTACATAACGTTATACGTTATATGGTAATGCTACATAACGTTATACGTTATATGGTATTGCTACATAACGTTATACGTTATATGGTAATGCTACATAACGTTATACGTTATATGGTAACAGTATATAACGTTATACGTTATATGGTAATGCTACATAACGTTATACGTTATATGGTAACAGTAGATAACGTTATACGTTGTATGGTAATGCTACATAACGTTATACGTTATATGGTAACAGTATATAACGTTATACGTTATAACGTAATGTTACATAACGTTATACGTTATATGGTAATGCTACATAACGTTATACGTTATATGGTAATGCTACATAATGTTATACGTTATATGGTAAT
This sequence comes from Bombus sonorus, assembly GCA_029958995.1. Taxonomy (NCBI): domain Eukaryota; kingdom Metazoa; phylum Arthropoda; class Insecta; order Hymenoptera; family Apidae; genus Bombus; species Bombus sonorus. The sequence continues at coordinate 23,509,392 of JARWAU010000001.1, read as the reverse complement.
GCTACATAACGTTATACGTTATATGGTAACAGTATATAACGTTATACGTTATATGGTAATGCTGCATAACGTTATACGTTATATGGTAATGATACATAACGTTATACGTTATATGGTAATGCTACATAACGTTATACGTTACATGGTAACAGTATATAACGTTATACGTTATATGGAAATGCTACATAACGTTATACGTTATAAGGTAATGCTACATAACGTTATACGTTATATGGTAATGCTACATAACGTTATACGTTATATGGTAATGCTACATAACGTTATACGTTATATGGTAATGCTACATAACGTTATACGTTATATGGTAATGCTACATAACGTTATACGTTACATGGTAACAGTATATAACGTTATACGTTATATGGAAATGCTACATAACGTTATACGTTATAAGGTAATGCTACATAACGTTATACGTTATATGGTAATGCTACATAATGTTATACGTTATATGGTAACAGTATATAACGTTATACGTTATATGGTAATGCTACATAACGTTATACGTTATATGGTAACAGTATATAACGTTATACGTTATAAGGTAATGATACATAACGTTATACGTTATATGGTAATGCTACATAACGTTATACGTTATATGGTAACGGTATATAACGTTATACGTTATAAGGTAATGCTACATAACGTTATCCGTTATATGGTAATGCTACATAACGTTATACGTTATATGGTAATGCTACATAATGTTATACGTTATATGGTAATGCTACATATCGTTATACGTTATATGGTAACAGTATATAACGTTATACGTTATATGGTAATGCTACATAACGTTATACGTTATAAGGTAATGATACATAACGTTATACGTTATATGGTAATGCTACATAACGTTATACGTTATATGGTAATGCTACATAATGTTATACGTTATATGGTAACAGTATATAACGTTATACGTTATATGGTCATGCTACATAACGTTATACGTTATATGGTAACAGTATATAACGTTATACGTTATATGGTAACAGTATATAACGTTATACGTTATATGGTAATGCTACATAACGTTATACGTTATATGGTAACAGTATATAACGTTATACGTTATAACGTAATGTTACATAACGTTATCCGTTATATGGTAATGCTACATAACGTTATACGTTATATGGTAATGCTACATAATGTTATACGTTATATGGTAATGCTACATAACGTTATACGTTATAAGGTAATGATACATAACGTTATACGTTATATGGTAATGCTACATAACGATATACGTTATATGGTAGCAGTATATAACGTTATACGTTATATGGAAATGCTACATAACGTTATACGTTATAAGGTAATGCTACATAACGTTATACGTTATATGGTAATGCTACATAACGTTATACGTTATATGGTAATGCTACATAACGTTATACGTTATATGGTAATGCTACATAACGTTATACGTTATATGGTAATGCTACATAACGTTATACGTTATATGGAAATGCTACATAACGTTATACGTTATATGGTAATGCTACATAACGTTATACGTTATATGGTAACAGTATATAACGTTATACGTTATAACGTAATGTTACATAACGTTATCCGTTATATGGTAATGCTACATAACGTTATACGTTATATGGTAATGCTACATAACGATATACGTTATATGGTAACAGTATATAACGTTATACGTTATAAGGTAACGATACATAACGTTATACGTTATATGGTAATGCTACATAACGTTATACGTTATATGGTAACAGTATATAACGTTATACGTTATAACGTAATGTTACATAACGTTATCCGTTATATGGTAATGCTACATAACGTTATACGTTATATGGTAATGCTACATAATGTTATACGTTATATGGTAATGCTACATAACGTTATACGTTATAAGGTAATGATACATAACGTTATACGTTATATGGTAATGCTACATAACGTTATACGTTATATGGTAACAGTATATAACGTTATACGTTATATGGAAATGCTACATAATGTTATACGTTATATGGTAATGCTACATAACGTTATACGTTATATGGTAACAGTATATAACGTTATACGTTATATGGTAATGCTACATAACGTTATACGTTATAAGGTAATGATACATAACGTTATACGTTATATGGTAATGCTACATAACGTTATACGTTATATGGTAACGGTATATAACGTTATACGTTATATGGAAATGCTACATAACGTTATACGTTATAAGGTAATGCTACATAACGTTATACGTTATATGGTAATGCTACATAACGTTATACGTTATATGGTAATGCTACATAACGTTATACGTTATATGGTATTGCTACATAACGTTATACGTTATATGGTAATGCTACATAACGTTATACGTTATATGGTAACAGTATATAACGTTATACGTTATATGGTAATGCTACATAACGTTATACGTTATATGGTAACAGTATATAACGTTATACGTTGTATGGTAATGCTACATAACGTTATACGTTATATGGTAACAGTATATAACGTTATACGTTATAACGTAATGTTACATAACGTTATACGTTATATGGTAATGCTACATAACGTTATACGTTATATGGTAATGCTACATAATGTTATACGTTATATGGTAATGCTACATAACGTTATACGTTATATGGTAACAGTATATAACGTTATACGTTATATGGTAATGCTGCATAACGTTATACGTTATATGGTAATGATACATAACGTTATACGTTATATGGTAATGCTACATAACGTTATACGTTATATGGTAACAGTATATAACGTTATACGTTATATGGAAATGCTACATAACGTTATACGTTATAAGGTAATGCTACATAACGTTATACGTTATATGGTAATGCTACATAACGTTATACGTTATATGGTAATGCTACATAACGTTATACGTTATATGGTAATGCTACATAACGTTATACGTTATATGGTAACAGTATATAACGTTATACGTTATAACGTAATGTTACATAACGTTATACGTTATATGGTAATGCTACATAACGTTATACGTTATATGGTAATGCTACATAATGTTATACGTTATATGGTAACAGTATATAACGTTATACGTTATATGGTAATGCTACATAACGTTATACGTTATATGGTAACAGTATATAACGTTATACGTTATAAGGTAATGATACATAACGTTATACGTTATATGGTAATGCTACATGACGTTATACGTTATATGGTAACGGTATATAACGTTATACGTTATAAGGTAATGCTACATAACGTTATCCGTTATATGGTAATGCTACATAACGTTATACGTTATATGGTAATGCTACATAATGTTATACGTTATATGGTAATGCTACATAACGTTATACGTTATATGGTAACAGTATATAACGTTATACGTTATATGGTAACAGTATATAACGTTATACGTTATATGGTAATGCTACATAACGTTATACGTTATATGGTAACAGTATATAACGTTATACGTTATAACGTAATGTTACATAACGTTATCCGTTATATGGTAATGCTACATAACGTTATACGTTATATGGTAATGCTACATAACGTTATACGTTATATGGTAACAGTATATAACGTTATACGTTATATGGTAACAGTATATAACGTTATACGTTATATGGTAATGCTACATAACGTTATACGTTATATGGTAACAGTATATAACGTTATACGTTATAACGTAATGTTACATAACGTTATCCGTTATATGGTAATGCTACATAACGTTATACGTTATATGGTAATGCTACATAATGTTATACGTTATATGGTAATGCTACATAACGTTATACGTTATAAGGTAATGATACATAACGTTATACGTTATATGGTAATGCTACATAACGTTATACGTTATATGGTAACAGTATATAACGTTATACGTTATATGGAAATGCTACATAACGTTATACGTTATAAGGTAATGCTACATAACGTTATACGTTATATGGTAATGCTACATAACGCTATACGTTATATGGTAATGCTACATAACGTTATACGTTATATGGTAATTCTACATAACGTTATACGTTATATGGTAATGCTACATAACGTTATACGTTATATGGTAACAGTATATAACGTTATACGTTATATGGTAATGCTACATAACGTTATACGTTATATGGTAACAGTATATAACGTTATACGTTATATGGTAATGCTACATAACGTTATACGTTATATGGTAACAGTATATAACGTTATACGTTATAACGTAATGTTACATAACGTTATACGTTATATGGTAATGCTACATAACGTTATACGTTATATGGTAATGCTACATAATGTTATACGTTATATGGTAATGCTACATAACGTTATACGTTATATGGTAACAGTATATAACGTTATACGTTATATGGTAATGCTACATAACGTTATACGTTATAAGGTAACGATACATAACGTTATACGTTATATGGTAATGCTACATAACGTTATACGTTATATGGTAACAGTATATAACGTTATACGTTATATGGAAAAGCTACATAACGTTATACGTTATAAGGTAATGCTACATAACGTTATACGTTATATGGTAATACTACATAACGTTATACGTTATATGGTAATGCTACATAACGTTATACGTTATATGGTAATGCTACATAACGTTATACGTTATATGGTAACAGTATATAACGTTATACGTTATAACGTAATGTTACACAACGTTATACGTTATATGGTAATGCTACATAACGTTATACGTTATATGGTAATGCTACATAATGTTATACGTTATATGGTAATGCTACATAACGTTATACGTTATATGGTAACAGTAGATAACGTTATACGTTATATGGTAATGCTACATAACGTTATACGTTATAAGGTAATGATACATAACGTTATACGTTATATGGTAATGCTACATAACGTTATACGTTATATGGTAACGGTATATAACGTTATACGTTATATGGAAATGCTACATAACGTTATACGTTATAAGGTAATGCTACATAACGTTATACGTTATATGGTAATGCTACATAACGTTATACGTTATATGGTAATGCTACATAACGTTATACGTTATATGGTATTGCTACATAACGTTATACGGTATATGGTAACAGTATATAACGTTATACGTTATATGGTAATGCTACATAACGTTATACGTTATAAGGTAATGATACATAACGTTATACGTTATATGGTAATGCTACATAACGTTATACGTTATATGGTAATGCTACATAACGTTATACGTTATATGGTAATGCTACATAACGTTATATGTTATATGGTAATGCTACATAACGTTATACGTTATATGGTAATGCTACATAACGTTATACGTTATATGGTAATGCTACATAACGTTATACGTTATATGGTAATGCTACATAACGTTATACGTCATACGGTAATGCTACATAACGTTATACGGTATATGGTAACAGTATATAACGTTATACGTTATATGGTAATGCTACATAACGTAATACGTTATAAGGTAATGATACATAACGTTATACGTTATATGGTAATGCTACATAACGTTATACGTTATATGGTAATGCTACATAACGTTATACGTCATATGGTAATGCTACATAACGTTATACGGTATATGGTAACAGTATATAACGTTATACGTTATATGGTAATGCTACATAACGTTATACGTTATATGGTAACAGTATATAACGTTATACGTTATATGGTAACAGTATATAACGTTATACGTTATATGGTAATGCTGCATAACGTTATACGTTATATGGTAATGATACATAACGTTATACGTTATATGGTAATGCTACATAACGTTGTACGTTATATGGTAACAGTATATAACGTTATACGTTATATGGAAATGCTACATAACGTTATACGTTATAAGGTAATGCTACATAACGTTATACGTTATATGGTAATGCTACATAACGTTATACGTTATATGGTAATGCTACATAACGTTATACGTTATATGGTAATGCTACATAACGTTATACGTTATATGGTAACAGTATATCACGTTATACGTTATAACGTAATGTTACATAACGTTATACGTTATATGGTAATGCTACATAACGTTATACGTTATATGGTAATGCTACATAATGTTATACGTTATATGGTAACAGTATATAACGTTATACGTTATATGGTAATGCTACATAACGTTATACGTTATATGGTAACAGTATATAACGTTATACGTTATAAGGTAATAATACATAACGTTATACGTTATATGGTAATGCTACATAACGTTATACGTTATATGGTAACGGTATATAACGTTATACGTTATAAGGTAATGCTACATAACGTTATACGTTATATGGTAATGCTACATATCGTTATACGTTATATGGTAATGCTACATAACGTTATACGTTATATGGTAATGCTACATAACGTTATACGTTATATGGTAATGCTACATAACGTTATACGTTATATGGTAATGCTACATAACGTTATACGTTATATGGTAATGCTACATAACGTTATACGTTATATGGTAATGCTACATAACGTTATACGTTATATGGTAATGCTACATAACGTTATACGTTGTATGGTAATGCTACATAACGTTATACATTATATGGTAATGCTACATAACGTTATACGTTATATGGTAACAGTATACAACGTTATACGTTATAAGGTAATGGTAAATAACGTTACACGTTATATGATAATGCTACATAACGTTACACATTATATGGTAATGCTACATAACGTTATACGTTATATGGTAATGCTACATAACGTTATACGTTATATGGTAATGCTACATAACGTTATACGTTATATGGTAATGCTACATAACGTTATACGTTATATGGTAATGCTACATAACGTTATACGTTATATGGTAATGCTACATAACGTTATACGTTATATGGTAATGCTACATAACGTTATACGTCATATGGTAATGCTACATAACGTTATACGGTATATGGTAACAGTATATAACGTTATACGTTATATGGTAATGCTACATAACGTTATACGTTATATGGTAACAGTATATAACGTTATACGTTATATGGTAATGCTACATAACGTTATACGTTATAAGGTAATGATACATAACGTTATACGTTATATGGTAATGCTACATAACGTTATACGTTATATGGTAATGCTACATAACGTTATACGTCATATGGTAATGCTACATAACGTTATACGGTATATGGTAACAGTATATAACGTTATACGTTATATGGTAATGCTACATAACGTTATACGTTATATGGTAACAGTATATAACGTTATACGTTATATGGAAATGCTACATAACGTTATACGTTATATGGTAATGCTACATAACGTTATACGTTATATGGTAACAGTATATAACGTTATACGTTATATGGTAATGCTACATAACGTTATACGTTATATGGTAACAGTATATAACGTTATACGTTATAACGTAATGTTACATAACGTTATACGTTATATGGTAATGCTACATAACGTTATACGTTATATGGTAATGCTACATAATGTTATACGTTATATGGTAATGCTACATAACGTTATACGTTATATGGTAACAGTATATAACGTTATACGTTATATGGTAATGCTACAGAACGTTATACGTTATAAGGTAATGATACATAACGTTATACGTTATATGGTAATGCTACATAACGTTATACGTTATATGGTAACAGTATATAACGTTATACGTTATATGGATATGCTACATAACGTTATACGTTATAAGGTAATGCTACATAACGTTATACGTTATGTGGTAACAGTATATAATGTTATACATTATATGGTAATGCTACATAACGTTATACGTTATATGGTAACAGTATATAACGTTATACGTTATATGGTAATGCTACATAACGTTATACGTTATATGGTAACAGTATATAACGTTATACGTTATATGGAAATGCTACATAACGTTATACGTTATAAGGTAATGCTACATAACGTTATACGTTATATGGTAATGCTACATAACGTTATACGTTATATGGTAATGCTACATAACGTTATACGTTATATGGTAATGCTACATAACGTTATACGTTATATGGTAATGCTACATAACGTTATACGTTATATGGTAATGCTACATAACGTTATACGTTATATGGTAATGCTACATAACGTTATACGTTATATGGTAATGCTACATAACGTTATACGTTATATGGTAATGCTACATAACGTTATACGTTATATGGCAATGCTACATAACGTTATACGTTATATGGTAACAGTATATAACGTTATACGTTATATGGTAATGCTACATAACGTTATACGTTATATGGTAACAGTATATAACGTTATACGTTATATGGTAATGCTACATAACCTTATACGTTATATGGTAACTGTATATAACGTTATACGTTATAACGTAATGTTACATAACGTTATACGTTATATGGTAATGCTACATAACGTTATACGTTATATGGTAATGCTACATAACGTTATACGTTATATGGTAATGCTACATAACGTTATACGTTATATGGTAATGCTACATAACGTTATACGTTATATGGTAATGCTACATAACGTTATACGTTATATGGTAATGCTACATAACGTTATACGTTATATGGTAATGCTACATAACGTTATACATTATATGGTAATGCTACATAACGTTATACGTTATATGGTAACAGTATACAACGTTATACGTTATCAGGTAATAGAAAATAACGTTACACGTTATATGATAATGCTACATAACGTTATACATTATATGGTAATGCTACATAACGTTATACGTTATATGGTAATGCTACATAACGTTATACGTTATATGGTAATGCTACATAACGTTATACGTTATATGGTAATGCTTCATAACGTTATACGTTATATGGTGATGCTACATAACGTTATACGTTATATGGTAACAGTATATAACGTTATACGTTATATGGTAATGCTACATAACGTTATACGTTATAAGGTAATGATACATAACGTTATACGTTATATGGTAATGCTACATAACGTTATACGTTATAAGGTAATGATACATAACGTTATACGTTATATGGTAATGCTACATAACGTTATACGTTATATGGTAACAGTATATAACGTTATACGTTATATGGAAATGCTACATAACGTTATACGTTATAAGGAAATGCTACATAACGTTATACGTTATATGGTAACAGTATATAACGTTATACGTTATATGGCAATGCTACATAACGTTATACGTTATATGGTCACAGTATATAACGTTATACGTTATATGGTAATGCTACATAACGTTATACGTTATATGGTAACAGTATATAACGTTATACGTTATAACGTAATGTTACATAACGTTATACGTTATATGGTAATGCTACATAACGTTATACGTTATATGGTAATGCTACATAATGTTATACGTTATATGGTAATGCTACATAACGTTATACGTTATATGGTAACAGTATGTAACGTTATACGTTATATGGTAATGCTACATAACGTTATACGTTATAAGGTAATGATACATAACGTTATACGTTATATGGTAATGCTACATAACGTTATACGTTATATGGTAATGCTACATGACGTTATACGTTATATGGTAATGGTCACATAACGTTATACGTTATATGGTAATGCTACATGACGTTATACGTTATATGGTAACAGTATATAACGTTATACGTTATATGGTAATGCTACATAACGTTATACGTTATAAGGTAATGATGCATAACGTTATACGTTATATGGTAATGCTACATAACGTTATACGTTATATGGTAACAGTATATAACGTTATACGTTATATGGAAATGCTACATAACGTTATGCGTTATAAGGTAATGCTACATAACGTTATACGTTATATGGTAACAGTATATAACGTTATACATTATATGGTAATGCTACATAACGTTATACGTTATATGGTAACAGTATATAACGTTATACGTTATATGGTAATGCTACATAACGTTATACGTTATATGGTAACAGTATATAACGTTATACGTTATTACGTAATGTTACATAACGTTATACGTTATATGGTAATGCTACATAACGTTGTACGTTATATGGTAATGCTACATAATGTTATACGTTATATGGTAATGCTACATAACGTTATACGTTATATGGTAACAGTATATAACGTTATACGTTATATGGTAATGCTACATAACGTTATACGTTATATGGTAATGATACATAACGTTATACGTTATACGGTAATGCTACATAACGTTATACGTTATATGGTAACAGTATATAACGTTATACGTTATATGGAAATGCTACATAACGTTATACATTATAAGGTAATGCTACATAACGTTATACGTTATATGGTAATGCTACATAACGTTATACGTTATATGGTAATGCTACATAACGTTATACGTTATGAGGTAATGATACATAACGTTATACGTTATATGGTAATGCTACATAACGTTATACGTTATATGGTAACAGTATATAACGTTATACGTTATATGGAAATGCTACATAACGTTATACGTTATAAGGTAATGCTACATAACGTTATACGTTATATGGTAATGCTACATAACGTTATACGGTATATGGTAATGCTACATAACGTTATACGTTATATGGTAATGATACATAACGTTATACGTTATATGGTAATGCTACATAACGTTATACGTTATATGGTAATGCGACATTACGTTATACGTTATATGGTAATACTACATAACGTTATACGTTATATGGTAATGCTACATAACGTTATACGTTATATGGTAATGCTACATAACGTTATACGTTATATGGTAATGCTACATAACGTTATACGTTATATGGTAATGCTACATAACGTTATACGTTATATGGTAATGCTACATAACGTTATACGTTATATGGTAATGCTACATAACGTTATACGTTATATGGTAATGCTACATAACGTTATACGTTATATGGTAATGCTACATAACGTTATACGTTATATGGCAACAGTATATAACGTTATACGTTATATGGTAATGCTACATAACGTTATACGTTATATGGTAACAGTATATAACGTTATACGTTATATGGTAATGCTACATAACCTTATACGTTATATGGTAACTGTATATAACGTTATACGTTATAACGTAATGTTACATAACGTTATACGTTATATGGTAATGCTACATAACGATATACGTTATATGGTAATGCTACATAACGTTATACGTTATATGGTAACAGTATACAACGTTATACGTTATAAGGTAATAGTAAATAACGTTACACGTTATATGATAATGCTACATAAGGTTATACATTATATGGTAATGCTACATAACGTTATACGTTATATGGTAATGCTACATAACGTTATACGTTATATGGTAATGCTACATAACGTTATACGTTATATGGTAATGCTACATAACGTTATACGTTATATGGTAATGCTACATAACGTTATACGTTATATGGTAATGCTACATAACGTTATACGTTATATGGTAATGCTACATAACGTTATACGTTATATGGTAATGCTACATAACGTTATACGTTATATGGTAATGCTACATAACGTTATACGTTATATGGAAATGCTACATAACGTTATACGTTATAAGGTAGTTCTACATAACGTTATACGTTATATGGTAATGCTACATAACGTTATACGTTATAAGGTAATGATACATAACGTTATACGTTATATGGTAATGCTACATAACGTTATACGTTATATGGTAATGCTACATGACGTTATACGTTATATGGTAATGCTACATAACGTTATACGTTATATGGTTATGCTACATAACGTTATACGTTATATGGTAACAGTATATAACGTTATACGTTATATGGTAATGCTACATAACGTTATACGTTATAAGGTAATGATACATAACGTTATACGTTATATGGTAATGCTACATAACGTTATACGTTATATGGTAACAGTATATAACGTTATACGTTATATGGAAATGCTACATAACGTTATACGTTATAAGGTAGTGCTACATAACGTTATACATTATATGGTAATACTACATAACGTTATACGTTATATGGTAACAGTATACAACGTTATACGTTATAAGGTAAGGGTAAATAATGCTACATAACGTTATACGTTATATGGTAATGCTACATAACGTTATGCGTTATATGGTAATGCTACATAAAGTTATACGTTATATGGTAATGCTACATAACGTTATACGTTATATGGTAATGCTACATAACGTTATACGTTATATGGTAATGCTACATAACGTTATACATTATATGGTAATGCTACATAACGTTATACGTTATATGGTAACAGTATACAACGTTATACGTTATCAGGTAATAGAAAATAACGTTACACGTTATATGATAATGCTACATAACGTTATACATTATATGGTAATGCAACATAACGTTATACGTTATATGGTAATGCTACATAACGTTATACGTTATATGGTAATGCTACATAACGTTATGCGTTATATGGTAATGCTACATAACGTTATACGTTATATGGTAATGCTACATAACGTTATACGTTATATGGTAATGCTACATAACGTTATACGTTATATGGTAATGCTACATAACGTTATACATTATATGGTAATGCTACATAACGTTATACGTTATATGGTAACTGTATACAACGTTATACGTTATCAGGTAATAGAAAATAACGTTACACGTTATATGATAATGCTACATAACGTTATACATTATATGGTAATGCTACATAACGTTATACGTTACATGGTAATGCTTCATAACGTTATACGTTATATGGTAATGCTACATAACGTTATACGTTCTATGGTAACAGTATATAACGTTATACGTTATATGGTAATGCTACATAACCTTATACGTTATATGGTAACAGTATATAACGTTATACGTTATAACGTAATGTTACATAACGTTATACGTTATATGGTAATGCTACATAACGATATACGTTATATGGTAATGCTACATAACGTTATACGTTATATGGTAATGCTACATAACGTTATGCGTTATATGGTAATGCTACATAACGTTATACGTTATATGGTAATGCTACATAACGTTATACGTTATATGGTAATGCTACATAACGTTATACGTTATATGGTAATGCTACATAACGTTATACATTATATGGTAATGCTACATAACGTTATACGTTATATGGTAACAGTATACAACGTTATACGTTATCAGGTAATAGAAAATAACGTTACACGTTATATGATAATGCTACATAACGTTATACATTATATGGTAATGCTACATAACGTTATACGTTATATGGTAATGCTTCATAACGTTATACGTTATATGGTAATGCTACATAACGTTATACATTATATGGTAATGCTACATAACGTTATACGTTATATGGTAATGCTTCATAACGTTATACGTTATATGGTAATGCTACATAACGTTATACGTTATATGGTAATGCTACATAACGTTATACGTTATAAGGTAATGCTACATAACGTTATACGTTATATGGTAATGCTACATAACGTTATACGTTATATGGTAATGCTACATAACGTTATACGTTATATGGTAATGCTACATAACGTTATACATTATATGGTAATGCTACATAACGTTATACGTTATATGGTAACAGTATACAACGTTATACGTTATAAGGTAATAGTAAATAACGTTACACGTTATATGATAATGCTACATAACGTTATACATTATATGGTAATGCTACATAACGTTATACGTTATATGGTAATGCTACATAACGTTATACGTTATATGGTAACAGTATATAACGTTATACGTTATATGGAAATGCTACATAACGTAATACGTTATACGGTAGTGCTACATAACGTTATACATTATATGGTAATGCTACATAACGTTATACGTTATATGGTAATGCTACATAACGTTATACGTTATATGGTAATGCTACATAACGTTATACGTTATATGGTAACAGTTTATAACGTTATACGTTATATGGTAATGCTACATAACGTTATACGTTATATGGTAATGCTACATAACGTTATACGTTATATGGTAACAGTATATAACGTTATACGTTATATGGAAATGCTACATAACGTTATACGTTATAAGGAAATGCTACATAACGTTATACGTTATATGGTAACAGTATATAACGTTATACGTTATATGGTAATGCTACATAACGTTATACGTTATATGGTCACAGTATATAACGTTATACGTTATATGGTAATGCTACATAACGTTATACGTTATATGGTAACAGTATATAACGTTATACGTTATAACGTAATGTTACATAACGTTATACGTTATATGGTAATGCTACATAACGCTATACGTTATATGGTAATGCTACATAATGTTATACGTTATATGGTAATGCTACATAACGTTATACGTTATATGGTAACAGTATGTAACGTTATACGTTATATGGTAATGCTACATAACGTTATACGTTATAAGGTAAAGATACATAACGTTATACGTTATATGGTAATGCTACATAACGTTATACGTTATATGGTAATGCTACATGACGTTATACGTTATATGGTAATGCTACATAACGTTATACGTTATATGGTAATGCTACATAACGTTATACGTTATATGGTAACAGTATATAACGTTATACGTTATATGGTAATGCTACATAACGTTATACGTTATAAGGTAATGATACATAACGTTATACGTTATATGGTAATGCTACATAACGGGATACGTTATATGGTAACAGTATATAACGTTATACGTTATATGGAAATGCTACATAACGTTATACGTTATAAGGTAGTGCTACATAACGTTATACATTATATGGTAATACTACATAACGTTATACGTTACATGGTAACAGTATACAACGTTATACGTTATAAGGTAAGAGTAAATAATGCTACATAACGTTATACGTTATATGGTAATGCTACATAACGTTATACGTTATATGGTAATGCTACATAACGTTATACGTTATATGGTAATGCTACATAACGTTATACGTTATATGGTAATGCTACATAACGTTATACGTTATATGGTAATGCTACATAACGTTATACGTTATATGGTAATGCTACATAACGTTATACATTATATGGTAATGCTACATAACGTTATACGTTATATGGTAACAGTATACAACGTTATACGTTATCAGGTAATAGAAAATAACGTTACACGTTATATGATAATGCTACATAACGTTATACATTATATGGTAATGCTACATAACGTTATACGTTATATGGTAATGCTACATAACGTTATACGTTATATGGTAATGCTACATAACGTTATACGTTATATGGTAATGCTTCATAACGTTATACGTTATATGGTAATGCTACATAACGTTATACGTTATATGGTAACAGTATACAACGTTATACGTTATAAGGTAATAGTAAATAACGTTACACGTTATATGATAATGCTACATAACGTTATACATTATATGGTAATGCTACATAACGTTATACGTTATATGGTAATGCTACATAACGTTATACGTTATATGGTAACAGTATATAACGTTATACGTTATATGGTAATGCTACATAACGTTATACGTTATAAGGTAATTATACATAACGTTATACGTTATATGGTAATGCTACATAACGTTATACGTTATATGGTAACAGTATATAACGTTATACGTTATATGGAAATGCTACATAACGTTATACGTTATAAGGTAGTGCTACATAACGTTATACATTATATGGTAATGCTACATAACGTTATACGTTATATGGTAACAGTATACAACGTTATACGTTATAAGGTAAGAGTAAATAACGTCATACGTTATATGGTAATGCTACATAAAGTTATACGTTATATGGTAATGCTTCATAACGTTATACATTATATGGTAATGCTACATAACGTTATACGTTATATGGTAACAGTATACAACGTTATACGTTATCAGGTAATAGAAAATAACGTTACACGTTATATGATAATATTACATAACGTTATACATTATATGGTAATGCTACATAACGTTATACGTTATATGGTAATGCTACATAACGTTATACGTTATATGGTAATGCTACATAACGTTATACGTTATATGGTAATGCTACATAACGTTATACGTTATATGGTAATGCTTCATAACGTTATACGTTATATGGTAATGCTACATAACGTTATACGTTATATGGTAATGCTACATAACGTTATACGTTATATGGTAATGCTACATAACGTTATACGTTATATGGTAATGCTACATAACGTTATACGTTATATGGTAATGCTACATAACGTTATACGTTATATGGTAATGCTACATAACGTTATACGTTATATGGTAATGCTACATAACGTTATACGTTATATGGTAATGCTACATAACGTTATACGTTATATGGTAACAGTATATAACGTTATACGTTATATGGTAATGCTACATAACGTTATACGTTATATGGTAACAGTATACAACGTTATACGTTATCAGGTAATAGAAAATAACGTTACACGTTATATGATAATGCTACATAACGTTATACATTATATGGTAATGCTACATAACGTTATACGTTATATGGTAGTGCTACATAACGTTATACGTTATATGGTAATGCTACATAACGTTATACGTTATATGGTAATGCTACATAACGTTATACGTTATATGGTAATGCTACATAACGTTATACGTTATATGGTAATGCTACATAACGTTATACGTTATATGGTAATGCTGCATAACGTTATACGTTATATGGTAATGCTACATAACGTTATACGTTATATGGTAATGCTACATAACGTTATACGTTATATGGTAATGCTACATAACGTTATACGTTATATGGTATTGCTACATAACGTTATACGTTATATGGTAATGCTACATAACGTTATACGTTATATGGTAACAGTATATAACGTTATACGTTATATGGTAATGCTACATAACGTTATACGTTATATGGTAACAGTATATAACGTTATACGTTATATGGTAATGCTACATAACGTTATACGTTATATGGTAACAGTATATAACGTTATACGTTATAACGTAATGTTACATAACGTTATACGTTATATGGTAATGCTACATAACGTTATACGTTATATGGTAATGCTACATAATGTTATACGTTATATGGTAATGCTACATAACGTTATACGTTATATGGTAACAGTATATAACGTTATACGTTATATGGTAACAGTATATAACGTTATACGTTATATGGAAATGCTACATAACGTTATACGTTATAAGGTAATGCTACATAACGTTATACGTTATATGGTAACAGTATATAACGTTATACGTTATATGGTAATGCTACATAACGTTATACGTTATATGGTAACAGTATATAACGTTATACGTTATATGGTAATGCTACATAACGTTATACGTTATATGGTAACAGTATATAACGTTATACGCTATAACGTAATGTTACATAACGTTATACGTTATATGGTAATGCTACATAACGTTATACGTTATATGGTAATGCTACATAATGTTATACGTTATATGGTAATGCTACATAACGTTATACGTTATATGGTAACAGTATGTAACGTTATACGTTATATGGTAATGCTACATAACGTTATACGTTATATGGTAATGATACATAACGTTATACGTTATATGGTAATGCTACATATCGTTATACGTTATATGGTAACAGTATATAACGTTATACGTTATATGGAAATGCTACATAACGTTATACGTTATATGGTAACAGTATACAACGTTATACGTTATCAGGTAATAGAAAATAACGTTAGACGTTATATGATAATGCTACATAACGTTATACATTATATGGTAATGCTACATAACGTTATACGTTATATGGTAGTGCTACATAACGTTATACGTTATATGGTAATGCTACATAACGTTATACGTTATATGGTAATGCTACATAACGTTATACGTTATATGGTAATGCTATATAACGTTATACGTTATATGGTAATGCTACATAACGTTATACGTTATATGGTAATGCTACATAACGTTATACGTTATATGGTAATGCTACATAACGTTATACGTTATATGGTAATGCTACATAACGTTATACGTTATATGGTAATGCTACATAACGTTATACGTTATATGGTATTGCTACATAACGTTATACGTTATATGGTAATGCTACATAACGTTATACGTTATATGGTAACAGTATATAACGTTATACGTTATATGGTAATGCTACATAACGTTATACGTTATATGGTAACAGTATATAACGTTATACGTTATATGGTAATGCTACATAACGTTATACGTTATATGGTAACAGTATATAACGTTATACGTTATAACGTAATGTTACATAACGTTATACGTTATATGGTAATGCTACATAACGTTATACGTTATATGGTAATGCTACATAATGTTATACGTTATATGGTAATGCTACATAACGTTATACGTTATATGGTAACAGTATATAACGTTATACGTTATATGGAAATGCTACATAACGTTATACGTTATATGGTAATGCTACATAACGTTATACGTTATATGGTAACAGTATATAACGTTATACGTTATATGGTAATGCTACATAACGTTATACGTTATATGGTAACAGTATATAACGTTATACGTTATATGGTAATGCTACATAACGTTATACGTTATATGGTAATGCTACATAACGTTATACGTTATATGGTAATGCTACATAACGTTATACGTTATATGGTAATGCTACATAACGTTATACGTTATATGGTAATGCTACATAACGTTATACGTTATATGGTAATGCTACATAACGTTATACGTTATATGGTAATGCTACATAACGTTATACATTATATGGTAATGCTACATAACGTTATACGTTATATGGTAACAGTATACAACGTTATACGTTATCAGGTAATAGAAAATAACGTTACACGTTATATGATAATGCTACATAACGTTATACATTATATGGTAATGCTACATAACGTTATACGTTATATGGTAATGCTACATAACGTTATACGTTATATGGTAATGCTACATAACGTTATACGTTATATGGTAATGCTTCATAACGTTATACGTTATATGGTAATGCTACATAACGTTATACGTTACATGGTAACAGTATACAACGTTATACGTTATAAGGTAATAGTAAATAACGTTACACGTTATATGATAATGCTACATAACGTTATACATTATATGGTAATGCTACATAACGTTATACGTTATATGGTAATGCTACATAACGTTATATGTTACATGGTAATGCTACATAACGTTATACGTTATGTGGTAATGCTACATAACGTTATACGTTATATGGTAATGCTGCATGATGTTATACGTTATATGGTAATGCTACATAACGTTATACGTTATATGGTAATGCTACATAACGTTATTCGTCATATGGTAATGCTACATAACGTTATACGTTATATGGTAACATTATATAACGTTATACGTTATATGGTAATGCTACATAACGTTATACGTTATATGGTAACAGTATATAACGTTATACGTTATATGGTATTGCTACATAACGTTATACGTTATAAGGTAATTATACATAACGTTATACGTTATATGGTAATGCTACATAACGTTATACGTTATATGGTAACAGTATATAACGTTATACGTTATATGTAAATGCTACATAACGTTATACGTTATAAGGTAGTGCTACATAACGTTATACATTATATGGTAATGCTACATAACGTTATACGTTATATGGTAACAGTATACAACGTTATACGTTATAAGGTAAGAGTAAATAACGTCATACGTTATATGGTAATGCTACATAAAGTTATACGTTATATGGTAATGCTTCATAACGTTATACATTATATGGTAATGCTACATAACGTTATACGTTATATGGTAACAGTATACAACGTTATACGTTATCAGGTAATAGAAAATAACGTTACACGTTATATGATAATATTACATAACGTTATACATTATATGGTAATGCTACATAACGTTATACGTTATATGGTAATGCTACATAACGTTATACGTTATATGGTAATGCTACATAACGTTATACGTTATATGGTAATGCTACATAACGTTATACGTTATATGGTAATGCTTCATAACGTTATACGTTATATGGTAATGCTACATAACGTTATACGTTATATGGTAATGCTACATAACGTTATACGTTATATGGTAATGCTACATAACGTTATACGTTATATGGTAATGCTACATAACGTTATACGTTATATGGTAATGCTACATAACGTTATACGTTATATGGTAATGCTACATAACGTTATACGTTATATGGTAATGCTACATAACGTTATACGTTATATGGTAATGCTACATAACGTTATACGTTATATGGTAACAGTATATAACGTTATACGTTATATGGTAATGCTACATAACGTTATACGTTATATGGTAACAGTATACAACGTTATACGTTATCAGGTAATAGAAAATAACGTTACACGTTATATGATAATGCTACATAACGTTATACATTATATGGTAATGCTACATAACGTTATACGTTATATGGTAGTGCTACATGACGTTATACGTTATATGGTAATGCTACATAACGTTATACGTTATATGGTAATGCTACATAACGTTATACGTTATATGGTAATGCTACATAACGTTATACGTTATATGGTAATGCTACATAACGTTATACGTTATATGGTAATGCTACATAACGTTATACGTTATATGGTATTGCTACATAACGTTATACGTTATAAGGTAATTATACATAACGTTATACGTTATATGGTAATGCTACATAACGTTATACGTTATATGGTAACAGTATATAACGTTATACGTTATATGGAAATGCTACATAACGTTATATGTTATAAGGTAGTGCTACATAACGTTATACATTATATGGTAATGCTACATAACGTTATACGTTATATGGTAACAGTATACAACGTTATACGTTATAAGGTAAGAGTAAATAACGTCATACGTTATATGGTAATGCTACATAAAGTTATACGTTATATGGTAATGCTTCATAACGTTATACATTATATGGTAATGCTACATAACGTTATACGTTATATGGTAACAGTATACAACGTTATACGTTATCAGGTAATAGAAAATAACGTTACACGTTATATGATAATGCTACATAACGTTATACATTATATGGTAATGCTACATAACGTTATACGTTATATGGTAGTGCTACATAACGTTATACGTTATATGGTAATGCTACATAACGTTATACGTTATATGGTAATGCTACATAACGTTATACGTTATATGGTAATGCTACATAACGTTATACGTTATATGGTAATGCTACATAACGTTATACGTTATATGGTAATGCTACATAACGTTATATGTTATATGGTAATGCTACATAACGTTATACGTTATATGGTAACAGTATATAACGTTATACGTTATATGGTAATGCTACATAACGTTATACGTTATATGGTAACAGTATACAACGTTATACGTTATCAGGTAATAGAAAATAACGTTACACGTTATATGATAATGCTACATAACGTTATACATTATATGGTAATGCTACATAACGTTATACGTTATATGGTAGTGCTACATAACGTTATACGTTATATGGTAATGCTACATAACGTTATACGTTATATGGTAATGCTACATAACGTTATACGTTATATGGTAATGCTACATAACGTTATACGTTATATGGTAATGCTACATAACGTTATACGTTATATGGTAATGCTACATAACGTTATACGTTATATGGTATTGCTACATAACGTTATACGTTATAAGGTAATTATACATAACGTTATACGTTATATGGTAATGCTACATAACGTTATACGTTATATGGTAACAGTATATAACGTTATACGTTATATGGAAATGCTACATAACGTTATATGTTATAAGGTAGTGCTACATAACGTTATACATTATATGGTAATGCTACATAACGTTATACGTTATATGGTAACAGTATACAACGTTGTACGTTATAAGGTAAGAGTAAATAACGTCATACGTTATATGGTAATGCTACATAAAGTTATACGTTATATGGTAATGCTTCATAACGTTATACATTATATGGTAATGCTACATAACGTTATACGTTATATGGTAACAGTATACAACGTTATACGTTATCAGGTAATAGAAAATAACGTTACACGTTATATGATAATATTACATAACGTTATACATTATATGGTAATGCTACATAACGTTATACGTTATATGGTAATGCTACATAACGTTATACGTTATATGGTAATGCTACATAACGTTATACGTTATATGGTAATGCTACATAACGTTATACGTTATATGGTAATGCTTCATAACGTTATACGTTATATGGTAATGCTACATAACGTTATACGTTATATGGTAATGCTACATAACGTTATACGTTATATGGTAATGCTACATAACGTTATACGTTATATGGTAATGCTTCATAACGTTATACGTTATATGGTAATGCTACATAACGTTATACGTTATATGGTAATGCTACATAACGTTATACGTTATATGGTAATGCTACATAACGTTATACGTTATATGGTAATGCTACATAACGTTATACGTTATATGGTAATGCTACATAACGTTATACGTTATATGGTAACAGTATACAACGTTATACGTTATCAGGTAATAGAAAATAACGTTACACGTTATATGATAATGCTACATAACGTTATACATTATATGGTAATGCTACATAACGTTATACGTTATATGGTAGTGCTACATAACGTTATACGTTATATGGTAATGCTACATAACGTTATACGTTATATGGTAATGCTACATAACGTTATACGTTATATGGTAATGCTACATAACGTTATACGTTATATGGTAATGCTACATAACGTTATACGTTATATGGTAATGCTACATAACGTTATACGTTATATGGTAATGCTACATAACGTTATACGTTATATGGTAATGCTACATAACGTTATACGTTATATGGTAATGCTACATAACGTTATACGTTATATGGTATTGCTACATAACGTTATACGTTATATGGTAATGCTACATAACGTTATACGTTATATGGTAACAGTATATAACGTTATACGTTATATGGTAATGCTACATAACGTTATACGTTATATGGTAACAGTATATAACGTTATACGTTATATGGTAATGCTACATAACGTTATACGTTATATGGTAACAGTATATAACGTTATACGTTATAACGTAATGCTACATAACGTTATACGTTATATGGTAACAGTATATAACGTTATACGTTATATGGTAATGCTACATAACGTTATACGTTATATGGTAACAGTATATAACGTTATACGTTATATGGAAATGCTACATAACGTTATACGTTATATGGTAATGCTACATAACGTTATACGTTATATGGTAACAGTATATAACGTTATACGTTATATGGTAATGCTACATAACGTTATACGTTATATGGTAACAGTATATAACGTTATACGTTATATGGTAATGCTACATAACGTTATACGTTATATGGTAACAGTATATAACGTTATACGCTATAACGTAATGTTACATAACGTTATACGTTATATGGTAATGCTACATAACGTTATACGTTATATGGTAATGCTACATAGTGTTATACGTTATATGGTAATGCTACATAACGTTATACGTTATATGGTAACAGTATGTAACGTTATACGTTATATGGTAATGCTACATAACGTTATACGTTATAAGGTAATGATACATAACGTTATACGTTATATGGTAATGCTACATATCGTTATACGTTATATGGTAACAGTATATAACGTTATACGTTATATGGAAATGCTACATAACGTTATACGTTATATGGTAATGCTACATAACGTTATACGTTATATGGTAACAGTATATAACGTTATACGTTATAACGTAATGTTAAATAACGTTATACGTTATATGGTAACAGTATATAACGTTATACGTTATATGGTAATGCTACATAACGTTTTACGTTATAAGGTAATGATACATAACGTTATACGTTATAAGGTAATGATACATAACGTTATACGTTATATGGTAATGCTACATAACGTTATACGTTATATGGTAATGCTACATAACGTTATACGTTATAAGGTAATGCTACATAACGTTATACGTTATATGGTAATGCTACATAACGTTATACGTTATATGGTAACGGTATATAACGTTATACGTTATATGGAAATGCTACATAACGTTATACGTTATAAGGTAATGCTACATAACGTTATACGTTATATGGTAATGCTACATAACGTTATACGTTATATGGTAATGCTACATAACGTTATACGTTATATGGTAACAGTATATAACGTTATACGTTATAACGTAATGTTAAATAACGTTATACGTTATATGGTAATGCTACATAATGTTATACGTTATATGGTAATGCTACATAACGTTATACGTTATATGGTAACAGTATATAACGTTATACGTTATAACGTAATGTTAAATAACGTTATACGTTATATGGTAATGCTACATAATGTTATACGTTATATGGTAATGCTACATAACGTTATACGTTATATGGTAACAGTATATAACGTTATACGTTATATGGTAATGCTACATAACGTTATACGTTATGAGGTAATGATACATAACGTTATACGTTATATGGTAATGCTACATAACGTTATACGTTATATGGTAACGGTATATAACGTTATACGTTATATGGAAATGCTACATAACGTTATACGTTATAAGGTAATGCTACATAACGTTATACGTTATATGGTAATGCTACATAACGTTATACGTTATATGTTAATGCTACATAACGTTATACGTTATATGGTAATGCTACATAACGTTATACGTTATATGGTAATGCTACATAACGTTATACGTTATATGGTAATGCTACATAACGTTATACGTTATATGGTAATGCTACATAACGTTATACGTCATATGGTAATGCTACATAACGTTATACGGTATATGGTAACAGTATATAACGTTATACGTTATATGGTAATGCTACATAACGTTATACGTTATATGGTAACAGTATATAACGTTATACGTTATATGGTAATGCTACATAACGTTATACGTTATAAGGTAATGATACATAACGTTATACGCTATATGGTAATGCTACATAACGTTATACGTTATATGGTAATGCTACATAACGTTATACGTCATATGGTAATGCTACATAACGTTATACGGTATATGGTAACAGTATATAACGTTATACGTTATATGGTAATGCTACATAACGTTATACGTTATATGGTAACAGTATATAACGTTATACGTTATCTGGTAATGCTACATAACGTTATACGTTATAAGGTAATGATACATAACGTTATGCGTTATATGGTAATGCTACATAACGTTATACGTTATATGGTAACTGTATATAACGTTATACGTTATATGGTAACAGTATACAACGTTATACGTTATCAGGTAATAGAAAATAACGTTACACGTTATATGATAATGCTACATAACGTTATACATTATATGGTAATGCTACATAACGTTATACGTTATATGGTAATGCTACATAACGTTATACGTTATATGGTAATGCTACATAACGTTATACGTTATATGGTAATGCTACATAACGTTATACGTTATATGGTAATGCTACATAACGTTATACGTTATATGGTAATGCTACATAACGTTATACGCTATATGGTAATGCTACATAACGTTATACGTTATATGGTAATGCTACATAACGTTATACGTTATAACGTAATGTTAAATAACGTTATACGTTATATGGTAATGCTACATAATGTTATACGTTATATGGTAATGCTACATAACGTTATACGTTATATGGTAACAGTATATAACGTTATACGTTATATGGTAATGCTACATAACGTTATACGTTATGAGGTAATGATACATAACGTTATACGTTATATGGTAATGCTACATAACGTTATACGTTATATGGTAACGGTATATAACGTTACACGTTATATGGAAATGCTACATAACGTTATACGTTATAAGGTAATGCTACATAACGTTATACGTTATATGGTAATGCTACATAACGCTTTACGTTATATGTTAATGCTACATAACGTTATACGTTATATGGTAATGCTACATAACGTTATACGTTATATGGTAATGCTACATAACGTTATACGTTATATGGTAATGCTACATAACGTTATACGTTATATGGTAATGCTACATATCGTTATACGTCATATGGTAATGCTACATAACGTTATACGGTATATGGTAACAGTATATAACGTTATACGTTATATGGTAATGCTACATAACGTTATACGTTATATGGTAATGCTACATAACGTTATACGTTATATGGTAATGCTACATAACGTTATACGTTATATGGTAATGCTACATAACGTTATACGTTATATGGTAATGCTACATAACGTTATACGTTATATGGTATTGCTACATAACGTTATACGTTATATGGTAATGCTACATAACGTTATACGTTATATGGTAACAGTATATAACTTTATACGTTATATGGTAATGCTACATAACGTTATACGTTATATGGTAACAGTATATAACGTTATACGTTATATGGTAATGCTACATAACGTTATACGTTATATGGTAACAGTATATAACGTTATACGTTATAACGTAATGTTACATAACGTTATACGTTATATGGTAATGCTACATAACGTTATACGTTATATGGTAATGCTACATAATGTTATACGTTATATGGTAATGCTACATAACGTTATACGTTATATGGTAACAGTATATAACGTTATACGTTATATGGTAACAGTATATAACGTTATACGTTATATGGAAATGCTACATAACGTTATACGTTATATGGTAATGCTACATAACGTTATACGTTATATGGTAACAGTATATAACGTTATACGTTATATGGTAATGCTACATAACGTTATACGTTATATGGTAACAGTATATAACGTTATACGTTATATGGTAATGCTACATAACGTTATACGTTATATGGTAACAGTATATAACGTTATACGCTATAACGTAATGTTACATAACGTTATACGTTATATGGTAATGCTACATAACGTTATACGTTATATGGTAATGCTACATAGTGTTATACGTTATATGGTAATGCTACATAACGTTATACGTTATATGGTAACAGTATGTAACGTTATACGTTATATGGTAACGGTATATAACGTTACACGTTATATGGAAATGCTACATAACGTTATACGTTATAAGGTAATGCTACATAACGTTATACGTTATATGGTAATGCTACATAACGTTATACGTTATATGGTAATGCTACATAACGTTATACGTTATATGTTAATGCTACATAACGTTATACGTTATATGGTAATGCTACATAACGTTATACGTTATATGGTAATGCTACATAACGTTATACGTCATATGGTAATGCTACATAACGTTATACGGTATATGGTAACAGTATATAACGTTATACGTTATATGGTAATGCTACATAACGTTATACGTTATAAGGTAACAGTATATAACGTTATACGTTATATGGTAATGCTACATAACGTTATACGTTATAAGGTAATGATACATAACGTTATACGCTATATGGTAATGCTACATAACGTTATACGTTATATGGTAATGCTACATAACGTTATACGTCATATGGTAATGCTACATAACGTTATACGGTATATGGTAACAGTATATAACGTTATACGTTATATGGTAATGCTACATAACGTTATACGTTATATGGTAACAGTATATAACGTTATACGTTATATGGTAATGCTACATAACGTTATACGTTATAAGGTAATGATACATAACGTTATGCGTTATATGGTAATGCTACATAACGTTATACGTTATATGGTAACTGTATATAACGTTATACGTTATATGGTAACAGTATACAACGTTATACGTTATCAGGTAATAGAAAATAACGTTACACGTTATATGATAATGCTACATAACGTTATACATTATATGGTAATGCTACATAACGTTATACGTTATATGGTAATGCTACATAACGTTATACGTTATATGGTAATGCTACATAACGTTATACGTTATATGGTAATGATACATAACGTTATACGTTATATGGTAATGCTACATAACGTTATACGTTATATGGTAATGCTACATAACGTTATACGCTATATGGTAATGCTACATAACGTTATACGTTATATGGTAATGCTACATAACGTTATACGTTATAACGTAATGTTAAATAACGTTATACGTTATATGGTAATGCTACATAATGTTATACGTTATATGGTAATGCTACATAACGTTATACGTTATATGGTAACAGTATATAACGTTATACGTTATATGGTAATGCTACATAACGTTATACGTTATGAGGTAATGATACATAACGTTATACGTTATATGGTAATGCTACATAACGTTATACGTTATATGGTAACGGTATATAACGTTACACGTTATATGGAAATGCTACATAACGTTATACGTTATAAGGTAATGCTACATAACGTTATACGTTATATGGTAATGCTACATAACGTTATACGTTATATGTTAATGCTACATAACGTTATACGTTATATGGTAATGCTACATAACGTTATACGTTATATGGTAATGCTACATAACGTTATACGTTATATGGTAATGCTACATAACGTTATACGTTATATGGTAATGCTACATAACGTTATACGTCATATGGTAATGCTACATAACGTTATACGGTATATGGTAACAGTATATAACGTTATACGTTATATGGTAATGCTACATAACGTTATACGTTATATGGTAACAGTATATAACGTTATACGTTATATGGTAATGCTACATAACGTTATACGTTATAAGGTAATGATACATAACGTTATACGTTATATGGTAATGCTACATAACGTTATACGTTATATGGTAATGCTACATAACGTTATACGTTATATGGTAATGCTACATAACGTTATACGTTATATGGTAATGCTACATAACGTTATACGTTATATGGTAATGCTACATAACGTTATACGTTATATGGTAATGCTACATAACGTTATACGTTATATGGTAATGCTACATAACGTTATACGTTATATAGTAACAGTATATAACGTTATACGTTATATGGTAATGCTACATATCGTTATACGTTTTATGGTAACAGTATACAACGTTATACGTTATCAGGTAATAGACAATAACGTTACACGTTATATTATAATGCTACATAACGTTAAACCTTATATGGTAATGCTACATAACGTTATACGTTATATGGTAATGCTACATAACGTTATACGTTATATGGTAATGCTACATAACGTTATACGTTATATGGTAATGCTACATAACGCTATACGTTATATGGTAATGCTACATAACGTTATACGTTATATGGTAATGCTACATAACGTTATACGTTATATGGTAATGCTACATAACGTTATACGGTATATGGTAACAGTATATAACGTTATACGTTATATGGTAATGCTACATAACGTTATACGTTATATGGTAACAGTATATATCGTTATACGTTATATGGTAATGCTACATAACGTTATACGTTATATGGTAACATTATATAACGTTATACGTTATAACGTAATGTTACATAACTTTATACGTTATATAGTAATGCTACATAACTTTATACGTTATATAGTAATGCTACATAACGTCATACGTTATATGGTAATGCTACATAATGTTATACGTTATATGGTAATGCTACATAACGTTATACGTTATATGGTAACAGTATATAACGTTATACGTTATATGGTAATGCTACATAACGTTATACGTTATAAGGTAATGATACATAACGTTATACGTTATATGGTAATGCTACATAACGTTATACGTTATATGGTAACAGTATATAACGTTATACGTTATATGAAAATGCTACATAACGTTATACGTTATATGGTAACAGAATATAACGGTATACGTTATATGGTAATGCTACATAACGTTATACGTTATATGGTAACAGTATATAACGTTATACGTTATAACATAATGTTACATAACGTTATACGTTATATGGTAATGCTACATAACGTTATACGTTATATGGTAATGCTACATAATGTTATACGTTATATGGTAATGCTACATAACGTTATACGTTATATGGTAACAGTATATAACGTTATACGTTATATGGTAATGCTACATAACGTTATACGTTATAAGGTAATGATACATAACGTTATACGTTATATGGTAATGCTACATAACGTTATACGTTATATGGAAATGCTACATAACGCTATACGTTATAAGGTAATGCTACATAACGTTATACGTTATATGGTAATGCTACATAACGTTATACGTTATATGGTAATGCTACATAACGTTATACGTTATATGGTAATGCTACATAACGTTATACGTTATATGGTAATGCTACATAACGTTTTACATTATATGGTAATGCTACATAACGTTATACGTTATATGGTAATGCTACATAACGTTATACGTTATATGGTAATGCTACATAACGTTTTACATTATATGGTAATGCTACATAACGTTATACGTTATATGGTAATGCTACATAACGTTATACGTTATATGGTAATGCTACATAACGATATACGTTATATGGTAATGCTACATAACGTTATACGTTATATGGTAATGCTACATAACGTTATACGTTATATGGTAATGCTACATAACGTTATACGTTATATGGTAATGCTACATAACGTTATACGTTATATGGTAATGCTACATAACGTTATACGTTATATGGTAATGCTACATAACATTATACGTTATATGGTAATGCTACATAACGTTATACGTCATATGGTAATGCGACATAACGTTATACGTTATATGGTAATGCTACATAACGATATACGTTATATGGTAACAGTATACAACGTAATACGTTATATGGTAATGCTACATAACGTTATACGTTATAAGGTAATGATACATAACGTTATACGTTATATGGTAATGCTACATAACGATATACGTTATATGGTAACAGTATACAACGTTATACGTTATATGGAAATGCTACATAACGTTATACGTTATATGGTATTGCTACATAACGTTATACGTTATATGGTAATGCTACATAACGTTATACGTTATATGGTAACAGTATATAACGTTATACGTTATATGGTAATGCTACATAACGTTATACGTTATATGGTAACAGTATATAACGTTATACGTTATATGGTAATGCTACATAACGTTATACGTTATATGGTAACAGTATATAACGTTATACGTTTTAACGTAATGTTACATAACGTTTTACGTTATATGGTAATGCTACATAACGTTATACGTTATATGGTAATGCTACATAATGTTATACGTTATATGGTAATGCTACATAACGTTATACGTTATATGGTAACAGTATATAACGTTATCCGTTATATGTTAATGCTACATAACGTTATACGTTATAAGGTAATGATACATAACGTTATACGTTATATGGTAATGCTACATAACGTTATACGTTATATGGTAACAGTATATAACGTTATACGTTATATGGAAATGCTACATAACGTTATACGTTATAAGGTAATGCTACATAACGTTATACGTTATATGGTAACAGTATATAACGTTATACGTTATATGGTAATGCTACATAACGTTATACGTTATATGGTAACAGTATATAACGTTATACGTTATAACGTACTGTTACATAACGTTATACGTTATATGGTAATGCTACATAACGTTATACGTTATATGGTAATGCTACATAATGTTATACGTTATATGGTAATGCTACATAACGTTATACGTTATGTGGTAACAGTATGTAACGTTATACGTTATATGGTAATGCTACATAACGTTATACGTTATAAGGTAATGATACATAACGTTATACGTTATATGGTAATGCTACATAACGTTATACGTTATATGGTAACAGTATATAACGTTATACGTTATATGGTAATGCTACATAACGTTATACGTTATAAGGTAATGATACATAACGTTATACGTTATATGGTAATGCTACATAACGTTATACGTTGTATGGTAACAGTATATAACGTTATACGTTATAACGTAATGTTACATAACGTTATACGTTATATGGTAATGCTACATAACGTTATACGTTATATGGTAATGCTACATAATGTTATACGTTATATGGTAATGCTACATAACGTTATACGTTATATGGTAACAGTATATAACGTTATACGTTATAAGGTAATGATACATAACGTTATACGTTATATGGTAGTGCTATATAACGTTATACGTTATATAGTAACAGTATATAACGTTATACGTTATATGGAAATGCTACATAACGTTATACGTTATAAGGTAATGCTACATAACGTTATACGTTATATGGTAACAGTATATAACGTTATACGTTATATGGTAATGCTACATAACGTTATACGTTATAAGGTAATGATACATAACGTTATACGTTATATGGTAATGCTACATAACGTTATACGTTATATGGTAACAGTATATAACGTTATACGTTATATGAAAATGCTACATAACGTTATACGTTATATGGTAATGCTACATAACGTTATACGTTATATGGTAACAGTATATAACGCTATACGTTATAACGTAATGTTACATAACGTTATCCGTTATATGGTAATGCTACATAACGTTATACGTTATATGGCAATGCTACATGATGTTATACGTTATATGGTAATGCTACATAACGTTATACGTTATATGGTAACAGTATATAACGTTATACGTTATATGGTAATGCTACATAACGTTATACGTTATCATGTAATGATACATAACGTTATACGTTATATGGTAATGCTACATAACGTTATACGTTATATGGTAACAGTATATAACGTTATACGTTATATGGAAATGCTACATAACGTTATACGTTATACGGTAATGCTACATAACGTTATACGTTATACGGTAATGCTACATAACGTTATACGTTATATGGTAATGCTACATAACGTTATACGTTATGTGGTAATGCTATATAACGTTATACGTTATATGGTAATACTACATAACGTTATACGTTATATGGTAATGCTACATAACGTTATACATTATATGGTAATGCTACATAACGTTATACGTTATATGGTAATGCTACATAACGTTATACGTTATATGGTAATGCTACATAACGTTATACGTTATATGGTACTACTACATAACGTTATACGTTATATGGTAAGGCTACATAACGTTATACGTTATATGGTAAGGCTACATAACGTTATACGTTATATGGTAATGCTACATAACGTTATACGTTATATGGTAATGCTACATAACGTTATACGTTATATGGTAATGCTACATAACGTTATACATTATATGGTAATGCTACATAACGTTATACGTTATATGGTAACAGTATACAACGTTATACGTTATATGGTAATGCTACATAACGTTATACGTTATATGGTAATGCTACATAACGTTATACGTCATATGGTAATGCTGCATAACGTTATACGGTATATGGTAACAGTATATAACGTTATACGTTATATGGTAATGCTACATAACGTTATACGTTATATGGTAACAGTATATAACGTTATACGTTATATGGTAATGCTACATAACGTTATACGTTATAAGGTAATGATACATAACGTTATACGTTATATGGTAGTGCTACATAACGTTATACGTTATATGGTAACTGTATATAACGTTATGCGTTATATGGAAATGCTACATAACGTTATACGTTATAAGGTAGTGCTACATAACGTTATACATTATATGGTAATGCTACATAACGTTATACGTTATATGGTAACAGTATACAACGTTATACGTTATCAGGTAAGAGTAAATAACGTCATACGTTATATGGTAATGCTACATAACGTTATACGTTATATGGTAATGCTACATAACGTTATACATTATATGGTAATGCTACATAACGTTATACGTTATAAGGTAATGATACATAACGTTATACGTTATATGGTAATGCTACATAACGTTATACGTTATATGGTAACAGTATATAACGTTATACGTTATATGAAAATGCTACATAACGTTATACGTTATATGGTAATGCTACATAACGTTATACGTT
Source organism: Bombus sonorus (assembly GCA_029958995.1). Taxonomy (NCBI): domain Eukaryota; kingdom Metazoa; phylum Arthropoda; class Insecta; order Hymenoptera; family Apidae; genus Bombus; species Bombus sonorus. Next base: position 23,475,151 of record JARWAU010000001.1, on the reverse strand, counting down.
ATATGGTAACAGTATATAACGCTATACGTTATAACGTAATGTTACATAACGTTATACGTTATATGGTAATGCTACATAACGTTATACGTTATATGGTAATGCTACATAACGTTATACGTTATATGGTAATGCTACATAACGTTATACGTCATATGGTAATGCTACATAACGTTATACGTTATATGGTAACAGTATATAACGTTATACGTTATATGGTAATGCTACATAACGTTATACGTTATATGGTAACAGTATATAACGTTATACGTTATATGGTAATGCTACATAACGTTATACGTTATAAGGTAATGATACATAACGTTATACGTTATATGGTAATGCTACATAACGTTATACGTTATATGGTAACAGTATGCAACGTTATACGTTATATGGAAATGCTACATAACGTTATACGTTATAAGGTAGTGCTACATAACGTTATACATTATATGGTAATGCTACATAACGTTATACGTTATATGGTAACAGTATACAACGTTATACGTTATAAGGTAAGAGTAAATAACGTCATACGTTATATGGTAATGCTACATAACGTTATACGTTATATGGTAATGCTACATAACGTTATACATTATATGGTCATGCTACATAACGTTATACGTTATATGGTAACAGTATACAACGTTATACGTTATCAGGTAATAGAAAATAACGTTACACGTTATATGATAATGCTACATAACGTTATACATTATATGGTAATGCTACATAACGTTATACGCTATATGGTAATGCTACATAACGTTATACGTGATATGGTAATGCTACATAACGTTATACGTTATATGGTAATCCTACATAACGTTATACGTTATATGGTAACAGTATATAACGTTATACGTTATATGGTAATGCTACATAACGTTATGCGTTATATGGTAACAGTATATAACGTTATACGTTATATGGTAATGCTACATAACGTTATACGTTATATGGTAACAGTATATAACGTTATACGTTATATGGTAATGCTACATAACGTTATACGTTATATGGTAATGCTACATAACGTTATACGTTATATGGTAATGCTACATAACGTTATACGTTATATGGAAATGCTACATAACGTTATACGTTATAAGGTAATGCTACATAACGTTATACATTATATGGTAATGTTACATAACGTTATACGTTATATGGTAACAGTATACAACGTTATACGTTATATGGTAATGCTACATAACGTTATACGTTATATGGTAATGCTACATAACGTTATACGTCATATGGTAATGCTACATAACGTTATACGGTATATGGTAACAGTATATAACGTTATACGTTATATGGTAATGCTACATAACGTTATACGTTATATGGTAACAGTACATAACGTTATACGTTATATGGTAATGCTACATAACGTTATACGTTATAAGGTAATGATACATAACGTTATACGTTATATGGTAATGCTACATAACGTTATACGTTATATGGTAACTGTATATAACGTTATACGGTATATGGGAATGCTACATAACGTTATACGTTATAAGGTAGTGCTACATAACGTTATACATTATATGGTAATGCTACATAACGTTATACGTTGTATGGTAACAGTATACAACGTTATACGTTATATGGTAATGCTACATAACGTTATACGTTATATGGTAATGCTACATAACGTTATACGTTATATGGTAATGCTACATAACGTTATACGTTATATGGTAATGCTACATAACGTTATACGTTATATGGTAACAGTATATAACGTTATATGTTATATGGTAATGCTACATAACGTTATACGTTATATGGTAACAGTATACAACGTTATACGTTATATGGTAATGCTACATAACGTTATACGTTATATGGTAACAGTATATAACGTTATACGTTATATGGTAACAGTATATAACGTTATACGTTATAACGTAATGTTACATAACTTTATACGTTATATAGTAATGCTACATAACGTTATACGTTATATGGTAATGCTACATAACGTCATACGTTATATGGTAATGCTACATAACGTTATACGTTATATGGTAACAGTATATAACGTTATACGTTATATGGTAACAGTATATAACGTTATACGTTATAACGTAATGTTACATAACTTTATACGTTATATAGTAATGCTACATAACGTTATACGTTATATGGTAATGCTACATAATGTTATACGTTATATGGTAATGCTACATAACGTTATACGTTATATGGTAACAGTATATAACGTTATACGTTATATGGTAATGCTACATAACGTTATACGTTATAAGGTAATGATACATAACGTTATACGTTATATGGTAATGCTACATAACGTTATACGTTATAAGGTAATGATACATAACGTTATACGTTATATGGTAATGCTACATAACGTTATACGTTATATGGTAACAGTATATAACGTTATTCGTTATGTGGTAATGCTATATAACGTTATACGTTATATGGTAATGCTACATAACGTTATACGTTATATGGTAATGCTACATAACGTTATACATTATATGGTAATGCTACATAACGTTATACGTTATATGGTAATGCTACATGACGTTATACGTTATATGGTAATGCTACATGACGTTATACTTTATATCGTAATGCTACATAACGTTATACGTTATATGGTAATGCTACATAACGTTATACGTTATATGGTAATGCTACATAACGTTATACGTTATATGGTAATGCTACATAACGTTATACGTTATATGGTAATGCTACATAACGTTATACGTTATATGGTAATGCTACATAACGTTATACGTCATATGGTAATGCTACATAACGTTATACGTTATATGGTAACAGTATATAACGTTATACGTTATATGGTAATGCTACATAACGTTATACGTTATATGGTAACAGTATATAACGTTATACGTTATATGGTAATGCTACATAACGTTATACGTTATAAGGTAATGATACATAACGTTATACGTTATATGGTAATGCTACATAACGTTATACGTTATATGGTAACAGTATACAACGTTATACGTTATATGGAAATGCTACATAACATTATACGTTATAAGGTAGTGCTACATAACGTTATACATTATATGGTAATGCTACATAACGTTATACGTTATATGGTAACAGTATACAACGTTATACGTTATAAGGTAAGAGTAAATAACGTCATACGTTATATGGTAATGCTACATAACGTTATACGTTATATGGTAATGCTACATAACGTTATACATTATATGGTCATACTACATAACGTTATACGTTATAAGGTAATAGTAAATAACGTTACACGTTATATGGTAATGCTACATAACGTTATACGTTATATGGTAATGCTACATGACGTTATACGTTATATGGTAATGCTACATAACGTTATACGTTATATGGTAATGCTACATAACGTTACACGTTATATGGTAATGCTACATAACGTTATACATTATATGGTAATGCTACATAACGTTATACGTTATATGGTAACAGTATACAACGTTATACGTTATAAGGTAATAGTAAATAACGTTACACGTTATATGGTAATGCTACATAACGTTATACGTTTATGGTAATGCTACATAACGTTAAACGTTATATGGTAATGCTACATAACGTTATACGTTATATGGTAATGCTACATAACGTTACACGTTATATGGTAATGCTACATAACGTTATACGTTATATGGTAATGCTACATAACGTTATACGTTATATGGTAATGCTACATAACGTTATACATAATATGGTAATGCTACATAACGTTATACGTTATATGGTAACAGTATTCAACGTTATACGTTATATGGTAATGCTACATAACGTTATACATTATATGGTAATGCTACATAACGTTATACGTTATATGGTAACAGTATACAACGTTATACGTTATAAGGTAATAGTAAATAACGTTACACGTTATATGGTAATGCTACATAACGTTATACGTTATATGGTAATGCTACATAACGTTATACGTTATATGGTAACAGTATACAACGTTATACGTTATAAGGTAATAGTAAATAACGTTACACGTTATATGGTAATGCTACATAACGTTATACGTTATATGGTAATGCTACATAACGTTATACGTTATATGGTAATGCTACATAACGTTATACGTTATATGGTAATGCTACATAACGTTATACGTTATATGGTAATGCTACATAACGTTATACGTTATATGGTAATGCTACATAACGTTATACGTTATATGGTAATGCTACATAACGTTATACGTTATATGGTAACAGTATATAACGTTATACGTTATATGGTAATGCTACATAACGTTATACGTTATATGGTAATGCTACATAACGTTATACGTTATATGGTAATGCTACATAACGTTATACGTTATATGGTAAGAGTATACAACGTTATACGTTATAAGGTAATAGTAAATAACGTTACACGTTATATGGTAATGCTACATAACGTTATACGTTATATGGTAATGCTACATAACGTTATACGTTATATGGTATTACTACATAACGTTATACGTTATATGGTAACAGTATATAACGTTATACGTTATATGGTAATGCCACATAACGTTATACGTTATATGGTAAGAGTATACAACGTTATACGTTATAAGGTAATAGTAAATAACGTTACACGTTATATGGTAATGCTACATAACGTTATACGTTATATGGTAATGCTACATGACGTTATACGTTATATGGTAATGCTACATAACGTTATACGTTATATGGTAATGCTACATAACGTTACACGTTATATGGTAATGCTACATAACGTTATACATTATATGGTAATGCTACATAACGTTATACGTTATATGGTAACAGTATACAACGTTATACGTTATAAGGTAATAGTAAATAACGTTACACGTTATATGGTAATGCTACATAAAGTTATACGTTATATGGTAATGCTACATAACGTTACACGTTATATGGTAATGCTACATAACGTTATACGTTATATGGTAATGCTACATAACGTTATACGTTATATGGTAATGCTACATAACGTTATACGTTATATGGTAATGCTACATAACGTTATACGTTATATGTTAATGCTACATAACGTTATACATAATATGGTAATGCTACATAACGTTATACGTTATATGGTAACAGTATACAACGTTATACGTTATATGGTAATGCTACATAACGTTATACATTATATGGTAATGCTATAAAACGTTATACATAATATGGTAATGCTGCATAACGTTATACGTTATATGGTAACAGTATTCAATGTTATACGTTATATGGTAATGCTACATAACGTTATACATTATATGGTAATGCTACATAACGTTATACGTTATATGGTAACAGTATACAACGTTATACGTTATAAGGTAATAGTAAATAACGTTACACGTTATATGGTAATGCTACATAACGTTATACGTTATATGGTAATGCTACATAACGTTACACGTTATATGGTAATGCTACATAACGTCATACGTTATATGGTAATGCTACATAACGTTATACGTTATATGGTAATGCTACATAACGTTATACGTTATATGGTAATGCTACATAACGTTATACGTTATATGTTAATGCTACATAACGTTATACATAATATGGTAATGCTGCATAACGTTATACGTTATATGGTAACAGTATTCAATGTTATACGTTATATGGTAATGCTACATAACGTTATACATTATATGGTAATGCTACATAACGTTATACGTTATATGGTAACAGTATACAACGTTATACGTTATAAGGTAATAGTAAATAACGTTACACGTTATATGGTAATGCTACATAACGTTATACGTTATATGGTAATGCTACATAACGTTATACGTTATATGGTAACAGTATACAACGTTATACGTTATAAGGTAATAGTAAATAACGTTATACGTTATATGGTAATGCTACATAACGTTATACGTTATATGGTAAGAGTATACAACGTTATACGTTATAAGGTAATAGTAAATAACGTTACACGTTATATGGTAATGCTACATAACGTTATACGATATATGGTAATGCTACATAACGTTACACGTTATATGGTAATGCTACATAACGTCATACGTTATATGGTAATGCTACATAACGTTATACGTTATATGGTAATGCTACATAACGTTATACGTTATATGGTAATGCTACATAACGTTATACGTTATATGTTAATGCTACATAACGTTATACATTATATGGTAATGCTACATAACGTTATACGTTATATGGTAACAGTATACAACGTTATACGTTATAAGGTAATAGTAAATAACGTTACACGTTATATGGTAATGCTACATAACGTTATACGTTATATGGTAATGCTACATAACGTTATACGTTATATGGTAATGCTACATAACGTTATACGTTATATGGTAATGCTACATAACGTTATACGCTATATGGTAATGCTACATAACGTTATACGTTATATGGTAATGCTACATAACGTTATACGTTATATGGTAACAGTATATAACGTTATACGTTATATGGTAATGCTACATAACGTTATACGTTATATGGTAATGCTACATAACGTTATACGTTATATGGTAAGAGTATACAACGTTATACGTTATAAGGTAATAGTAAATAACGTTACACGTTATATGGTAATGCTACATAACGTTATACGTTATATGGTAATGCTACATGACGTTATACGTTATATGGTAATGCTACATAACGTTATACGTTATATGGTAATACTACATAACGTTATACGTTATATGGTAACAGTACATAACGTTATACGTTATATGGTAATGCTACATAACGTTATACGTTATATGGTAATGCTACATAACGTTATACGTTATATGGTAACAGTATACAACCTTATACGTTACAAGGTAATAGTAAATAACGTTACACGTTATATGGTAATGCTACATAACGTTATACGTTATATGGTAATGCTACATAACGTTATACGTCATATGGTAATGCTACATAACGTTATACGTTGTATGGTAATGCTACATAACGTTATACGTTATATATTAATGCTACATAACGTTATACATTATATGGTAATGCTACATAACGTTATACGTTATATGGTAACAGTATACAACGTTATACGTTATAAGGTAATAGTAAATAACGTTACACGTTATATGGTAATGCTACATAACGTTATACGTTATATGGTAATGCTACATAGCGTTATACGTTATATGGTAATGCTACATAACGTTATACGTTATATGGTAATGCTACATAACGTTATACGCTATATGGTAATGCTACATAACGTTATACGTTATGTGGTAATGCTACATAACGTTATACGTTATATGGTAATGCTACATAACGTTATACGTTATCTGGTAATGCTACATAACGTTATACGTTATATGGTAAGAGTATACAACGTTATGCGTTATAAGGTAATAGTAAATAACGTTACACGTTATATGGTAATGCTACATAACGTTATACGTTATATGGTAATGCTACATGACGTTATACGTTATATGGTAATGCTACATAACGTTATACGTTATATGGTAATGCTACATAACGTTACACGTTATATGGTAATGCTACATAACGTTATACATTATATGGTAATGCTACATAACGTTATACGTTATATGGTAACAGTATACAACGTTATACGTTATAAGGTAATAGTAAATAACGTTACACGTTATATGGTAATGCTACATAACGTTATACGTTATATGGTAATGCTACATAACGTTACACGTTATATGGTAATGCTACATAACGTTATACGTTATATGGTAATGCTACATAACGTTATACGTTATATGGTAATGCTACATAACGTTATACGTTATATGGTAATGCTACATAACGTTATACGTTATATGTTAATGCTACATAACGTTATACATAATATGGTAATGCTACATAACGTTATACGTTATATGGTAACAGTATACAACGTTATACGTTATATGGTAATGCTACATAACGTTATACATTATATGGTAATGCTACATAACGTTATACATAATATGGTAATGCTACATAACGTTATACGTTATATGGTAACAGTATTCAACGTTATACGTTATATGGTAATGCTACAGAACGTTATACGTTATATGGTAATGCTACATAACGTTATACGTTATATGGTAATGCTACATAACGTTATACGTTATATGGTAATGCTACATAACGTTATACGTTATATGGTAAGAGTATACAACGTTATACGGTATAAGGTAATAGTAAATAACGTTACACGTTATATGGTAATGCTACATAACGTTATACGTTATATGGTAATGCTACATAACGTTAGACGTTATATGGTAATACTACATAACGTTATACGTTATATGGTAACGGTATATAACGTTATACGTTATATGGTAATGCTACATAACGTTATACGTTATATGGTAAGAGTATACAACGTTATACGTTATAAGGTAATAGTAAATAACGTTACACGTTATATGGTAATGCTACATAACGTTATACGTTATATGGTAATGCTACATGACGTTATACGTTATATGGTAATGCTACATAACGTTATACGTTATATGGTAATGCTACATAACGTTACACGTTATATGGTAATGCTACATAACGTTATACATTATATGGTAATGCTACATAACGTTATACGTTATATGGTAACAGTATACAACGTTATACGTTATAAGGTAATAGTAAATAACGTTACACGTTATATGGTAATGCTACATAACGTTATACGTTATATGGTAATGCTACATAACGTTATACGTTATATGGTAATGCTACATAACGTTATACGTTATATGGTAATGCTACATAACGTTATACGTTATATGTTAATGCTACATAACGTTATACATAATATGGTAATGCTACATAACGTTATACGTTATATGGTAACAGTATACAACGTTATACGTTATATGGTAATGCTACATAACATTATACATTATATAGTAATGCTATATAACGTTAAACATAATATGGTAATGCTACATAACGTTATACGTTATATGGTAACAGTATTCAACGTTATACGTTATATGGTAATGCTACATAACGTTATACATTATATGGTAATGCTACATAACGTTATACGTTATATGGTAACAGTATACAACGTTATACGTTATAAGGTAATAGTAAATAACGTTACACGTTATATGGTAATGCTACATAACGTTATACGTTATATGGTAACAGTATACAACGTTATACGTTATAAGGTAATAGTAAATAACGTTACACGTTATATGGTAATGCTACATAACGTTATACGTTATATGGTAATGCTACATAACGTTACACGTTATATGGAAATGCTACATAACGTTATACGTTATATGGTAATGCTACATAACGTTATACGTTATATGGTAATGCTACATAACGTTATACGTTATATGGTAATGCTACATAACGTTATACGTTATATGTTAATGGTACATAACGTTATACATAATATGGTAATGCTACATAACGTTATACGTTATATGGTAACAGTATACAACGTTATACGTTATATGGTAATGCTACATAACGTTATACATTATATGGTAATGCTACATAACGTTATACATAATATGGTAATGCTACATAACGTTATACGTTATATGGTAACAGTATTCAACGTTATACGTTATATGGTAATGCTACAGAACGTTATACGTTATATGGTAATGCTACATAACGTTATACGTTATATGGTAATGCTACATAACGTTATACGTTATATGGTAAGAGTATACAACGTTATACGTTATAAGGTAATAGTAAATAACGTTACACGTTATATGGTAATGCTACATAACGTTATACGTTATATGGTAATGCTACATAACGTTATACGTTATATGGTAATACTACATAACGTTATACGTTATATGGTAACAGTATATAACGTTATACGTTATATGGTAATGCTACATAACGTTATACGTTATATGGTAAGAGTATACAACGTTATACGTTATAAGGTAATAGTAAATAACGTTACACGTTATATGGTAATGCTACATAACGTTATACGTTATATGGTAATGCTACATGACGTTATACGTTATATGGTAATGCTACATAACGTTATACGTTATATGGTAATAGTAAATAACGTTACACGTTATATGGTAATGCTACATAACGTTATACGTTATATGGTAATGCTACATGACGTTATACGTTATATGGTAATGCTACATAACGTTATACGTTATATGGTAATGCTACATAACGTTACACGTTATATGGTAATGCTACATAACGTTATACATTATATGGTAATGCTACATAACGTTATACGTTATATGGTAACAGTATACAACGTTATACGTTATAAGGTAATGGTAAATAACGTTACACGTTATATGGTAATGCTACATAACGTTATACGTTATATGGTAATGCTACATAACGTTACACGTTATATGGTAATGCTACATAACGTTATACGTTATATGGTAATGCTACATAACGTTATACGTTATATGGTAATGCTACATAACGTTATACGTTATATGGTAATGCTACATAACGTTATACGTTATATGTTAATGCTACATAACGTTATACATAATATGGTAATGCTACATAACGTTATACGTTATATGGTAACAGTATACAACGTTATACGTTATATGGTAATGCTACATAACATTATACATTATATAGTAATGCTATATAACGTTAAACATAATATGGTAATGCTACATAACGTTATACGTTATATGGTAACAGTATTCAACGTTATACGTTATATGGTAATGCTACATAACGTTATACATTATATGGTAATGCTACATAACGTTATACGTTATATGGTAACAGTATACAACGTTATACGTTATAAGGTAATAGTAAATAACGTTACACGTTATATGGTAATGCTACATAACGTTATACGTTATATGGTAATGCTACATAACGTTATACGTTATATGGTAATGCTACATAACGTCATACGTTATATGGTAATGCTACATAACGTTATACGTTATATGGTAATGCTACATAACGTTATACGTTATATGGTAATGCTACATAACGTTATACGTTATATGGTAACAGTATATAACGTTATACGTTATATGGTAATGCTACATAACGTTATACGTTATATGGTAATGCTACATAACGTTATACGTTATATGGTAATGCTACATAACGTTATACGTTATATGGTAAGAGTATACAACGTTATACGTTATAAGGTAATAGTAAATAACGTTACACGTTATATGGTAATGCTACATAACGTTATACGTTATATGGTAATGCTACATAACGTTATACGTTATATGGTAATCCTACATAACGTTATACGTTATATGGTAACAGTATATAACGTTATACGTTATATGGTAATGCTACATAACGTTATACGTTATATGGTAATGCTACATAACGTTATACGTTATATGGTAACAGTATACAACGTTATACGTTATAAGGTAATAGTAAATAACGTTACACGTTATATGGTAATGCTACATAACGTTATACGTTATATGGTAATGCTACATAACGTTATACGTTATATGGTAATGCTACATAACGTTATACGTTATATGGTAATGCTACATAACGTTATACGTTATATGTTAATGCTACATAACGTTATACATTATATGGTAATGCTACATAACGTTATACGTTATATGGTAACAGTATACAACGTTATACGTTATAAGGTAATAGTAAATAACGTTACACGTTATATGGTAATGCTACATAACGTTATACGTTATATGGTAATGCTACATAACGTTATACGTTATATGGTAATGCTACATAACGTTATACGTTATATGGTAATGCTACATAACGTTATACGCTATATGGTAATGCTACATAACGTTATACGTTATATGGTAATGCTACATAACGTTATACGTTATATGGTAACAGTATATAACGTTATACGTTATATGGTAATGCTACATAACGTTATACGTTATATGGTAATGCTACATCACGTTATACGTTATATGGTAAGAGTATACAACGTTATACGTTATAAGGTAATAGTAAATAACGTTACACGTTATATGGTAATGCTACATAACGTTATACGTTATATGGTACTGCTACATGACGTTATACGTTATATGGTAATGCTACATAACGTTATACGTTATATGGTAATGCTACATAACGTTACACGTTATATGGTAATGCTACATAACGTTATACGTTATATGGTAATGCTACATAACGTTATACGTTATATGGTAATGCTACATAACGTTATACGTTATATGGTAATGCTACATAACGTTATACGTTATATGTTAATGCTACATAACGTTATACATAATATGGTAATGCTACATAACGTTATACGTTATATGGTAACAGTATACAACGTTATACGTTATATGGTAATGCTACATAACGTTATACATTATATGGTAATGCTACATAACGTCATACATAATATGGTAATGCTACATAACGTTATACGTTATATGGTAACAGTATTCAACGTTATACGTTATATGGTAATGCTACATTACGTTAAACATTATATGGTAATGCTACATAACGTTATACGTTATATGGTAACAGTATACAACGTTATACGTTATAAGGTAATAGTAAATAACGTTACACGTTATATGGTAATGCTACATAACGTTATACGTTATATGGTAATGCTACATAACGTTATACGTTATAAGGTAATGATACATAACGTCATACGTTATATGGTAACAGTATATAACCTTATACGCTATATGGTAATGCTACATAACGTTATACGTTATAAGGTAATGCTACATAACGTTATACATTATATGGTAATGCTACATAACGTTATACGTTATATGGTAACAGTATACAACGTTATGCGTTATAAGGTAATAGTAAATAACGTTACACGTTATATGGTAATGCTACATAACGTTATAAGTTACATGGTAATGCTACATAACGTTATACGTTATATGGTAATGCTACATAACGTTATACGTTATATGGTAACAGTATATAACGTTATACGTTATATGGTAATGCTACATAACGTTATACATTATATGGTAATGCTACATAACGTTATACGTTATATGGTAACAGTATACAACGTTATACGTTATAAGGTAATAGTAAATAACGTTACACGTTATATGGTAATGATACATAACGTTATACGTTATATGGTATCAGTATATAACGTTATACGTTTTATGGTAATGCTACATAACGTTATACGTTATAAGGTAATGCTACATAACGTTATACATTCTATGGTAATGCTACATAACGTTATACGTTATATGGTAATGCTACATAACGTTATACGTTATATGGTAATGCTACATAACGTTATACGTTATATGGTAAGAGTATACAACGTTATACGTTATAAGGTAATAGTAAATAACGTTACACGTTATATGGTAATGCTACATAACGTTATACGTTATATGGTAATGCTACATAACGTTATACGTTATATGGTAATGCTACATAACGTTATACGTTATATGGTAATGCTACATAACGTTATACATTATATGGTAATGCTACATAACGTTATACGTTGTATGGTAACAGTATACAACGTTATACGTTATAAGGTAATGCTACATAACGTTATACGTTATATGGTAATGCTACATAACGTTATACGTTATATGGTAACAGTATATAACGTTATACGTTATATGGTAATGCTACATAACGTTATACGTTATATGGTAATGCTACACAACGTTATACGTTATATGGTAAGAGTATACAACGTTATACGTTATAAGGTAATAGTAAATAACGTTACACGTTATATGGTAATGCTACATAACGTTATACGTTATATGGTAATGCTACATAACGTTATACGTTATATGGTAATGCTACATAACGTTATACGTTATATGGTAATGCTACATAACGTTATACGTTATATGGTAATGCTACATAACGTTATACGTTATATGGTAATGCTACATAACGTTATACGTTATATGGTAATGCTACATAACGTTACACGTTATATGGTAATGCTACATAACGTTATACGTTATAAGGTAATGCTACATAACGTTATACATTATATGGTAATGCTACATAACGTTATACGTTATATGGTAATGCTACATAACGTTACACGTTATATGGTAATGATACATAACGTTATACGTTATATGGTAACAGTATATAACGTTATACGTTATATGGTAATGCTACATAACGTTATACGTTATAAGGTAATGCTACATAACGTTATACATTATATGGTAATGCTACATAACGTTATACGATATATGGTAATGCTACATAACGTTATACGTTATATGGTAATGCTACATAACGTTATTCGTTATATGGTAAGAGTATACAACGTTATAAGTTGTAAGGTAATAGTAAATAACGTTACACGTTATATGGTAATGCTACATAACGTTATACGTTATATGGTAATGCTACATAACGTTATACGTTATATGGTAATGCTACATAACGTTATACGTTATATGGTAATGCTACATAACGTTATACATTATATGGTAATGTTACATAACGTTATACGTTATATGGTAACAGTATACAACGTTATACGTTATAAGGTAATAGTAAATAACGTTACACGTTATATGGAAATGCTACATAACGTTATACGTTATATGGTAATGCTACATAACGTTATACGTTATATGGTAATGCTACATAACGTTATACGTTATATGGTAATGCTACATAACGTTATACGTTACATGGTAACAGTATATAACGTTATACGTTATATGGTAATGCTACATAACGTTATACGTTATATGGTAATGCTACATAACGTTATACGTTATATGGTAAGAGTATACAACGTTATACGTTATAAGGTAATAGTAAATAACGTTACACGTTATATGGTAATGCTACATAACGTTATACGTTATATGGTAATGCTACATAACGTTATACGTTATATGGTAATACTACATAACGTTATACGTTATATGGTAACAGTATATAACGTTATACGTTATATGGTAATGCTACATAACGTTATACGTTTTATGGTAATGCTACATAACGTTATACGTTATATGGTAATGCTACATAACGTTATACGTTATATGGTAACAGTATACAACATTATACGTTATAAGGTAATAGTAAATAACGTTACACGTTATATGGTAATGCCACATAACGTTATACGTTATAAGGTAATGCTACATAACGTTATACATTATATGGTAATGCTACATAACGTTATACGTTATATGGTAATGCTACATAACGTTACACGTTATATGGTAATGATACATAACGTTATACGTTATATGTTAACAGTATATAACGTTATACGTTATATGGTAATGCTACATAACGTTATACGTTATAAGGTAATGCTACATAACGTTATACATTATATGGTAATGCTACATAACGTTATACGTTATATGGTAATGCTACATAACGTTATACGTTATATGGTAATGCTACATAACGTTATACGTTATATGGTAATGCTACATAACGTTATACGTTATATGGTAATGCTACATAACGTTACACGTTATATGGTAATGATACATAACGTTATACGTTATATGGTAACAGTATATAACGTTACACGTTATATGGTAATGCTACATAACGTTATACGTTATATGGTAATGCTACATAACGTTATACGTTATATGGTAATGCTACATAACGTTATACGTTATATGGTAATGCTACATAACGTTATACGTTATATGGTAATGCTACATAACGTTATACGTTATATGGTAAGAGTATACAACGTTATACGTTATAAGGTAATACTAAATAACGTTGCACGTTATATGGTAATGCTACATAACGTTATACGTTATATGGCCACAGTATATAACGTTATACGTTATATGGTAATCCTACATAACGTTATACGTTATATGGTAATGCTACATAACGTTATACGTTATATGGTAATGCTACATAACGTTATACGTTATATGGTAACAGTATACAACGTTATACGTTATAAGGTAATAGTAAATAACGTTACACGTTATATGGTAATGCTACATAACGTTATACGTTATATGGTAATGCTACTAAACGTTATACGTTATATGGTAATGCTACATAACGTTATACGTTATATGGTAATGCTACATAACGTTATACGTTATATGGTAATGCTACATAACGTTATACGTTATATGGTAATGCTACATAACGTTATACGTTATATGGTAATGCTACATAACGTTATACGCTATAAGGTAATGATACATAACGTTATAGGTTATATGGTAACAGTATACAACGTTATACGTTATAAGGTAATAGTAAATAACGTTACACGTTATATGGTAATGCTACATAACGTTATACGTTATATGGTATTGCTACATAACGTTATACGCTATAAGGTAATGATACATAACGTTATACGTTATATGGTAGTGCTACATAACGTTATACGTTATATGGTAACAGTATATAACGTTATACGTTATATGGTAATGCTACATAACGTTATACGTTATATGGTAATGCTACATAACGTCATACGTTATATGGTAATGCTACATAACGTTATACGTTATATGGTAATGCTACATAACGTTAGACGTTATATGGTAATGCTACATAACGTTATACGTTATATGGTAATGCTACATAACGTTATACGTTATATGGTAACAGTATATAACGTTATACGATATGTGGTAATGCTACATATCGTTATACGTTATATGGTAATGCTACATAACGTTATACGTTATATGGTAACAGTATATAACGTTATTCGTTATAACGTAATGCTACATAACGTTATACTTTATATGGTAACAGTATATAACGTTACACGTTATATGGTAATGCTACATAACGTTATACGTTATATGGTAACAGTATATAACGTTATACGTTATATGGTAATGCTACATAACGTTATACGTTATATGGTAATGCTACATAACGTTATACGTTATATGGTAATGCTATATAACGTTATACGTTATATGGTAATGCTACATAACGTTATACGCTATATGGTAATGCTACATAACGTTATACGTTATATGGTAACAGTATACAACGTTATACGTTATAGGGTAATAGTAAATAACGTTACACGTTATATCGTAATGCTACATAACGTTATACGTTATATGGTAATGCTACATAACGTTATACGTTATATGGTAATGCTATATAACGTTATACGTTATATGGTAATGCTACATAACGTTATACGCTATATGGTAATGCTACATAACGTTATACATTATATGGTAATGCTACATAACGTTATACGTTATATGGTAACAGTATGCCACGTTATACGTTATATGGTAATGCTACATAACGTTATACGTTATATGGTAATGCTACATAACGTTATACGTTAGATGGTAATGCTACATAACGTTATACGTTATAAGGTAATGATACATAACGTTATACGTTATATGGTAGTGCTACATAACATTATACGTTATATGATAACAGTATATAACGTTATAGGTTATATGGTAATGCTACATAACGTTATACGTTATAAGGTAATGCTACATAACGTTATGCATTATATGGTAATGCTACATAACGTTATACGTTATATGGTAACAGTATTCAACGTTATACGTTATAAGGTAATAGTAAATAACGTTATACGTTATATGGTAATGCTACATAACGTTATACGTTATATGGTAATGCTACATAACGTTATACGTTATAAGGTAATGATACATAACGGTATACGTTATATGGTAACAGTATATAACGTTATACGTTATATGGTAATGCTACATAACGTTATACGTTATAAGGTAATGCTACATAACGTTATACATTATATGGTAATGCTACATAACGTTATACGTTATATGGTAACAGTATACAACGTTATACGTTATAAGGTAATAGTAAATAACGTTATACGTTATATGATAATGCTACATAACTTTATACGTTATATGGTAATGCTACATAACGTTATACGTTATAAGGTAATGTTACATAACGTTATACGTTATATGGTAGTGCTACATAACGTTATACGTTATATGGTAACAGTATATAACGTTATACGTTATATGGTAATGCTACATAACGTTATACGTTATAAGGTAATGCTACATAACGTCACACATTATATGGTAATGCTATATAACGTTATACGTTATATGGTTACAGTATACAACGTTATACGTTATAAGGTAATAGTAAATAACGTTATACGTTATATGGTAATGCTACATAACGTTATACGTTATATGGTAATGCTACATAACGTTATACGCTATAAGGTAATGATACATAACGTTATACGTTATATGGTAGTGCTACATAACGTTATACGTTATATGGTAACAGTATATAACGTTATACGTTATATGGTAATGCTACATAACGTTATACGTTACAAGGTAATGCTACATAACGTTATACATTATATGGTAATGCTACATAACGTTATACGTTATATGGCAACAGTATACAACGTTATACGTTATAAGGTAATAGTAAATAACGTTATACGTTATATGGTAATGCTACATAACGTTATACGTTATATGGTAATGCTACATAACGTTATACGTTATAAGGTAATGATACATAACGTTATACGTTATATGGTAACAGTATATAACGTTATACGTTATATGGTAATGCTACATAACGTTATACGTTATAAAGTAATGCTACATAACGTTATACATTATATGGTAATGCTACATAACGTTATACGTTATATGGTAAAAGTATACAACGTTATACGTTATAAGGTAATAGTAAATAACGTTACACGTTATATGGTAATGCTACATAACGTTATACGTTATATGGTAATGCTACATAACGTTATACGTTATATGGTAATGCTACATAACGTTATACGTTATATGGTAACAGTATACAACGTTATACGTTATAAGGTAATAGTAAATAACGTTACATGTTATATGGTAATGCTACATAACGTTATACGTTATATGGTAATGCTACATAACGTTATACGTTATATGGTAATGCTACATAACGTTATACGTTATATGGCCACAGTATATAACGTTATACGTTATATGGTAATCCTACATAACGTTATACGTTATATGGTAATGCTACATAACGTTATACGTTATATGGTAATGCTACATAACGTTATACGTTATATGGTAACAGTATACAACGTTATACGTTATAAGGTAATAGTAAATAACGTTACACGTTATATGGTAATGCTACATAACGTTATACGTTATATGGTAATGCTACATAACGTTATACGTTATATGGTAATGCTACATAACGTTATACGCTATAAGGTAATGATACATAACGTTATACGTTATATGGTAGTGCTACATAACGTTATACGTTATATGGTAACAGTATATAACGTTATACGTTATATGGTAATGCTACATAACGTTATACGTTACAAGGTAATGCTACATAACGTTATACATTATATGGTAATGCTACATAACGTTATACGTTATATGGTAACAGTATACAACGTTATACGTTATAAGGTAATAGTAATTAACGTTACACGTTATATGGTAATGCTACATATCGTTATACGTTATATGGTAATGCTACATAACGTTATACGTTATATGGTAACAGTATACAACGTTATACGCTATAGGGTAATAGTAAATAACGTTACACGTTATATCGTAATGCTACATAACGTTATACGTTATATGGTAATGCTACATAACGTCATACGTTATATGGTAATGCTATATAACGTTATACGTTATATGGTAATGCTACATAACGTTATACGCTATATGGTAATGCTACATAACGTTATACATTATATGGTAATGCTACATAACGTTATACGTTATATGGTAACAGTATGCCACGTTATACGTTATATGGTAATGCTACATAACGTTATACGTTATATGGTAATGCTACATAACGTTATACGTTAGATGGTAATGCTACATAACGTTATACGTTATAAGGTAATGATACATAACGTTATACGTTATATGGTAGTGCTACATAACATTATACGTTATATGATAACAGTATATAACGTTATAGGTTATATGGTAATGCTACATAACGTTATACGTTATAAGGTAATGCTACATAACATTATACATTATATGGTAATGCTACATAACGTTATACGTTATATGGTAACAGTATTCAACGTTATACGTTATAAGGTAATAGTAAATAACGTTATACGTTATATGGTAATGCTACATAACGTTATACGTTATATGGTAATGCTACATAACGTTATACGTTATAAGGTAATGATACATAACGGTATACGTTATATGGTAACAGTATATAACGTTATACGTTATATGGTAATGCTACATAACGTTATACGTTATAAGGTAATGCTACATAACGTTATACATTATATGGTAATGCTACATAACGTTATACGTTATATGGTAACAGTATACAACGTTATACGTTATAAGGTAATAGTAAATAACGTTATACGTTATATGGTAATGCTACATAACTTTATACGTTATATGGTAGTGCTACATAACGTTATACGTTATAAGGTAATGTTGCATAACGTTATACGTTATATGGTAGTGCTACATAACGTTATACGTTATATGGTAACAGTATATAACGTTATACGTTATATGGTAATGCTACATAACGTTATACGTTATAAGGTAATGCTACATAACGTCATACATTATATGGTAATGCTATATAACGTTATACGTTATATGGTAACAGTATACAACGTTATACGTTATAAGGTAATAGTAAATAACGTTATACGTTATATGGTAATGCTACATAACGTTATACGTTATATGGTAATGCTACATAACGTTATACGCTATAAGGTAATGATACATAACGTTATACGTTATATGGTATTGCTACATAACGTTATACGTTATATGGTAACAGTATATAACGTTATACGTTATATGGTAATGCTACATAACGTTATACGTTACAAGGTAATGCTACATAACGTTATACATTATATGGTAATGCTACATAACGTTATACGTTATATGGCAACAGTATACAACGTTATACGTTATAAGGTAATAGTAAATAACGTTATCCGTTATATGGTAATGCTACATAACGTTATACGTTATATGGTAATGCTACATAACGTTATACGTTATAAGGTAATGATACATAACGTTATACGTTATATGGTAACAGTATATAACGTTATACGTTATATGGTAATGCTACATAACGTTATACGTTATAAAGTAATGCTACATAACGTTATACATTATATGGTAATGCTACATAACGTTATACGTTATATGGTAAAAGTGTACAACGTTATACGTTATAAGGTAATAGTAAATAACGTTACACGTTATATGGTAATGCTACATAACGTTATACGTTATATGGTAATGCTACATAACGTTATACGTTATATGGTAATGCTACATAACGTTATACGTTATATGGTAACAGTATACAACGTTATACGTTATAAGGTAATAGTAAATAACGTTAAACGTTATATGGTAATGCTACATAACGTTATACGTTATATGGTAATGCTACATAACGTTATACGTTATATGGTAATGCTACATAACGTTATACGTTATATGGCCACAGTATATAACGTTATACGTTATATGGCCACAGTATATAACGTTATACGTTATATGGTAATCCTACATAACGTTATACGTTATATAGTAATGCTACATAACGTTATACGTTATATGGTAATGCTACATAACGTTATACGTTATATGGTAACAGTATACAACGTTATACGTTATAAGGTAATAGTAAATAACGTTACACGTTATATGGTAATGCTACATAACGTTATACGTTATATGGTAATGCTACATAACGTTATACGTTATATGGTAATGCTACATAACGTTATACGTTATATGGTAATGCTACATAACGTTATACGTTATATGGTAATGCTACATAACGTTATACGTTATATGGTAATGCTACATAACGTTATACGTTATATGGTAATGCTACATAACGTTATACGCTATAAGGTAATGATACATAACGTTATACGTTATATGGTAGTGCTACATAACGTTATACGTTATATGGTAACAGTATATAACGTTATACGTTATATGGTAATGCTACATAACGTTATACGTTATATGGTAATGCTACATAACGTTATACGTTATATGGTAACAGTATACAACGTTATACGTTATAAGGTAATAGTAAATAACGTTACACGTTATATGGTAATGCTACATAACGTCATACGTTATATGGTAATGCTACATAACGCTATACGTTATATGGTAATGCTACATAACGTTATACGTTATATGGTAATGCTACATAACGTTATACGTTATATGGCCACAGTATATAACGTTATACGTTATATGGTAATGCTACATAACGTTATACGTTATATATGGTAATGCTACATAACGTTATACGTTATATGGTAACAGTATACAACGTTATACATTATAAGGTAATAGTAAATAACGTTACACGTTATATGGTAATGCTACATAACGTTATACGTTATATGGTAATGCTACATAACGTTATACGTTATATGGTAATGCTACATAACGTTATACGTTATGTGGTAATGCTACATAACGTTATACGTTATATGGTAATGCTACCTAACGTTGTACATTATATGGTAATGCTACATAACGTTATACGTTATATGGTAAGAGTATACAACGTTATACGTTATATGGTAATGCTACATAACGTTATACGTTATATGCTAATGCTACATAACGTTATACGTTATATGGTAATGCTACATAACGTTATACGTTATATGGTAATGCTACATAACGTTATACGTTATAAGGTAATGCTACATAACGTTATACATTATATGGTAATGCTACATAACGGTATACGTTATATGGTAACGGTATACAACGTTATACGTTATAAGGTAATAGTAAATAACGTTATACGTTATATGGTAATGCTACATAACGTTATACGTTATATGGTAATGCTACATAACGTTGTACGTTATACGGTAATGATACATTACGTTATACGTTATATGGTAACAGTATATAACGTTATACGTTATATGGTAATGCTACATAACGTTATACGTTATAAGGTAATGCTACATAACGTTATACA
This sequence comes from Bombus sonorus, assembly GCA_029958995.1. Taxonomy (NCBI): domain Eukaryota; kingdom Metazoa; phylum Arthropoda; class Insecta; order Hymenoptera; family Apidae; genus Bombus; species Bombus sonorus. The sequence continues at coordinate 23,452,082 of JARWAU010000001.1, read as the reverse complement.
TCATATGGTAATGCTACATAACCTTATACGTTATATGGTAACAGTATACATCGTTATACGTTATAAGGTAATAGTAAATAACGTTATACGTTATATGGTAATGCTACATAACGTTATACGTTATATAGTAATGCTACATAACGTTATACGTTATAAGGTAATGATACATAACGTTATACGTTATATGGAAACAGTATATAACGTTATACGTTATATGGTAATGCTACATAACGTTATACGTTATAAGGTAATGCTACACAACGTTATACATTATATGGTAATGCTACATAACGTTATACGTTATATGGTAACAGTATACAACGTTATACGTAATGAGGTAATAGTAAATAACGTTACACGTTATATGGTAATGCTACATAACGTTATACGTTATATGGTAACGCTACATAACGTTATACGTTATATGGTAATGCTACATAACGTTATACGTTATATGGTAATGCTACATAACGTTATACGTTATGTGGTAATGCTACATAACGTTATACATTATATGGTAATGCTACATAACGGTATACGTTATATGGTAACGGTATACAACGTTATACGTTATAAGGTAATAGTAAATAACGTTATACGTTATATGGTAATGCTACATAACGTTATACGTTATATGGTAATGCTACATAACGTTGTACGTTATACGGTAATGATACATTACGTTATACGTTATATGGTAACAGTATATAACGTTATACGTTATATGGTAATGCTACATAACGTTATACGTTATAATTTAATGCTACATAACGTTATACATTATATGGTAATGCTACATAACGTTATACGTTATATGGTAACAGTATACAACGTTATACGTTATAAGGTAATTGTAAATAACGTTACACGTTATATGGTAATGCTACATAACGTTATACGTTATATGGTAATGCTAGATAACGTTATACGTTATAAGGTAATGATACATAACGTTATACGTTATATGGTAACAGTATATAACGTTATACGTTATATGGTAATGCTACATAACGTTATACGTTATAAGGTAATGCTACATAACGTTATACATTATATGGTAATGCTACATAACGTTATACGTTATATGGTAACAGTATACAACGTTATACGTTATGAGGTTACAGTAAATAACGTTACACGTTATATGGTAATGCTACATAACGTTATACGTTATATGGTAATGCTACATAACGTTATACGTTATATGGTAATGCTACATAACGTTATACATTATATGGTAATGCTACATAACGTTATACGTTATATGGAAACAGTATACAACGTTATACGTTATATGGTAATGCTACATAACGTTATACGTTATATGGTAATGCTACATAACGTCAAACGTTATATGGTAATGCTACATCAGGTTATACGTTATATGGTAATGCTACATAACGTTATACATTATATGGTAATGCTACATAACGTTATACGTTATATGGTAACGGTATACAACGTTATACGTTATAAGGTAATAGTAAATAACGTTACTCGTTATATGGTAATGCTACATAACGTTATACGTTATAAGGTAATGCTACATAACGTTATACGTTATATGGTAATGCTACATAACGTTATACGTTATATGGTAATGCTACATAACGTTATACGTTATATGGTAATGCTACATAACGTTATACGTTATATGGTAACAGTATATAACGTTATACGTTATATGGCAATGCTACATAACGTTATACGTTATAAAGTAATGCTACATAACGTTATACATTATATGGTAATGCTACATAACGTTATACGTTATATGGTAACAGTATACAACGTTATACGTTATAAGGTAATAGTAAATAACGTTACACGTTATATGGTAATGCTACATAACGTTATACGTTATATAGTAATGCTACATAACGATATACGTTATAAGGTAATGATACATAACGTTATACGTTATATGGTAACAGTATATAACGTTATACGTTATATGGTAATGCTACATAACGTTATACGTTATAAGGTAATGCTACATAACGTTATACATTATATGGTAATGCTACATAACGTTATACGTTATATGGTAACAGTATACAACGTTATACGTAATGAGGTAATAGTAAATAACGTTACACGTTATATGGTAATGCTACATAACGTTATACGTTATATGGTAATGCTACATAACGTTATACGTTATATGGTAATCCTACATAACGTTATACGTTATATGGTAATGCTACATAACGTTATACGTTATGTGGTAATGCTACATAACGTTATACGTTATATGGTAATGCTACATAACGTTATACGTTATATGGTAACAGTATATAACGTTATACGTTATATGGTAATGCTACATAACGTTATACGTTATATGGTAATGCTACATAACGTTGTACGTTATATGGTAATGCTACATAACGTTATACGTTATATGGTAATGCTACATAACGTTATACGTTATAAGGTAATGCTACATAACGTTATACATTATATGGTAATGCTACATAACGGTATACGTTATATGGTAACGGTATACAACGTTATACGTTATAAGGTAATAGTAAATAACGTTATACGTTATATGGTAATGCTACATAACGTTATACGTTATATGGTAATGCTACATAACGTTATACGTTATAATTTAATGCTACATAACGTTAAACATTATATGGTAATGCTACATAACGTTATACGTTATATGGTAACAGTATACAACGTTATACGTTATAAGGTAATTGTAAATAACGTTACACGTTATATGGTAATGCTACATAACGTTATACGTTATATGGTAATGCTAGATAACGTTATACGTTATAAGGTAATGATACATAACGTTATACGTTATATGGTAACAGTATATAACGTTATACGTTATATGGTAACAGTATACAACGTTATACGTTATATGGTAATGCTACATAACGTTATACGTTATATGGTAATGCTACATAACGTTATACGTTATAATTTAATGCTACATAACGTTAAACATTATATGGTAATGCTACATAACGTTATACGTTATATGGTAACAGTATACAACGTTATACGTTATAAGGTAATTGTAAATAACGTTACACGTTATATGGTAATGCTACATAACGTTATACGTTATATGGTAATGCTAGATAACGTTATACGTTATAAGGTAACGATACATAACGTTATACGTTATATGGTAACAGTATATAACGTTATACGTTACATGGTAATGCTACATAACGTTATACGTTATAAGGTAATGCTACATAACGTTATACATTATATGGTAATGCTACATAACCTTATACGTTATATGGTAACAGTATACAACGTTATACGTTATAAGGTAATAGTAAATAACGTTATACGTTATATGGTAATGCTACATAACGTTATACGTTATATAGTAATGCTACATAACGTTATACGTTATAAGGTAATGATACATAACGTTATACGTTATATGGTAACAGTATATAACGTTATACGTTATATGGTAATGCTACATAACGTTATACGTTATAAGGTAATGCTACATAACGTTATACATTATATGGTAAAGCTACATAACGTTATACGTTATATGGTAATGCTAGATAACGTTATACGTTATAAGGTAATGATACATAACGTTATACGTTATATGGTAACAGTATATAACGTTATACGTTATATGGTAACAGTATATAACGTTATTCGTTATAACGTAATGCTACATAACGTTATACTTTATATGGTAACAGTATATAACGTTATACGTTATATGGTAATGCTACATAACGTTATACGTTATATGGAAACAGTATATAACGTTATACGTTATATGGTAATGCTACATAACTTTATACGTTATATGGCAACAGTATATAACGTTATACGTTATATGGTAATGCTACATAACGTTATACGTTATATGGTAACAGTATACAACGTTATACGTTATAGGGTAATAGTAAATAACGTTACACGTTATATGGTAATGCTACATAACGTTATACGTTATATGGTAATGCTACATAACGTTATACGTTATATGGTAATGCTATATAACGTTATACGTTATATGGTAATTCTACATAACGTTATACGCTATATGGTAATGCTACATAACGTTATACATTATATGGTAATGCTACATAACGTTATACGTTATATGCTAACAGTATACCACGTTATACGTTATATGGTAATGCTACATAACGTTATACGTTATATGGTAATGCTACATAACGTTATACGTTAGATGGTAATGCTACATAACGTTATACGTTATAAGGTAATGATACATAACGTTATACGTTATATGGTAGTGCTACATAACATTATACGTTATACGATAACAGTATATAACGTTATAGGTTATATAGTAATGCTACATAACGTTATACGTTATAAGGTAATGCTACATAACGTTATACATTATATGGTAATGCTACATAACGTTATACGTTATATGGTAACAGTATTCAACGTTATACGTTATAAGGTAATAGTAAATAACGTTATACGTTATATGGTAATGCTACATAACGTTATACGTTATATAGTAATGCTACATAGCGTTATACGTTATAAGGTAATGATACATAACGTTATACGTTATATGGTAAAAGTATATAACGTTATACGTTATATGGTAATGCTACATAACGTTATACATTATATGGTAATGCTACATAACGTTATACGTTATATGGTAACAGTATACAACGTTATACGTTATATGGTAATGCTACATAACGTTATACGTTATATGGTAATGCTACATAAGGTTATACGTTATATGGTAATGCTACATAACGTTATACATTATATGGTAATGCTACATAACGTTATACGTTATATGGTAACAGTATACAACGTTATACGTTATAAGGTAATAGTAAATAACGTTACTCGTTATATGGTAATGCTACATAACGTTATACGTTATATGGTAATGCTACATAACGTTATACGTTATATGGTAATGCTACATAACGTTATACGATATATGGTAATGCTACATAACGTTATACGTTATATGGTAATGCTACATAACGTTATACGTTATATGGTAACAGTATACAACGTTATACGTTATAAGGTAGTAGTAAATAACGTTACACGTTATATGGTAATGCTACATAACGTTATACGTTATATGGTAATGCTACATAACGTTATACGCCATAAGGTAATGATACATAACGTTATACGTTATATGGTAGTGCTACATAACGTTATACGTTATAGGGTAACAGTATATAACGTTATACGTTATATGGTAATGCTACATAACGTTATACGTTATATGGTAATGCTACATAACGTTATACGTTATATGGTAATGCTACATAACGTTATACGTTATATGGTAATGCTACATAACGTTATACGTTATATGGTAATGCGACATATCGTTATACGTTATATGGTAATGCTACATAACGTTATACGTTATATGGTAACAGTATATAACGTTATACGTTATGTGGTAATGCTACATATCGTTATACGTTATATGGTAATGCTACATAACGTTATACGTTATATGGTAACAGTATATAACGGTATTCGTTATAACGTAATGCTACATAACGTTATACTTTATATGGTAACAGTATATAACGTTATACGTTATATGGTAATGCTACATAACGTTATACGTTATATGGTAACAGTATATAACGTTATACGTTATATGGTAATGCTACATAACGTTATACGTTATATGGTAACAGTATATAACGTTATACGTTATATGGTAATGCTACATAACGTTATACGTTATATGGTAACAGTATACAACGTTATACGTTATAGGGTAATAGTAAATACCGTTACACGTTATATGGTAATGCTACATAACGTTATGCGTTATATGGTAATGCTACATAACGTTATACGTTATATGGTAATGCTATATAACGTTATACGTTATATGGTAATGCTACATAACGTTATACGCTATATGGTAATGCTACATAACGTTATACATTATATGGTAATGCTACATAACGTTATACGTTATATGCTAACAGTATACCACGTTATACGTTATATGGTAATGCTACATAACGTTATACGTTATATGGTAATGCTACATAACGTTATACGTTAGATGGTAATGCTACATAACGTTATACCTTATAAGGTAATGATACATAACGTTATACGTTATATGGTAGTGCTACATAACATTATACGTTATATGATAACAGTATATAACGTTATAGGTTATCTGGTAATGCTACATAACGTTATACGTTATAAGGTAATGCTACATAACGTTATACATTATATGGTAATGCTACATAACGTTATACGTTATATGGTAACAGTATTCAACGTTATACGTTATAAGGTAATAGTAAATAACGTTATACGTTATATGGTAATGCTACATAACGTTATACGTTATATGGTAATGCTACATAACGTTATACGTTATAAGGTAATGATACATAACGGTATACGTTATATGGTAACAGTATATAACGTTATACGTTATATGGTAATGCTACATAACGTTATACGTTATAATTTAATGCTACATAACGTTATACATTATATGGTAATGCTACATAACGTTATACGTTATATGGTAACAGTATACAACGTTATACGTTATAAGGTAATTGTAAATAACGTTACACGTTATATGGTAATGCTACATAACGTTATACGTTATATCGTAATGCTAGATAACGTTATACGTTATAAGGTAATGATACATAACGTTATACGTTATATGGTAACAGTATATAACGTTATACGTTATATGGTAATGCTACATAACGTTATACGTTATAAGGTAATGCTACATAACGTTATACATTATATGGTAATGCTACATAACCTTATACGTTATATGGTAACAGTATACAACGTTATACGTTATAAGGTAATAGTAAATAACGTTATACGTTATATGGTAATGCTACATAACGTTATACGTTATATAGTAATGCTACATAACGTTATACGTTATAAGGTAATGATACATAACGTTATACGTTATATGGTAACAGTATATAACGTTATACGTTATATGGTAATGCTACATAACGTTATACGTTATAAGGTAATGCTACATAACGTAATACATTATATGGTAATGCTACATAACGTTATACGCTATATGGTAACAGTATACAACGTTATACGTTATGAGGTAATAGTAAATAACGTTACACGTTATATGGTAATGCGAAATAACGTTATACGTTATATGGTAATGCTACATAACGTTATACGCCATAAGGTAATGATACATAACGTTATACGTTATATGGTAGTGCTACATAACGTTATACGTTATATGGTAACAGTATATAACGTTATACGTTATATGGTAATGCTACATAACGTTATACGTTATATGGTAATGCTACATAACGTTATACGTTATATGGTAATGCTACATAACGTTATACGTTATATGGTAATGCTACATAACGTTATACGTTATATGGTAATGCTACATATCGTTATACGTTATATGGTAATGCTACATAACGTTATACGTTATATGGTAACAGTATATAACGTTATACGTTATGTGGTAATGCTACATATCGTTATACGTTATATGGTAATGCTACATAACGTTATACGTTATATGGTATCAGTATATAACGTTATTCGTTATAACGTAATGCTACATAACGTTATACTTTATATGGTAACAGTATATAACGTTATACGTTATATGGTAATGGTACATAACGTTATACGTTATATGGTAACAGTATATAACGTTATACGTTATATGGTAATGCTACATAACGTTATACGTTATATGGCAACAGTATATAACGTTATACGTTATATGGTAATGCTACATAACGTTATACGTTATATGCTAACAGTATACAACGTTATACGTTATAGGGTAATAGTAAATAACGTTACACGTTATATGGTAATGCTACATAACGTTATACGTTATATGGTAATGCTACATAACGTTATACATTATATGGTAATGCTACATAACGTTATACGTTATATGGTAACAGTATTCAACGTTATACGTTATAAGGTACTAATAATATATAATAATATAATAATATAATATAATAATATAATAATAGTAAATAACGTTATACGTTATATGGTAATGCTACATAACGTTATACGTTATATGGTAATGCTACATAACGTTATACGTTATAAGGTAATGATACATAACGGTATACGTTATATGGTAACAGTATATAACGTTATACGTTATATGGTAATGCTACATAACGTTATACGTTATATGGTAACAGTATACAACGTTATACGTTATAGGGTAATAGTAAATAACGTTACACGTTATATGGTAATGCTACATAACGTTATACGTTATATGGTAATGCTACATAACGTTATACGTTATATGGTAATGCTATATAACGTTATACGTTATATGGTAATGCTACATAACGTTATACGCTATATGGTAATGCTACATAACGTTATACATTATATCGTAATGCTACATAACGTTATACGTTATATGCTAACAGTATACCACGTTATACGTTATATGGTAATGCTACATAACGTTATACGTTATATGGTAATGCTACATAACGTTATACGTTAGATGGTAATGCTACATAACGTTATAGCTTATAAGGTAATGATACATAACGTTATACGTTATATGGTAGTGCTACATAACATTATACGTTATATGATAACAGTATATAACGTTATAGGTTATATGGTAATGCTACATAACGGTATATGTTATAAGGTAATGCTACATAACGTTATACATTATATGGTAATGCTACATAACGTTATACGTTATATGGTAACAGTATTCAACGTTATACGTTATAAGGTAATAGTAAATAACGTTATACGTTATATGGTAATGCTACATAACGTTATACGTTATATGGTAATGGTACATAACGTTATACGTTATATGGTAACAGTATATAACGTTATACGTTATATGGTAATGCTACATAACGTTATACGTTATATGGCAACAGTATATAACGTTATACGTTATATGGTAATGCTACATAACGTTATACGTTATATGGTAACAGTATACAACGTTATACGTTATAGGGTAATAGTAAATAACGTTACACGTTATATGGTAATGCTACATAACGTTATACGTTATATGGTAATGCTACATAACGTTATACGTTATATGGTAATGCTATATAACGTTATACGTTATATGGTAATGCTACATAACGTTATACGCTATATGGTAATGCTACATAACGTTATACATTATATGGTAATGCTACATAACGTTATACGTTATATGCTAACAGTATACCACGTTATACGTTATATGGTAATGCTACATAACGTTATACGTTATATGGTAATGCTACATAACGTTATACGTTATATGGTAACAGTATTCAACGTTATACGTTATAAGGTACTAATAATATATAATAATATAATAATATAATATAATAATATAATAATAGTAAATAACGTTATACGTTATATGGTAATGCTACATAACGTTATACGTTATATGGTAATGCTACATAACGTTATACGTTATAAAGTAATGATACATAACGGTATACGTTATATGGTAACAGTATATAACGTTATACGTTATATGGTAATACTACATAACGTTATACGTTATAATTTAATGCTGCATAACGTTATACATTATATGGTAATGCTACATAACGTTATACGTTATATGGTAACAGTATACAACGTTATACGTTATAAGGTAATTGTAAATAACGTTACACGTTATATGGTAATGCTACATAACGTTATACGTTATATCGTAATGCTAGATAACGTTATACGTTATAGGGTAATGATACATAACGTTATACGTTATATGGTAACAGTATACAACGTTATACGTTATATGGTAATGCTACATAACGTTATACGTTATAAGGTAATGCTACATAACGTTATACATTATATGGTAATGCTACATAACCTTATACGTTATATGGTAACAGTATACAACGTTATACGTTATGAGGTAATAGTAAATAACGTTACACGTTATATGGTAATGCGAAATAACGTTATACGTTATATGGTAATGCTACATAACGTTATACGTTATATGGTAATGCTACATAACGTTATACATTATATGGTAATGCTTCATAACGTTATACGTTATATGGTAACAGTATACAACGTTATACGTTATATGGTAATGCTACATAACGTTATACGTTATATGGTAATGCTACATAACATTATACGTTATATGGTAATGCTACATAAGGTTATACGTTATATGGTAATGCTACATAACGTTATACATTATATGGTAATGCTACATAACGTTATACGTTATATGGTAACAGTATACAACGTTATACGTTATAAGGTAATAGTAAATAACGTTACTCGTTATATGGTAATGCTACATAACGTTATACGTTATATGGTAATGCTACATAACGTTATACGTTATATGGTAATGCTACATAACGTTATACGTTATATGGTAATGCTACATAACGTTATACGTTATATGGTAATGCTACATAACGTTATACGTTATATGGTAACAGTATATAACGTTATGCGTTATATGGTAATGCTACATAACGTTATACGTTATATTGTAATGCTACATAACGTTATACGTTATATGGTAATGCTACATAACGTTATACGTTATATGGTAATGCTACATAACGTTATACGTTATATGGTAATGCTACATAACGTTATACGTTATATGGTAATGCTACATAACGTTATACGTTATATGGTAACAGTATACAACGTTATACGTTATAGGGTAATAGTAAATAACGTTACACGTTATATGGTAATGCTACATAACGTTATACATTATATGGTAATGCTACATAACGTTATACGTTATATGGTAACAGTATACAACGTTATACGTTATAAGGTAATAGTAAATAACGTTACTCGTTATATGGTAATGCTACATAACGTTATACGTTATATGGTAATGCTACATAACGTTATACGTTATATGGTAATGCTACATAACGTTATACGTTATATGGTAATGCTACATAACGTTATACGTTATATGGTAACAGTATACAACATTATACGTTATAGGGTAATAGTAAATAACGTTACACGTTATATGGTAATGCTACATAACGTTATACATTATATGGTAATGCTACATAACGTTATACGTTATATGGTAACAGTATACTACGTTATACGTTATATGGTAATGCTACATAACGTTATACGTTATATGGTAATGCTACATAACGTTATACGTTATATGGTAATGCTACATAAGGTTATACGTTATATGGTAATACTACATAACGTTATACATTATATGGTAATGCTACATAACGTTATACGTTATATGGTAACAGTATACAACGTTATACGTTATATGGTAACAGTATACAACGTTATACGTTATAAGGTAATAGTAAATAACGTTATACGTTATACGGTAATGCTACATAACTTTATACGTTATATGGTAATGCTACATAACGTTATACGATATAAGGTAATGTTACATAACGTTATACGTTATATGGTAGTGCTACATAACGTTATACGTTATATGGTAACAGTATATAACGTTATACGTTATATGGTAATGCTACATAACGTTATACGTTATAAGGTAATGCTACATAACGTCATACATTATATGGTAATGCTATATAACGTTATACGTTATATGGTAACAGTATACAACGTTATACGTTATAAGGTAATAGTAAATAACGTTATACGTTATATGGTAATGCTACATAACGTTATACGTTATATGGTAATGCTACATAACGTTATACGCTATAAGGTAATGATACTTAACGTTATACGTTATATGGTAGTGCTACATAACGTTAGACGTTATATGGTAACAGTATATAACGTTATAGGTTATATGGTAATGCTACATAACGTTATACGTTATATGGTAATGCTACATAACGTTATACGTTATATGGTAATGCTACATAACGTTATACGTTATATGGTAACAGTATACAACGTTATACGTTATAAGGTAATAGTAAATAACGTTACACGTTATATGGTAATGCTACATAACGTTATACGTTATATGGTAACAGTATACAACGTTATACGTTATAAGGTAATAGTAAATAACGTTACACGTTATATGGTAATGATACATAACGTTATACGTTATATGGTAGTGCTACATAACGTTATGCGTTATATGGTAACCGTATATAACGTTATACGTTATATGGTAATGCTACATAACGATATACGTTATAAGGTAATGCTACATATCGTTATACGTTATATGGTAATGCTACATAACGTTATACGTTATATGGTAATGCTACATAACGTTATACGTTATATGGTAACAGTATATAACGTTATACGTTATATGGTAATGCTACATAACGTTATACGTTATATGGTAATGCTACATAACGTTATACGTTATATGGTAACAGTATACAACGTTATACGTTATAAGGTAATAGTAAATAACGTTACACGTTATATGGTAATGCTACATAACGTCATACGTTATATGGTAATGCTACATAACGTTATACGTTATATGGTAGTGCTACATAACGTTATACGTTATATGGCCACAGTATATGACGTTATACGTTATATGGTAATGCTACATAACGTTATACGTTATATGGTAATGCTACATAACGTTATACGTTATATGGTAACAGTATACAACGTTATACATTATAAGGTAATAGTAAATAACGTTACACGTTATATGGTAATGCTACATAACGTTATACGTTATATGGTAATGCTACATAACGTTATACGTTATATGGTAATGCTACATAACGTTATACGTTATGTGGTAATGCTACATAACGTTATACGTTATATGGTAATGCTACCTAACGTTGTACATTATATGGTAATGCTACATAACGTTATACGTTATATGGTAAGAGTATACAACGTTATACGTTATGTGGTAATGCTACATAACGTTATACGTTATATGCTAATGCTACATAACGTTATACGTTATATGGTAATGCTACATAACGTTATACGTTATATGGTAATGCTACATAACGTTATACGTTATAAGGTAATGCTACATAACGTTAGACATTATATGGTAATGCTACATAACGGTAGACGTTATATGGTAACGGTATACAACGTTATACGTTATAAGGTAATAGTAAATAACGTTATACGTTATATGGTAATGCTACATAACGTTATACGTTATATGGTAATGCTACATAACGTTGTACGTTATACGGTAATGATACATTACGTTATACGTTATATGGTAATGCTACATAACGTTGTACGTTATACGGTAATGATACATTACGTTATACGTTATATGGTAACAGTATATAACGTTATACATTATATGGTAATGCTACATAACGTTATACGTTATATGGTAACAGTATACAACGTTATACGTTATAAGGTAATTGTAAATAACGTTACACGTTATATGGTAATGCTACATAACGTTATACGTTATATGGTAATGCTAGATAACGTTATACGTTATAAGGTAATGATACATAACGTTATACGTTATATGGTAACAGTATATAACGTTATACGTTATATGGTAATGCTACATAACGTTATACGTTATAAGGTAATGCTACATAACGTTATACATTATATGGTAATGCTACATAACCTTATACGTTATATGGTAACAGTATACAACGTTATACGTTATAAGGTAATAGTAAATAACGTTATACGTTATATGGTAATGCTACATAACGTTATACGTTATATAGTAATGCTACATAACGTTATACGTTATAAGGTAATGATACATAACGTTATACGTTATATGGTAATGCTACATAACGTTATACGCTATAAGGTAATGATACATAACGTTATACGTTATATGGTAGTGCTACATAACGTTATACGTTATATGGTAACAGTATATAACGTTATACGTTATATGGTAATGCTACATAACGTTATACGTTATAAGGTAACAGTATACAACGTTATACGTTATGAGGTAATAGTAAATAACGTTACACGTTATATGGTAATGCTACATAACGTTATACGTTATATGGTAATGCTACATAACGTTATACGTTATATGGTAATGCTACATAACGTTATACGTTATATGGTAATGCTACATAACGTTATACGTTATATGGTAATGCTACATAACGTTATACATTATATGGTAATGCTACATAACGTTATACGTTATATGGTAACAGTATACAACGTTATACGTTATGAGGTAATAGTAAATAACGTTACACGTTATATGGTAATGCGACATAACGTTATACGTTATATGGTAATGCTACATAACGTTATACGTTATATGGTAATGCTACATAACGTTATACGTTATATGGTAATGGTACATAACGTTATACGTTATATGGTAACAGTATATAACGTTATACGTTATATGGTAATGCTACATAACGTTATACGTTATATGGCAACAGTATATAACGTTATACGTTATATGGTAATGCTACATAACGTTATACGTTATATGGTAACAGTATACAACGTTATACGTTATGAGGTAATAGTAAATAACGTTACACGTTATATGGTAATGCGACATAACGTTATACGTTATATGGTAATGCTACATAACGTTATACGTTATATGGTAATGCTACATAACGTTATACATTATATGGTAATGCTACATAACGTTATATGTTATATGGTAACAGTATACAACGTTATACGTTATATGGTAATGCTACATAACGTTATACGTTATAAGGTAACAGTATACAACGTTATACGTTATGAGGTAATAGTAAATAACGTTACACGTTATATGGTAATGCTACATAACGTTATACGTTATATGGTAATGCTACATAACGTTATACGTTATATGGTAATGCTACATAACGTTATACGTTATATGGTAATGCTACATAACGTTATACGTTATATGGTAATGCTACATAACGTTATACATTATATGGTAATGCTACATAACGTTATACGTTATATGGTAACAGTATACAACGTTATACGTTATAAGGTAATAGTAAATAACGTTACACGTTATATGGTAATGCTACATAACGTTATACGTTATATGGTAATGCTACATAACGTTATACGTTATATGGTAATGCTACATAACGTTATACGTTATATGGTAACAGTATACAACGTTATACGTTATGAGGTAATAGTAAATAACGTTACACGTTATATGGTAATGCGACATAACGTTATACGTTATATGGTAATGCTACATAACGTTATACGTTATATGGTAATGCTACATAACGTTATACATTATATGGTAATGCTACATAACGTTATATGTTATATGGTAACAGTATACAACGTTATACGTTATATGGTAATGCTACATAACGTTATACGTTATATGGTAATGCTACATAACGTTATACGTTATATGGTAATGCTACATAAGGTTATACGTTATATGGTAATGCTACATAACGTTATACATTATATGGTAATGCTACATAACGTTATACGTTATATGGTAACAGTATACAACGTTATACGTTATAAGGTAATAGTAAATAACGTTACTCGTTATATGGTAATGCTACATAACGTTATACGTTATATGGTAATGCTACATAACGTTATACGTTATATGGTAATGCTACATAACGTTATACGTTATATGGTAATGCTACATAACGTTATACGTTATATGGTAACAGTATATAACGTTATACGTTATATGGCAATGCTACATAACGTTATACGTTATAAAGTAATGCTACATAACGTTATACATTATATGGTAATGCTACATAACGTTATACGTTATATGGTAACAGTATACAACGTTATACGTTATAAGGTAATAGTAAATAACGTTACACGTTATATGGTAATGCTACATAACGTTATACGTTATATGGTAATGCTACATAACGTTATACGCTATAAGGTAATGATACATAACGTTATACGTTATATGGTAGTGCTACATAACGTTATACGTTATATGGTAACAGTATATAACGTTATACGTTATATGGTAATGCTACATAACGTTATACGTTATATGGTAATGCTACATAACGTTATACGTTATATGGTAATGCTACATAACGTTATACGTTATATGGTAATGCTACATAACGTTATACGCTATAAGGTAATGATACATAACGTTATACGTTATATGGTAGTGCTACATAACGTTATACGTTATATGGTAACAGTATATAACGTTATACGTTATATGGTAATGCTACATAACGTTATACGTTATATTGTAATGCTACATAACGTTATACGTTATATGGTAATGCTACATAACGTTATACGTTATATGGTAATGTTACATAACGTTATACGTTATATGGTAATGCTACATATTGTTATACGTTATATGGTAATCCTACATAACGTTATACGTTATATGGTAACGGTATATAACGTTATACGTTATGTGGTAATGCTACATATCGTTATACGTTATATGGTAATGCTACATAACGTTATACGTTATATGGTAACAGTATATAACGTTATTCGTTATAACGTAATGCTACATAACGTTATACTTTATATGGTAACAGTATATAACGTTATACGTTATATGGTAATGCTACATAACGTTATACGTTATATGGTAACAGTATATAACGTTATACGTTATATGGTAATGCTACATAACGTTATACGTTATATGGCAACAGTATATAACGTTATACGTTATATGGTAATGCTACATAACGTTATACGTTATATGGTAACAGTATACAACGTTATACGTTATAGGGTAATAGTAAATAACGTTACACGTTATATGGTAATGCTACATAACGTTATACGTTATATGGTAATGCTACATAACGTTATACGTTATATGGTAATGCTATATAACGTTATACGTTATATGGTAATGCTACATAACGTTATACGCTATATGGTAATGCTACATAACGTTATACATTATATGGTAATGCTACATAACGTTATACGTTATATGGTAATGCTATATAACGTTATACGTTATATGGTAATGCTACATAACGTTATACGTTATATGGTAATGCTACATAACGTTATACGTTAGATGGTAATGCTACATAACGTTATACGTTATAAGGTAATGATACATAACGTTATACGTTATATGGTAGTGCTACATAACATTATACGTTATATGATAACAGTATATAACGTTATAGGTTATATGGTAATGCTACATAACGTTATACGTTATAAGGTAATGCTACATAACGTTATACATTATATGGTAATGCTACATAACGTTATACGTTATATGGTAACAGTATTCAACCTTATACGTTATAAGGTAATAGTAAATAACGTTATACGTTATATGGTAATGCTACATAACGTTATACGTTATATGGTAATGCTACATAACGTTATACGTTATAAGGTAATGCTACATAACGTTATACGTTATATGGTAATGCTACATAACGTTATACGATATATGGTAACAGTATACAACGTTATACGTTATAAGGTAATAGTAAATAACGTTATACGTTATACGGTATTGCTACATAACTTTATACGTTGTATGGTAATGCTACATAACGTTATACGATATAAGGTAATGTTACATAACGTTATACGTTATATGGTAGTGCTACATAACGTTATACGTTATATGGTAACAGTATATAACGTTATACGTTATATGGTAATGCTACATAACGTTATACGTTATAAGGTAATGCTACATAACGTCATACATTATATGGTAATGCTATATAAAGTTATACGTTATATGGTAACAGTATACAACGTTATACGTTATAAGGTAATAGTAAATAACGTTATACGTTATATGGTAATGCTACATAACGTTATACGTTATATGGTAATGCTACATAACGTTATACGCTATAAGGTAATGATACATAACGTTATACGTTATATGGTAGTGCTACATAACGTTATACGTTATATGGTAACAGTATATAACGTTATACGTTATATGGTAATGCTACATAACGTTATACGTTACAAGGTAATGCTACATAACGTTATACATTATATGGTAATGCTACATAACGTTATACGTTATATGGCAACAGTATACAACGTTATACGTTATAAGGTAATAGTAAATAACGTTACACGTTATATGGTAATGCTACATAACGTTATACGTTATATGGTAATGCTACATAACGTTATACGCTATAAGGTAATGATACATAACGTTATACGTTATATGGTAGTGCTACATAACGTTATACGTTATATGGTAACAGTATATAACGTTATACGTTATATGGTAATGCTACATAACGTTATACGTTATATGGTAATGCTACATAACGTTATACGTTATATGGTAATGCTACATAACGTTATACGTTATATGGTAATGCTACATAACGTTATACGTTATAAGGTAATGCTACATAACGTTATACGTTATATGGTAACAGTATACAACGTTATACGTTATAAGGTAATAGTAAATAACGTTACACGTTAAATGGTAATGCTACATAACGTTATACGTTATATGGTAATGCTACATAACGTTATACGTTATAAGGTAATGCTACATAACGTTATACGTTATATGGTAACAGTATACAACGTTATACGTTATAAGGTAATAGTAAATAACGTTACACGTTATATGGTAATGCTACATAACGTTATACGTTATATGGTAATGCTACATAACGTTATACGTTATATGGTAATGTTACATAACGTTATACGTTATATGGTAATGCTACATATTGTTATACGTTATATGGTAATGCTACATAACGTTATACGTTATATGGTAACGGTATATAACGTTATACGTTATGTGGTAATGCTACATATCGTTATACGTTATATGGTAATGCTACATAACGTTATACGTTATATGGTAACAGTATATAACGTTATTCGTTATAACGTAATGCTACATAACGTTATACTTTATATGGTAACAGTATATAACGTTATACGTTATATGGTAATGCTACATAACGTTATACGTTATATGGTAACAGTATATAACGTTATACGTTATATGGTAATGCTACATAACGTTATACGTTATATGGCAACAGTATATAACGTTATACGTTATATGGTAATGCTACATAACGTTATACGTTATATGGTAACAGTATACAACGTTATACGTTATAGGGTAATAGTAAATAACGTTACACGTCATATGGTAATGCTACATAACGTTATACGTTATATGGTAATGCTACATAACGTTATACGTTATATGGTAATGCTATATAACGTTATACGTTATATGGTAATGCTACATAACGTTTTACGCTATATGGTAATGCTACATAACGTTATACATTATATGGTAATGCTACATAACGTTATACGTTATATGGTAATGCTATATAACGTTATACGTTATATGGTAATGCTACATAACGTTATACGTTATATGGTAATGCTACATAACGTTATACGTTAGATGGTAATGCTACATAACGTTATACGTTATAAGGTAATGATACATAACGTTATACGTTATATGGTAGTGCTACATAACATTATACGTTATATGATAACAGTATATAACGTTATAGGTTATATGGTAATGCTACATAACGTTATACGTTATAAGGTAATGCTACATAACGTTATACATTATATGGTAATGCTACATAACGTTATACGTTATATGGTAACAGTATTCAACCTTATACGTTATAAGGTAATAGTAAATAACGTTATACGTTATATGGTAATGCTACATAACGTTATACGTTATATGGTAATGCTACATAACGTTATACGTTATAAGGTAATGCTACATAACGTTATACGTTATATGGTAATGCTACAAAACGTTATACGTTATATGGTAACAGTATACAACGTTATACGTTATAAGGTAATAGTAAATAACGTTATACGTTATACGGTAATGCTACATAACTTTATACGTTATATGGTAATGCTACATAACGTTATACGATATAAGGTAATGTTACATAACGTTATACGTTATATGGTAGTGCTACATAACGTTATACGTTATATGGTAACAGTATATAACGTTATACGTTATATGGTAATGCTACATAACGTTATACGTTATATGGTAACAGTATATAACGTTATACGTTATATGGTAATGCTACATAACGTTATACGTTATAAGGTAATGCTACATATCGTTATACGTTATATGGTAATGCTACATAACGTTATACGTTATATGGTAATGCTACATAACGTTATACGTTATATGGTAACAGTATATAACGTTATACGTTATATGGTAATGCTACATAACGTTATACGTTATATGGTAATGCTACATAACGTTATACGTTATATGGTAATGCTACATAACGTTATACGTTATATGGTAACAGTATACAACGTTATACGTTATAAGGTAATAGTAAATAACGTTACACGTTATATGGTAATGCTACATAACGTCATACGTTATATGGTAATGCTACATAACGTTATACGTTATATGGTAATGCTACATAACGTTATACGTTATATGGCCACAGTATATGACGTTATACGTTATATGGTAATGCTACATAACGTTATACGTTATATGGTAATGCTACATAACGTTATACGTTATATGGTAACAGTATACAACGTTATACATTATAAGGTAATAGTAAATAACGTTACACGTTCTATGGTAATGCTACATAACGTTATACGTTATATGGTAATGCTACATAACGTTATACGTTATATGGTAATGCTACATAACGTTATACGTTATGTGGTAATGCTACATAACGTTATACGTTATATGGTAACAGTATATAACGTTATACGTTATATGGTAATGCTACATAACGTTATACGTTATATGGTAATGCTACATAACGTTATACGTTATATGGTAATGCTACATAACGTTATACGTTATATGGTAACAGTATACAACGTTATACGTTATAAGGTAATAGTAAATAACGTTACACGTTATATGGTAATGCTACATAACGTCATACGTTATATGGTAATGCTACATAACGTTATACGTTAGATGGTAATGCTACATAACGTTATACGTTATAAGGTAATGATACATAACGTTATACGTTATATGGTAGTGCTACATAACATTATACGTTATATGATAACAGTATATAACGTTATAGGTTATATGGTAATGCTACATAACGTTATACGTTATAAGGTAATGCTACATAACGTTATACATTATATGGTAATGCTACATAACGTTATACGTTATATGGTAACAGTATTCAACCTTATACGTTATAAGGTAATAGTAAATAACGTTATACGTTATATGGTAATGCTACATAACGTTATACGTTATATGGTAATGCTACATAACGTTATACGTTATAAGGTAATGCTACATAACGTTATACGTTATATGGTAATGCTACATAACGTTATACGTTATATGGTAACAGTATACAACGTTATACGTTATAAGGTAATAGTAAATAACGTTATACGTTATACGGTAATGCTACATAACTTTATACGTTATATGGTAATGCTACATAACGTTATACGATATAAGGTAATGTTACATAACGTTATACGTTATATGGTAGTGCTACATAACGTTATACGTTATATGGTAACAGTATATAACGTTATACGTTATATGGTAATGCTACATAACGTTATACGTTATATGGTAACAGTATATAACGTTATACGTTATATGGTAATGCTACATAACGTTATACGTTATAAGGTAATGCTACATAACGTTATACGTTATATGGTAATGCTACATAACGTTATACGTTATATGGTAATGCTACATAACGTTATACGTTATATGGTAACAGTATACAACGTTATACGTTATAAGGTAATAGTAAATAACGTTACACGTTATATGGTAATGCTACATAACGTCATACGTTATATGGTAATGCTACATAACGTTATACGTTATATGGTAATGCTACATAACGTTATACGTTATATGGCCACAGTATATGACGTTATACGTTATATGGTAATGCTACATAACGTTATACGTTATATGGTAACAGTATACAACGTTATACATTATAAGGTAATAGTAAATAACGTTACACGTTCTATGGTAATGCTACATAACGTTATACGTTATATGGTAATGCTACATAACGTTATACGTTATATGGTAATGCTACATAACGTTATACGTTATGTGGTAATGCTACATAACGTTATACGTTATATGGTAATGCTACCTAACGTTGTACATTATATGGTAATGCTACATAACGTTATACGTTATATGGTAAGAGTATACAACGTTATACGTTATATGGTAATGCTACATAACGTTATACGTTATATGCTAATGCTACATAACGTTATACGTTATATGGTAATGCTACATAACGTTATACGTTATATGGTAATGCTACATAACGTTATACGTTATAAGGTAATGCTACATAACGTTAGACATTATGTGGTAATGCTACATAACGGTATACGTTATATGGTAACGGTATACAACGTTATACGTTATAAGGTAATAGTAAATAACGTTATACGTTATATGGTAATGCTACATAACGTTATACGTTATATGGTAATGCTACATAACGTTGTACGTTATACGGTAATGATACATTACGTTATACGTTATATGGTAACAGTATATAACGTTATACGTTATATGGTAATGCTACATAACGTTATACGTTATAAGGTAATGCTACATAACGTTATACATTATATGGTAATGCTACATAACGTTATACGTTATATGCTAACAGTATACAACGTTATACGTTATAAGGTAATTGTAAATAACGTTACACGTTATATGGTAATGCTACATAACGTTATACGTTATATGGTAATGCTAGATAACGTTATACGTTATAAGGTAATGATACATAACGTTATACGTTATATGGTAACAGTATATAACGTTATACGTTATATGGTAATGCTACATAACGTTATACGTTATAAGGTAATGCTACATAACGTTATACATTATATGGTAATGCTACATAACCTTATACGTTATATGGTAACAGTATACAACGTTATACGTTATAAGGTAATAGTAAATAACGTTATACGTTATATGGTAATGCTACATAACGTTATACGTTATATAGTAATGCTACATAACGTTATACGTTATAAGGTAATGATACATAACGTTATACGTTATATGGTAATGCTACATAACGTTATACGCTATAAGGTAATGATACATAACGTTATACGTTATATGGTAGTGCTACATAACGTTATACGTTATATGGTAACAGTATATAACGTTATACGTTATATGGTAATGCTACATAACGTTATACGTTATAAGGTAACAGTATACAACGTTATACGTTATGAGGTAATAGTAAATAACGTTACACGTTATATGGTAATGCTACATAACGTTATACGTTATATGGTAATGCTACATAACGTTATACGTTATATGGTAATGCTACATAACGTTATACGTTATATGGTAATGCTACATAACGTTATACGTTATATGGTAATGCTACATAACGTTATACATTATATGGTAATGCTACATAACGTTATACGTTATATGGTAACAGTATACAACGTTATACGTTATAAGGTAATAGTAAATAACGTTACACGTTATATGGTAATGCTACATAACGTTATACGTTATATGGTAATGCTACATAACGTTATACGTTATATGGTAATGCTACATAACGTTATACGTTATATGGTAACAGTATACAACGATATACGTTATGAGGTAATAGTAAATAACGTTACACGTTATATGGTAATGCGACATAACGTTATACGTTATATGGTAATGCTACATAACGTTATACGTTATATGGTAATGCTACATAACGTTATACATTATATGGTAATGCTACATAACGTTATACGTTATATGGTAATGCTATATAACGTTATACGTTATATGGTAATGCTACATAACGTTATACGTTATATGGTAATGCTACATAACGTTATACGTTAGATGGTAATGCTACATAACGTTATACGTTATAAGGTAATGATACATAACGTTATACGTTATATGGTAGTGCTACATAACATTATACGTTATATGATAACAGTATATAACGTTATAGGTTATATGGTAATGCTACATAACGTTATACGTTATATGGTAATGCTACATAACGTTATACGTTATATGGTAACAGTATACAACGTTATACGTTATATGGTAATGCTACATAACGTTATACGTTATATGGTAATGCTACATAACGTTATACGTTATATGGTAATGCTACATAAGGTTATACGTTATATGGTAATGCTACATAACGTTATACATTATATGGTAATGCTACATAACGTTATACGTTATATGGTAACAGTATACAACGTTATACGTTATAAGGTAATAGTAAATAACGTTACTCGTTATATGGTAATGCTACATAACGTTATACGTTATATGGTAATGCTACATAACGTTATACGCTATATGGAAATGCTACATAACGTTATACATTATATGGTAATGCTACATAACGTTATACGTTATATGGTAATGCTATATAACGTTATACGTTATATGGTAATGCTACATAACGTTATACGTTATATGGTAATGCTACATAACGTTATACGTTAGATGGTAATGCTACATAACGTTATACGTTATAAGGTAATGATACATAACGTTATACGTTATATGGTAGTGCTACATAACATTATACGTTATATGATAACAGTATATAACGTTATAGGTTATATGGTAATGCTACATAACGTTATACGTTATATGGTAATGCTACATAACGTTATACGTTATATGGTAACAGTATACAACGTTATACGTTATATGGTAATGCTACATAACGTTATACGTTATATGGTAATGCTACATAACGTTATACGTTATATGGTAATGCTACATAAGGTTATACGTTATATGGTAATGCTACATAACGTTATACATTATATGGTAATGCTACATAACGTTATACGTTATATGGTAACAGTATACAACGTTATACGTTATAAGGTAATAGTAAATAACGTTACTCGTTATATGGTAATGCTACATAACGTTATACGTTATATGGTAATGCTACATAACGTTATACGCTATATGGTAATGCTACATAACGTTATACATTATATGGTAATGCTACATAACGTTATACGTTATATGGTAATGCTATATAACGTTATACGTTATATGGTAATGCTACATAACGTTATACGTTATATGGTAATGCTACATAACGTTATACGTTAGATGGTAATGCTACATAACGTTATACGTTATAAGGTAATGATACATAACGTTATACGTTATATGGTAGTGCTACATAACATTATACGTTATATGATAACAGTATATAACGTTATAGGTTATATGGTAATGCTACATAACGTTATACGTTATAAGGTAATGCTACATAACGTTATACATTATATGGTAATGCTACATAACGTTATACGTTATATGGTAACAGTATTCAACCTTATACGTTATAAGGTAATAGTAAATAACGTTATACGTTATATGGTAATGCTACATAACGTTATACGTTATATGGTAATGCTACATAACGTTATACGTTATAAGGTAATGCTACATAACGTTATACGTTATATGGTAATGCTACACAACGTTATACGTTATATGGTAACAGTATACAACGTTATACGTTATAAGGTAATAGTAAATAACGTTATACGTTATACGGTAATGCTACATAACTTTATACGTTATATGGTAATGCTACATAACGTTATACGATATAAGGTAATGTTACATAACGTTATACGTTATATGGTAGTGCTACATAACGTTATACGTTATATGGTAACAGTATATAACGTTATACGTTATATGGTAATGCTACATAACGTTATACGTTATAAGGTAATGCTACATAACGTCATACATTATATGGTAATGCTATATAACGTTATACGTTATATGGTAACAGTATACAACGTTATACGTTATCAGGTAATAGTAAATAACGTTATACGTTATATGGTAATGCTACATAACGTTATACGTTATATGGTAATGCTACATAACGTTATACGCTATAAGGTAATGATACATAACGTTATACGTTATATGGTAGTGCTACATAACGTTATACGTTATATGGTAACAGTATATAACGTTATACGTTATATGGTAATGCTACATAACGTTATACGTTACAAGGTAATGCTACATAACGTTATACATTATATGGTAATGCTACATAACGTTATACGTTATATGGCAACAGTATACAACGTTATACGTTATAAGGTAATAGTAAATAACGTTACACGTTATATGGTAATGCTACATAACGTTATACGTTATATGGTAATGCTACATAACGTTATACGCTATAAGGTAATGATACATAACGTTATACGTTATATGGTAGTGCTACATAACGTTATACGTTATATGGTAACAGTATATAACGTTATACGTTATATGGTAATGCTACATAACGTTATACGTTATATGGTAATGCTACATAACGTTATACGTTATATGGTAATGCTACATAACGTTATACGTTATATGGTAATGCTACATAACGTTATACGTTATAAGGTAATGCTACATAACGTTATACGTTATATGGTAACAGTATACAACGTTATACGTTATAAGGTAATAGTAAATAACGTTACACGTTATATGGTAATGCTACATAACGTTATACGTTATATGGTAATGCTACATAACGTTATACGTTATATGGTAATGCTACATAACGTTATACGTTATATGGCCACAGTATATAACGTTATACGTTATATGGTAATCCTACATAACGTTATACGTTATATGGTAATGCTACATAACGTTATACGTTATATGGTAATGCTACATAACGTTATACGTTATATGGTAACAGTATACAACGTTATACGTTATAAGGTAATAGTAAATAACGTTACACGTTATATGGTAATGCTACATAACGTTATACGTTATATGGTAACAGTATACAACGTTATACGTTATAAGGTAATAGTAAATAACGTTACACGTTATATGGTAATGATACATAACGTTATACGTTATATGGTAGTGCTACATAACGTTATACGTTATATGGTAACAGTATATAACGTTATACGTTATATGGTAATGCTACATAACGTTATACGTTATAAGGTAATGCAACATATCGTTATACGTTATATGGTAATGCTACATAACGTTATACGTTATATGGTAATGCTACATAACGTTATACGTTATATGGTAACAGTATATAACGTTATACGTTATATGGTAATGCTACATAACGTTATACGTTATATGGTAATGCTACATAACGTTATACGTTATATGGTAACAGTATACAACGTTATACGTTATAAGGTAATAGTAAATAACGTTACACGTTATATGGTAATGCTACATAACGTCATACGTTATATGGTAATGCTACATAACGTTATACGTTATATGGTAATGCTACATAACGTTATACGTTATATGGCCACAGTATATAACGTTATACGTTATATGGTAATGCTACATAACGTTATACGTTATATGGCAACAGTATATAACGTTATACGTTATATGGTAATGCTACATAACGTTATACGTTATATGGTAACGGTATACAACGTTATACGTTATAAGGTAATAGTAAATAACGTTATACGTTATATGGTAATGCTACATAACGTTATACGTTATATGGTAATGCTACATAACGTTGTACGTTATACGGTAATGATACATTACGTTATACGTTATATGGTAACAGTATATAACGTTATACGTTATATGGTAATGCTACATAACGTTATACGTTATAAGGTAATGCTACATAACGTTATACAATATATGGTAATGCTACATAACATTATACGTTATATGCTAACAGTATACAACGTTATACGTTATAAGGTAATTGTAAATAACGTTACACGTTATATGGTAATGCTACATAACGTTATACGTTATATGGTAATGCTAGATAACGTTATACGTTATAAGGTAATGATACATAACGTTATACGTTATATGGTAACAGTATATAACGTTATACGTTATATGGTAATGCTACATAACGTTATACGTTATAAGGTAATGCTACATAACGTTATACATTATATGGTAATGCTACATAACCTTATACGTTATATGGTAACAGTATACAACGTTATACGTTATAAGGTAATAGTAAATAACGTTATACGTTATATGGTAATGCTACATAACGTTATACGTTATATAGTAATGCTACATAACGTTATACGTTATAAGGTAATGATACATAACGTTATACGTTATATGGTAATGCTACATAACGTTATACGCTATAAGGTAATGATACATAACGTTATACGTTATATGGTAGTGCTACATAACGTTATACGTTATATGGTAACAGTATATAACGTTATACGTTATATGGTAATGCTACATAACGTTATACGTTATAAGGTAACAGTATACAACGTTATACGTTATGAGGTAATAGTAAATAACGTTACACGTTATATGGTAATGCTACATAACGTTATACGTTATATGGTAATGCTACATAACGTTATACGTTATATGGTAATGCTACATAACGTTATACGTTATATGGTAATGCTACATAACGTTATACGTTATATGGTAATGCTACATAACGTTATACATTATATGGTAATGCTACATAACGTTATACGTTATATGGTAACAGTATACAACGTTATACGTTATAAGGTAATAGTAAACAACGTTACACGTTATATGGTAATGCTACATAACGTTATACGTTATATGGTAATGCTACATAACGTTATACGTTATATGGTAATGCTACATAACGTTATACGTTATATGGTAACAGTATACAACGTTATACGTTGTGAGGTAATAGTAAATAACGTTACACGTTATATGGTAATGCGACATAACGTTATACGTTATATGGTAATGCTACATAACGTTATACGTTATATGGTAATGCTACATAACGTTATACATTATATGGTAATGCTACATAACGTTATACGTTATATGGTAACAGTATACAACGTTATACGTTATAAGGTAATAGTAAATAACGTTACACGTTATATGGTAATGCTACATAACGTTATACGTTATATGGTAATGCTACATAACGTTATACGTTATATGGTAATGCTACATAACGTTATACGTTATATGGTAACAGTATACAACGATATACGTTATGAGGTAATAGTAAATAACGTTACACGTTATATGGTAATGCGACATAACGTTATACGTTATATGGTAATGCTACATAACGTTATACGTTATATGGTAATGCTACATAACGTTATACATTATATGGTAATGCTACATAACGTTATACGTTATATGGTAATGCTATATAACGTTATACGTTATATGGTAATGCTACATAACGTTATACGTTATATGGTAATGCTACATAACGTTATACGTTAGATGGTAATGCTACATAACGTTATACGTTATAAGGTAATGATACATAGCGTTATACGTTATATGGTAGTGCTACATAACATTATACGTTATATGATAACAGTATATAACGTTATAGGTTATATGGTAATGCTACATAACGTTATACGTTATATGGTAATGCTACATAACGTTATACGTTATATGGTAACAGTATACAACGTTATACGTTATATGGTAATGCTACATAACGTTATACGTTATATGGTAATGCTACATAACGTTATACGTTATATGGTAATGCTACATAAGGTTATACGTTATATGGTAATGCTACATAACGTTATACATTATATGGTAATGCTACATAACGTTATACGTTATATGGTAACAGTATACAACGTTATACGTTATAAGGTAATAGTAAATAACGTTACTCGTTATATGGTAATGCTACATAACGTTATACGTTATATGGTAATGCTACATAACGTTATACGCTATATGGAAATGCTACATAACGTTATACATTATATGGTAATGCTACATAACGTTATACGTTATATGGTAATGCTATATAACGTTATACGTTATATGGTAATGCTACATAACGTTATACGTTATATGGTAATGCTACATAACGTTATACGTTATATGGTAATGCTACATAAGGTTATACGTTACAAGGTAATGCTACATAACGTTATACATTATATGGTAATGCTACATAACGTTATACGTTATATGGCAACAGTATACAACGTTATACGTTATAAGGTAATAGTAAATAACGTTACACGTTATATGGTAATGCTACATAACGTTATACGTTATATGGTAATGCTACATAACGTTATACGCTATAAGGTAATGATACATAACGTTATACGTTATATGGTAGTGCTACATAACGTTATACGTTATATGGTAACAGTATATAACGTTATACGTTATATGGTAATGCTACATAACGTTATACGTTATATGGTAATGCTACATAACGTTATACGTTATATGGTAATGCTACATAACGTTATACGTTATATGGTAATGCTACATAACGTTATACGTTATAAGGTAATGCTACATAACGTTATACGTTATATGGTAACAGTATACAACGTTATACGTTATAAGGTAATAGTAAATAACGTTACACGTTATATGGTAGTGCTACATAACGTTATACGTTATATGGTAATGCTACATAACGTTATACGTTATATGGTAATGCTACATAACGTTATACGTTATATGGCCACAGTATATAACGTTATACGTTATATGGTAATCCTACATAACGTTATACGTTATATGGTAATGCTACATAACGTTATACGTTATATGGTAATGCTACATAACGTTATACGTTATATGGTAACAGTATACAACGTTATACGTTATAAGGTAATAGTAAATAACGTTACACGTTATATGGTAATGCTACATAACGTTATACGTTATATGGTAACAGTATACAACGTTATACGTTATAAGGTAATAGTAAATAACGTTACACGTTATATGGTAATGATACATAACGTTATACGTTATATGGTAGTGCTACATAACGTTATACGTTATATGGTAACAGTACATAACGTTATACGTTATATGGTAATGCTACATAACGTTATACGTTATAAGGTAATGCAACATATCGTTATACGTTATATGGTAATGCTACATAACGTTATACGTTATATGGTAATGCTACATAACGTTATACGTTATATGGTAACAGTATATAACGTTATACGTTATATGGTAATGCTACATAACGTTATACGTTATATGGTAATGCTACATAACGTTATACGTTATATGGTAACAGTATACAACGTTATACGTTATAAGGTAATAGTAAATAACGTTACACGTTATATGGTAATGCTACATAACGTCATACGTTATATGGTAATGCTACATAACGTTATACGTTATATGGTAATGCTACATAACGTTATACGTTATATGGCCACAGTATATAACGTTATACGTTATATGGTAATGCTACATAACGTTATACGTTATATGGCAACAGTATATAACGTTATACGTTATATGGTAATGCTACATAACGTTATACGTTATATGGTAACGGTATACAACGTTATACGTTATAAGGTAATAGTAAATAACGTTATACGTTATATGGTAATGCTACATAACGTTATACGTTATATGGTAATGCTACATAACGTTGTACGTTATACGGTAATGATACATTACGTTATACGTTATATGGTAACAGTATATAACGTTATACGTTATATGGTAATGCTACATAACGTTATACGTTATAAGGTAATGCTACATAACGTTATACAATATATGGTAATGCTACATAACGTTATACGTTATATGCTAACAGTATACAACGTTATACGTTATAAGGTAATTGTAAATAACGTTACACGTTATATGGTAATGCTACATAACGTTATACGTTATATGGTAATGCTAGATAACGTTATACGTTATAAGGTAATGATACATAACGTTATACGTTATATGGTAACAGTATATAACGTTATACGTTATATGGTAATGCTACATAACGTTATACGTTATAAGGTAATGCTACATAACGTTATACATTATATGGTAATGCTACATAACCTTATACGTTATATGGTAACAGTATACAACGTTATACGTTATAAGGTAATAGTAAATAACGTTATACGTTATATGGTAATGCTACATAACGTTATACGTTATATAGTAATGCTACATAACGTTATACGTTATAAGGTAATGATACATAACGTTATACGTTATATGGTAATGCTACATAACGTTATACGATATAAGGTAATGATACATAACGTTATACGTTATATGGTAGTGCTACATAACGTTATACGTTATATGGTAACAGTATATAACGTTATACGTTATATGGTAATGCTACATAACGTTATACGTTATAAGGTAACAGTATACAACGTTATACGTTATGAGGTAATAGTAAATAACGTTACACGTTATATGGTAATGCTACATAACGTTATACGTTATATGGTAATGCTACATAACGTTATACGTTATATGGTAATGCTACATAACGTTATACGTTATATGGTAATGCTACATAACGTTATACGTTATATGGTAATGCTACATAACGTTATACGTTATATGGTAACAGTATACAACGTTATACGTTGTGAGGTAATAGTAAATAACGTTACACGTTATATGGTAATGCGACATAACGTTATACGTTATATGGTAATGCTACATAACGTTATACGTTATATGGTAATGCTACATAACGTTATACATTATATGGTAATGCTACATAACGTTATACGTTATATGGTAACAGTATACAACGTTATACGTTATATGGTAATGCTACATAACGTTATACGTTATATGGTAATGCTACATAACGTTATACGTTATATGGTAATGCTACATAAGGTTATACGTTATATGGTAATGCTACATAACGTTATACATTATATGGTAATGCTACATAACGTTATACGTTATATGGTAACAGTATACAACGTTATACGTTATAAGGTAATAGTAAATAACGTTACTCGTTATATGGTAATGCTACATAACGTTATACGTTATATGGTAATGCTACATAACGTTATACGTTATATGGTAATGCTACATAACGTTATACGTTATATGGTAATGCTACATAACGTTATACGTTATATGGTAATGCTACATAACGTTATACGTTATATGGTAACAGTATATAACGTTATACGTTATATGGTAATGCTACATAACGTTATACGTTATATGGCAACAGTATACAACGTTATACGTTATAAGGTAATAGTAAATAACGTTACACGTTATATGGTAATGCTACATAACGTTATACGTTATATGGTAATGCTACATAACGTTATACGCCATAAGGTAATGATACATAACGTTATACGTTATATGGTAGTGCTACATAACGTTATACGTTATATGGTAACAGTATATAACGTTATACGTTATATGGTAATGCTACATAACGTTATACGTTATATGGTAATGCTACATAACGTTATACGTTATATGGTAATGCTACATAACGTTATACGTTATATGGTAATGCTACATAACGTTATACGTTATAAGGTAATGCTACATAACGTTATACGTTATATGGTAACAGTATACAACGTTATGCGTTATAAGGTAATAGTAAATAACGTTACACGTTATATGGTAATGCTACATAACGTTATACGTTATATGGTAATGCTACATAACGTTATACGTTATATGGTAATGCTACATAACGTTATACGTTATATGGCCACAGTATATAACGTTATACGTTATATGGTAATCCTACATAACGTTATACGTTATATGGTAACGCTACATAACGTTATACGTTATATGGTAATGCTACATAACGTTATACGTTATATGGTAACAGTATACAACGTTATACGTTATAAGGTAATAGTAAATAACGTTACACCTTATATGGTAATGCTACATAACGTTATACGTTATATGGTAACAGTATACAACGTTATACGTTATAAGGTAATAGTAAATAACGTTACACGTTATATGGTAACGATACATAACGTTATACGTTATATGGTAGTGCTACATAACGTTATACGTTATATGGTAACAGTATATAACGTTATACGTTATATGGTAATGCTACATAACGTTATACGTTATAAGGTAATGCTACATATCGTTATACGTTATATGGTAATGCTACATAACGTTATACGTTATATAGTAATGCTACATAACGTTATACGTTATATGGTAACAGTATATAACGTTATACGTTATATGGTAATGCTACATAACGTTATACGTTATATGGTAATGCTACATAACGTTATACGTTATATGGTAACAGTATACAACGTTATACGTTATAAGGTAATAGTAAATAACGTTACACGTTATATGGTAATGCTACATAACGTCATACGTTATATGGTAATGCTACATAACGTTATACGTTATATGGTAATGCTACATAACGTTATACGTTATATGGCCACAGTATATGACGTTATACGTTATATGGTAATGCTACATAACGTTATACGTTATATGGTAATGCTACATAACGTTATACGTTATATGGTAACAGTATACAACGTTATACATTATAAGGTAATAGTAAATAACGTTACACGTTCTATGGTAATGCTACATAACGTTATACGTTATATGGTAATGCTACATAACGTTATACGTTATATGGTAATGCTACATAACGTTATACGTTATGTGGTAATGCTACATAACGTTATACGTTATATGGTAATGCTACCTAACGTTGTACATTATATGGTAATGCTACATAACGTTATACGTTATATGGTAATGCTACATAACGTTATACGTTATATGGTAATGCTACATAACGTTATACGTTATAAGGTAATGCTACATAACGTTAGACATTATATGGTAATGCTACATAACGGTATACGTTATATGGTAACGGTATACAACGTTATACGTTATAAGGTAATAGTAAATAACGTTATACGTTATATGGTAATGCTACATAACGTTATACGTTATATGGTAATGCTACATAACGTTGTACGTTATACGGTAATGATACATTACGTTATACGTTATATGGTAACAGTATATAACGTTATACGTTATGTGGTAATGCTACATAACGTTATACGTTATAAGGTAATGCTACATAACGTTATACATTATATGGTAATGCTACATAACGTTATACGTTATATGCTAACAGTATACAACGTTATACGTTATAAGGTAATTGTAAATAACGTTACACGTTATATGGTAATGCTACATAACGTTATACGTTATATGGTAATGCTCGATAACGTTATACGTTATAAGGTAATGATACATAACGTTATACGTTATATGGTAACAGTATATAACGTTATACGTTATATGGTAATGCTACATAACGTTATACGTTATAAGGTAATGCTACATAACGTTATACATTATATGGTAATGCTACATAACCTTATACGTTATATGGTAACAGTATACAACGTTATACGTTATAAGGTAATAGTAAATAACGTTATACGTTATATGGTAATGCTACATAACGTTATACGTTATATAGTAATGCTACATAACGTCATACGTTATATGGTAATGCTACATAACGTTATACGTTATATGGTAATGCTACATAACGTTATACGTTATATGGCCACAGTATATGACGTTATACGTTATATGGTAATGCTACATAACGTTATACGTTATATGGTAATGCTACATAACGTTATACGTTATATGGTAACAGTATACAACGTTATACATTATAAGGTAATAGTAAATAACGTTACACGTTCTATGGTAATGCTACATAACGTTATACGTTATATGGTAATGCTACATAACGTTATACGTTATATGGTAATGCTACATAACGTTATACGTTATGTGGTAATGCTACATAACGTTATACGTTATATGGTAATGCTACCTAACGTTGTACATTATATGGTAATGCTACATAACGTTATACGTTATATGGTAATGCTACATAACGTTATACGTTATATGGTAATGCTACATAACGTTATACGTTATAAGGTAATGCTACATAACGTTAGACATTATATGGTAATGCTACATAACGGTATACGTTATATGGTAACGGTATACAACGTTATACGTTATAAGGTAATAGTAAATAACGTTATACGTTATATGGTAATGCTACATAACGTTATACGTTATATGGTAATGCTACATAACGTTGTACGTTATACGGTAATGATACATTACGTTATACGTTATATGGTAACAGTATATAACGTTATACGTTATATGGTAATGCTACATAACGTTATACGTTATAAGGTAATGCTACATAACGTTATACATTATATGGTAATGCTACATAACGTTATACGTTATATGCTAACAGTATACAACGTTATACGTTATAAGGTAATTGTAAATAACGTTACACGTTATATGGTAATGCTACATAACGTTATACGTTATATGGTAATGCTAGATAACGTTATACGTTATAAGGTAATGATACATAACGTTATACGTTATATGGTAACAGTATATAACGTTATACGTTATATGGTAATGCTACATAACGTTATACGTTATAAGGTAATGCTACATAACGTTATACATTATATGGTAATGCTACATAACCTTATACGTTATATGGTAACAGTATACAACGTTATACGTTATAAGGTAATAGTAAATAACGTTATACGTTATATGGTAATGCTACATAACGTTATACGTTATATAGTAATGCTACATAACGTTATACGTTATAAGGTAATGATACATAACGTTATACGTTATATGGTAATGCTACATAACGTTATACGCTATAAGGTAATGATACATAACGTTATACGTTATATGGTAGTGCTACATAACGTTATACGTTATATGGTAACAGTATATAACGTTATACGTTATATGGTAATGCTACATAACGTTATACGTTATAAGGTAACAGTATACAACGTTATACGTTATGAGGTAATAGTAAATAACGTTACACGTTATATGGTAATGCTACATAACGTTATACGTTATATGGTAATGCTACATAACGTTATACGTTATATGGTAATGCTACATAACGTTATACGTTATATGGTAATGCTACATAACGTTATACGTTATATGGTAATGCTACATAACGTTATACATTATATGGTAATGCTACATAACGTTATACGTTATATGGTAACAGTATACAACGTTATACGTTATAAGGTAATAGTAAATAACGTTACACGTTATATGGTAATGCTACATAAGGTTATACGTTATATGGTAATGCTACATAACGTTATACATTATATGGTAATGCTACATAACGTTATATGTTATATGGTAACAGTATACCACGTTATACGTTATATGGTAATGCTACATAACGTTATACGCTATAAGGTAATGATACATAACGTTATACGTTATATGGTAGTGCTACATAACGTTATACGTTATATGGTAACAGTATATAACGTTATACGTTATATGGTAATGCTACATAACGTTATACGTTATAAGGTAACAGTATACAACGTTATACGTTATGAGGTAATAGTAAATAACGTTACACGTTATATGGTAATGCTACATAACGTTATACGTTATATGGTAACAGTATACAACGTTATACGTTATATGGTAATGCTACATAACGTTATACGTTATATGGTAATGCTACATAACGTTATACGTTATATGGTAATGCTACATAAGGTTATACGTTATATGGTAATGCTACATAACGTTATACATTATATGGTAATGCTACATAACGTTATACGTTATATGGTAACAGTATACAACGTTATACGTTATAAGGTAATAGTAAATAACGTTACTCGTTATATGGTAATGCTACATAACGTTATACGTTATATGGTAATGCTACATAACGTTATTCGTTATATGGTAATGCTACATAACGTTATACGTTATATGGTAATGCTACATAACGTTATACGTTATATGGTAACAGTATATAACGTTATACGTTATATGGTAATGCTACATAACGTTATACGTTATATGGTAACAGTATACAACGTTATACGTTATAGGGTAATAGTAAATAACGTTACACGTTATATGGTAATGCTACATAACGTTATACGTTATATGGTAATGCTACATAACGTTATACGTTATATGGTAATGCTATATCACGTTATACGTTATATGGTAATGCTACATAACGTTATACGCTATATGGTAATGCTACATAACGTTATACATTATATGGTAATGCTACATAACGTTATATGTTATATGGTAACAGTATACCACGTTATACGTTATATGGTAATGCTACATAACGTTATACGTTATATGGTAATGCTACATAACGTTATACGTTAGATGGTAATGCTACATAACGTTATACGTTATAAGGTAATGATACATAACGTTATACGTTATATGGTAGTGCTACATAACATTATACGTTATATGATAACAGTATATAACGTTATAGGTTATATGGTAATGCTACATAACGTTATACGTTATAAGGTAATGCTACATGACGTTATACATTATATGGTAATGCTACATATCGTTATACGTTATATGGTAACAGTATTCAACGTTATACGTTATAAGGTAATAGTAAATAACGTTATACGTTATATGGTAATGCTACATAACGTTATACGTTATATGGTAATGCTACATAACGTTATACGTTATAAGGTAATGATACATAACGGTATACGTTATATGGTAACAGTATATAACGTTATACGTTATATGGTAATGCTACATAACGTTATACGTTATAAGGTAATGCTACATAACGTTATACATTATATGGTAATGCTACATAACGTTATACGTTATATGGTAACAGTATACAACGTTATACTTTATAAGGTAATAGTAAATAACGTTATACGTTATACGGTAATGCTACATAACTTTATACGTTATATGGTAATGCTACATAACGTTATACGATATAAGGTAATGTTACATAACGTTATACGTTATATGGTAGTGCTACATAACGGTATACGTTATATGGTAACAGTATATAACGTTATACGTTATATGGTAATGCTACATAACGTTATACGTTATAAGGTAATGCTACATAACGTCATACATTATATGGTAATGCTATATAACGTTATACGTTATATGGTAACAGAATACAACGTTATACGTTATAAGGTAATAGTAAATAACGTTATACGTTATATGGTAATGCTACATAACGTTATACGTTATATGGCAACAGTACACAACGTTATACGTTATAAGGTAATAGTAAATAACGTTACACGTTATATGGTAATGCTACATAACGTTATACGTTATATGGTAATGCTACATAACGTTATACGCTATAAGGTAATGATACATAATGTTATACGTTATATGGTAGTGCTACATAACGTTATACGTTATATGGTAACAGTATATAACGTTATACGTTATATGGTAATGCTACATAACGTTATACGTTATATGGTAATGCTACATAACGTTATACGTTATATGGTAATGCTACATAACGTTATACGTTATATGGTAATGCTACATAACGTTATACGTTATATGGTAACAGTATACAACGTTATACGTTATAAGGTAATAGTAAATAACGTTACACGTTATATGGTAATGCTACATAACGTTATACGTTATATGGTAATGCTACATAACGATATACGTTATATGGTAATGCTACATAACGTTATACGTTATAAGGTAATGCTACATATCGTTATACGTTATATGGTAATGCTATATAACGTTATACGTTATACGGTAATGCTACATAACGTTATACGTTATATGGTAACAGTATATAACGTTATACGTTATATGGTAATGCTACATAACGTTATACGTTATATGGTAATGCTACATAACGTTATACATTATATGGTAACAGTATACAACGTTATACGTTATAAGGTAATAGTAAATAACGTTACACGTTATATGGTAATGCTACATAACGTCATACGTTATATGGTAATGCTACATAACGTTATACGTTATATGGTAATGCTACATAACGTTATACGTTATATGGTAATGCTACATAACGTTATACGTTATATGGCCACAGTATATGACGTTATACGTTATATGGTAATGCTACATAACGTTATACGTTATATGGTAATGCTACATAACGTTATACGTTATATGGTAACAGTATACAACGTTATACATTATAAGGTAATAGTAACTAACGTTACACGTTATATGGTAATGCTACATAACGTTATACGTTATATGGTAATGCTACGTAACGTTATACGTTATATGGTAATGCTACATAACGTTATACGTTATGTGGTAATGCTACATAACGTTATACGTTATATGGTAATGCTACCTAACGTTGTACATAATATGGTAATGCTACATAACGTTATACGTTATATGGTAAGAGTATACAACGTTGTACGTTATATGGTAATGCTACATAACGTTATACGTTATATGCTAATGCTACATAACGTTATACGTTATATGGTAATGCTACATAACGTTATACGTTATATGGTAATGCTACATAACGTTATACGTTATAAGGTAATGCTACATAACGTTATACATTATATGGTAATGCTACATAACGGTATACGTTATATGGTAACGGTATACAACGTTATACGTTATAAGGTAATAGTAAATAACGTTATACGTTATATGGTAATGCTACATAGCGTTATACGTTATATGGTAATGCTACATAACGTTGTACGTTATACGGTAATGATACATTACGTTATACGTTATATGGTAACAGTATATAACGTTATACGTTATATGGTAATGCTACATAACGTTATACGTTATAAGGTAATGCTACATAACGTTATACATTATATGGTAATGCTACATAACGTTATACGTTATATGGTAACAGTATACAACGTTATACGTTATAAGGTAATTGTAAATAACGTTACACGTTATATGGTAATGCTACATAACGTTATACGTTATATGGTAATGCTAGATAACGTTATACGTTATAAGGTAATGATACATAACGTTATACGTTATATGGTAACAGTATATAACGTTATACGTTATATGGTAATGCTACATAACGTTATACGTTATAAGGTAATGCTACATAACGTTATACATTATATGGTAATGCTACATAACCTTATACGTTATATGGTAACAGTATACAACGTTATACGTTATAAGGTAATAGTAAATAACGTAATACGTTATAGGGTAATGCTACATAACGTTATACGTTATATAGTAATGCTACATAACGTTATACGTTATAAGGTAATGATACATAACGTTATACGTTATATGGTAATGCTACATAACGTTATACGCTATAAGGTAATGATACATAACGTTATACGTTATATGGTAGTGCTACATAACGTTATACGTTATATGGTAACAGTATATAACGTTATACGTTATATGGTAATGCTACATAACGTTATACTTTATAAGGTAATGCTACATAACGTTATACATTATATGGTAATGCTACATAACGTTATACGTTATATGGTAACAGTATACAACGTTATACGTTATGAGGTAATAGTAAATAACGTTACACGTTATATGGTAATGCTACATAACGTTATACGTTATATGGTAATGCTACATAACGTTATACGTTATATGGTAATGCTACATAACGTTATACGTTATCTGGTAATGCTACATAACGTTATACGTTATATGGTAATGCTACATAACGTTATACATTATATGGTAATGCTACATAACGTTATACGTTATATGGTAACAGTATACAACGTTATACGTTATAAGGTAATAGTAAATAACGTTACACGTAATATGGTAATGCTACATAACGTTATACGTTATATGGTAATGCTACATAACGTTATACGTTATATGGTAATGCTACATAACGTTATACGTTATATGGTAATGCTACATAACGTTATACGTTATGTGGTAATGCTACATAACGTTATACGTTATATGGTAATGCTACATAACGTTATACGTTATATGGTAATGCTACATAACGTTATACGATATAAGGTAATGTTACATAACGTTATACGTTATATGGTAGTGCTACATAACGGTATACGTTATATGGTAACAGTATATAACGTTATACGTTATATGGTAATGCTACATAACGTTATACGTTATAAGGTAATGCTACATAACGTCATACATTATATGGTAATGCTATATAACGTTATACGTTATATGGTAACAGAATACAACGTTATACGTTATAAGGTAATAGTAAATAACGTTATACGTTATATGGTAATGCTACATAACGTTATACGTTATATGGCAACAGTACACAACGTTATACGTTATAAGGTAATAGTAAATAACGTTACACGTTATATGGTAATGCTACATAACGTTATACGTTATATGGTAATGCTACATAACGTTATACGCTATAAGGTAATGATACATAATGTTATACGTTATATGGTAGTGCTACATAACGTTATACGTTATATGGTAACAGTATATAACGTTATACGTTATATGGTAATGCTACATAACGTTATACGTTATATGGTAATGCTACATAACGTTATACGTTATATGGTAATGCTACATAACGTTATACGTTATATGGTAATGCTACATAACGTTATACGTTATATGGTAACAGTATACAACGTTATACGTTATAAGGTAATAGTAAATAACGTTACACGTTATATGGTAATGCTACATAACGTTATACGTTATATGGTAATGCTACATAACGATATACGTTATATGGTAATGCTACATAACGTTATACGTTATAAGGTAATGCTACATATCGTTATACGTTATATGGTAATGCTATATAACGTT
Source organism: Bombus sonorus (assembly GCA_029958995.1). Lineage (NCBI taxonomy): Eukaryota > Metazoa > Arthropoda > Insecta > Hymenoptera > Apidae > Bombus > Bombus sonorus. The sequence goes on along the minus strand of JARWAU010000001.1, from coordinate 23,409,487 downwards.
ATACGTTATACGGTAATGCTACATAACGTTATACGTTATATGGTAACAGTATATAACGTTATACGTTATATGGTAATGCTACATAACGTTATACGTTATATGGTAATGCTACATAACGTTATACATTATATGGTAACAGTATACAACGTTATACGTTATAAGGTAATAGTAAATAACGTTACACGTTATATGGTAATGCTACATAACGTCATACGTTATATGGTAATGCTACATAACGTTATACGTTATATGGTAATGCTACATAACGTTATACGTTATATGGTAATGCTACATAACGTTATACGTTATATGGCCACAGTATATGACGTTATACGTTATATGGTAATGCTACATAACGTTATACGTTATATGGTAATGCTACATAACGTTATACGTTATATGGTAACAGTATACAACGTTATACATTATAAGGTAATAGTAACTAACGTTACACGTTATATGGTAATGCTACATAACGTTATACGTTATATGGTAATGCTACGTAACGTTATACGTTATATGGTAATGCTACATAACGTTATACGTTATGTGGTAATGCTACATAACGTTATACGTTATATGGTAATGCTACCTAACGTTGTACATAATATGGTAATGCTACATAACGTTATACGTTATATGGTAAGAGTATACAACGTTGTACGTTATATGGTAATGCTACATAACGTTATACGTTATATGCTAATGCTACATAACGTTATACGTTATATGGTAATGCTACATAACGTTATACGTTATATGGTAATGCTACATAACGTTATACGTTATAAGGTAATGCTACATAACGTTATACATTATATGGTAATGCTACATAACGGTATACGTTATATGGTAACGGTATACAACGTTATACGTTATAAGGTAATAGTAAATAACGTTATACGTTATATGGTAATGCTACATAGCGTTATACGTTATATGGTAATGCTACATAACGTTGTACGTTATACGGTAATGATACATTACGTTATACGTTATATGGTAACAGTATATAACGTTATACGTTATATGGTAATGCTACATAACGTTATACGTTATAAGGTAATGCTACATAACGTTATACATTATATGGTAATGCTACATAACGTTATACGTTATATGGTAACAGTATACAACGTTATACGTTATAAGGTAATTGTAAATAACGTTACACGTTATATGGTAATGCTACATAACGTTATACGTTATATGGTAATGCTAGATAACGTTATACGTTATAAGGTAATGATACATAACGTTATACGTTATATGGTAACAGTATATAACGTTATACGTTATATGGTAATGCTACATAACGTTATACGTTATAAGGTAATGCTACATAACGTTATACATTATATGGTAATGCTACATAACCTTATACGTTATATGGTAACAGTATACAACGTTATACGTTATAAGGTAATAGTAAATAACGTAATACGTTATAGGGTAATGCTACATAACGTTATACGTTATATAGTAATGCTACATAACGTTATACGTTATAAGGTAATGATACATAACGTTATACGTTATATGGTAATGCTACATAACGTTATACGCTATAAGGTAATGATACATAACGTTATACGTTATATGGTAGTGCTACATAACGTTATACGTTATATGGTAACAGTATATAACGTTATACGTTATATGGTAATGCTACATAACGTTATACTTTATAAGGTAATGCTACATAACGTTATACATTATATGGTAATGCTACATAACGTTATACGTTATATGGTAACAGTATACAACGTTATACGTTATGAGGTAATAGTAAATAACGTTAAACGTTATATGGTAATGCTACATAACGTTATACGTTATATGGTAATGCTACATAACGTTATACGTTATATGGTAATGCTACATAACGTTATACGTTATCTGGTAATGCTACATAACGTTATACGTTATATGGTAATGCTACATAACGTTATACATTATATGGTAATGCTACATAACGTTATACGTTATATGGTAACAGTATACAACGTTATACGTTATAAGGTAATAGTAAATAACGTTACACGTAATATGGTAATGCTACATAACGTTATACGTTATATGGTAATGCTACATAACGTTATACGTTATATGGTAATGCTACATAACGTTATACGTTATATGGTAATGCTACATAACGTTATACGTTATGTGGTAATGCTACATAACGTTATACGTTATATGGTAATGCTACATAACGTTATACGTTATATGGTAACAGTATATAACGTTATACGTTATATGGTAATGCTACAGAACGTTATACGTTATAAAGTAATGCTACATAACGTTATACATTATATGGTAATGCTACATAACGTTATACGTTATATGGTAACAGTATACAACGTTATACGTTATAAGGTAATAGTAAATAACGTTACACGTTATATGGTAATGCTACATAACGTTATACGTTATATGGTAATGCTACATAACGTTATACGCTATAAGGTAATGATACATAACGTTATACGTTATATGGTAGTGCTACATAACGTTATACGTTATATGGTAACAGTATATAACGTTATACGTTATATGGTAATGCTACATAACGTTATACGTTATATGGTAATGCTACATAACGTTATACGTTATATGGTAACAGTATACAACGTTATAAGTTATAAGGTAATAGTAAATAACGTTACACGTTATATGGTAATGCTACATAACGTTATACGTTATATGGTAATGCTACATAACGTTATACGTTATATGGTAATGCTACATAACGTTATACGCTATAAGGTAATGATACATAACGTTATACGTTATATGGTAGTGCTACATAACGTTATACGTTATATGGTAACAGTATACAACGTTATACGTTATGAGGTAATAGTAAATAACGTTACACGTTATATGGTAATGCTACATAACGTTATACGTTATATGGTAATGCTACATAACGTTATACGTTATATGGTAATGCTACATAACGTTATACGTTATATGGTAATGCTACATAACGTTATACGTTATATGGTAATGCTACATAACGTTATACATTATATGGTAATGCTACATAACGTTATACGTTATATGGTGACAGTATACAACGTTATACGTTATAAGGTAATAGTAAATAACGTTACACGTTATATGGTAATGCTACATAACGTTATACGTTATATGGTAATGCTACATAACGTTATACGTTATATGGTAATGCTACATAACGTTATACGTTATATGGTAATGCTACATAACGTTATACGTTATGTGGTAATGCTACATAACGTTATACGTTATATGGTAATGCTACATAACGTTATACGTTATATGGTAACAGTATATAACGTTATACGTTATATGGTAATGCTACATAACGTTATACGTTATAAAGTAATGCTACATAACGTTATACATTATATGGTAATGCTACATAACGTTATACGTTATATGGTAACAGTATACAACGTTATACGATATAAGGTAATAGTAAATAACGTTACACGTTATATGGTAATGCTACATAACGTCATACGTTATATGGTAATGCTACATAACGTTATACGTTATATGGTAATGCTACATAACGTTATACGTTATATGGCCACAGTATATGACGTTATACGTTATATGGTAATGCTACATAACGTTATACGTTATATGGTAATGCTACATAACGTTATACGTTATATGGTAATGCTACATAACGTTATACGTTATATGGTAATGCTACATAACGTTATACGGTATATGGTAATGCTTCATAACGTTATACGTTATATGGCCACAGTATATAACGTTATACGTTGTATGGTAATCCTACATAACGTTATACGTTATATGGTAATGCTACATAACGTTATACGTTATATGGTAATGCTACATAACGTTATACGTTATATGGTAACAGTATACAACGTTATACGTTATAAGGTAATAGTAAATAACGTTACACGTTATATGGTAATGCTACATAACGTTATACGTTATTTGGTAATGCTACATAACGTTATACGTTATATGGTAATGCTACATAACGTTATACGTTATATGGTAATGCTACATAACGTTATACGTTATATGGTAATGCTACATAACGTTATACGGTATATGGTAATGCTTCATAACGTTATACGTTATATGGTAATGCTACATAACGTTATACGCTATAAGGTAATGATACATAACGTTATACGTTATATGGTAGTGCTACATAACGTTATACGTTATATGGTAACAGTATATAACGTTATACGTTATATGGTAATGCTACATAACGTTATACGTTATAAGGTAATGCTACATATCGTTATACGTTATATGGTAATGCTACATAACGTTATACGTTATATGGTAATGCTACATAACGTTATACGTTATATGGTAACAGTATATAACGTTATACGTTATATGGTAATGCTACATAACGTTATACGTTATATGGTAATGCTACATAACGTTATACGTTATATGGTAACAGTATACAACGTTATACGTTATAAGGTAATAGTAAATAACGTTACACGTTTTATGGTAATGCTACATAACGTCATACGTTGTATGGTAATGCTACATAACGTTATACGTTATATGGTAATGCTACATAACGTTATACGTTATATGGTAATGCTACATAACGTTATACGTTATATGGCCACAGTATATAACTTTATACGTTATATGGTAATGCTACATAACGTTATACGTTATATGGTAATGCTACATAACGTTATACGTTATATGGTAATGCTACATAACGTTATACGTTATATGGTAATGCTACATAACGTTAGACGTTATATGGTAACAGTATACAACGTTATACATTATAAGGTAATAGTAAATAACGTTACACGTTATATGGTAATGCTACATAACGTTATACGTTATATGGTAATGCTACATAACGTTATACGTTATATGGTAATGCTACATAACGTTATACGTTATGTGGTAATGCTACATAACGTTATACGTTATATGGTAATGCTACCTAACGTTGTACATTATATGGTAATGCTACATAACGTTATACGTTATATGGTAAGAGTATACAACGTTATACGTTATATGGTAATGCTACATAACGTTATACGTTATATGGTAATGCTACATAACGTTATACGTTATAAGGTAATGCTACATAACGTTATACATTATATGGTAATGCTACATAACGTTATACGTTATATGGTAACAGTATACAACGTTATACGTTATAAGGTAATTGTAAATAACGTTACACGTTATATGGTAATGCTACATAACGTTATACGTTATATGGTAATGCTAGATAACGTTATACGTTATAAGGTAATGATACATAACGTTATACGTTATATGGTAACAGTATATAACGTTATACGTTATATGGTAATGCTACATAACGTTATACGTTATAAGGTAATGCTACATAACGTTATACATTATATGGTAATGCTACATAACCTTATACGTTATATGGTAACAGTATACAACGTTATACGTTATAAGGTAATAGTAAATAACGTTATACGTTATATGGTAATGCTACATAACGTTATACGTTATATAGTAATGCTACATAACGTTATACGTTATAAGGTAATGATACATAACGTTATACGTTATATGGTAATGCTACATAACGTTATACGCTATAAGGTAATGATACATAACGTTATACGTTATATGGTAGTGCTACATAACGTTATACGTTATATGGTAACAGTATATAACGTTATACGTTATATGGTAATGCTACATAACGTTATACGTTATAAGGTAATGCTACATACCGTTATACATTATATGGTAATGCTACATAACGTTATACGTTATATGGTAACAGTATACAACGTTATACGTTATGAGGTAATAGTAAATAACGTTACACGTTATATGGTAAAGCTACATAGCGTTATACGTTATATGGTAATGCTACATAACGTTATACGTTATTTGGTAATGCTACATAACGTTATACGTTATATGGTAATGCTACATAACGTTATACGTTATATGGTAATGCTACATAACGTTATACATTATATGGTAATGCTACATAACGTTATACGTTATATGGTAACAGTATACAACGTTATACGTTATAAGGTAATAGTAAATAACGTTACACGTTATATGGTAATGCTACATAACGTTATACGTTATATGGTAATGCTACATAACATTATACGTTATATGGTAATGCTACATAACGTTATACGTTATAAGGTAATGCTACATAACGTTATACGTTATGTGGTAATGCTACATAACGTTATACGTTATATGGTAATGCTACATAACGTTATACGTTATATGGTAACAGTATATAACGTTATACGTTATATGGTAATGCTACATAACGTTATACGTTATATGGTAATGCTACATAACGTTATACATTATATGGTAATGCTACATAACGTTATACGTTATATGGTAACAGTATACAACGTTATACGTTATAAGGTAATAGTAAATAACGTTACACGTTATATGGTAATGCTACATAACGTTATACGTTATATGGTAATGCTACATAACGTTATACGCTTTAAGGTAATGATACATAACGTTATACGTTATATGGTAGTGCTACATAACGTTATACGTTATATGGTAACAGTATATAACGTTATACGTTATATGGTAATGCTACATAACGTTATACGTTATATGGCAATGCTACATAACGTTATACGTTATATGGTAACAGTATACAACGTTATAAGTTATAAGGTAATAGTAAATAACGTTACACGTTATATGGTAATGCTACATAACGTTATACGTTATATGGTAATGCTACATAACGTTATACGTTATATGGTAATGCTACATAACGTTATACGCTATAAGGTAATGATACATAACGTTATACGTTATATGGTAGTTCTACATAACGTTATACGTTATATGGTAACAGTATACAACGTTATACGTTATGAGGTAATAGTAAATAACGTTACACGTTATATGGTAATGCTACATAACGTTATACGTTATATGGTAATGCTACATAACGTTATACGTTATATGGTAATGCTACATAACGTTATACGTTATATGGTAATGCTACATAACGTTATACGTTATATGGTAATGCTACATAACGTTATACATTATATGGTAATGCTACATAACGTTATACGTTATATGGTAACAGTATACAACGTTATACGTTATAAGGTAATAGTAAATAACGTTACACGTTATATGGTAATGCTACATAACGTTATACGTTATATGGTAATGCTACATAACGTTATACGTTATATGGTAATGCTACATAACGTTATACGTTATATGGTAATGCTACATAACGTTATACGTTATGTGGTAATGCTACATAACGTTATACATTATATGGTAATGCTACATAACGGTATACGTTATATGGTAACGGTATACAACGTTATACGTTATAAGGTAACAGTATATAACGTTATACGTTATATGGTAATGCTACATAACGTTATACGTTATATGGTAATGCTACATAACGTTATACGTTATATGGTAACAGTATACAACGTTATACGTTATAAGGTAATAGTAAATAACGTTACACGTTTTATGGTAATGCTACATAACGTCATACGTTGTATGGTAATGCTACATAACGTTATACGTTATATGGTAATGCTACATAACGTTATACGTTATATGGTAATGCTACATAACGTTATACGTTATATGGCCACAGTATATAACGTTATACGTTATATGGTAATGCTACATAACGTTATACGTTATATGGTAATGCTACATAACGTTATACGTTATATGGTAATGCTACATAACGTTATACGTTATATGGTAATGCTACATAACGTTATACGTTATATGGTAACAGTATACAACGTTATACATTATAAGGTAATAGTAAATAACGTTACACGTTATATGGTAATGCTACATAACGTTATACGTTATATGGTAATGCTACATAACGTTATACGTTATATGGTAATGCTACATAACGTTATACGTTATGTGGTAATGCTACTTAACGTTATACGTTATATGGTAATGCTACCTAACGTTGTACATTATATGGTAATGCTACATAACGTTATACGTTATATGGTAAGAGTATACAACGTTATACGTTATATGGTAATGCTACATAACGTTATACGTTATATGGTAATGCTACATAACGTTATACGTTATATGGTAATGCTCCATAACGTTATACGTTATAAGGTAATGCTACATAACGTTATACATTATATGGTAATGCTACATAACGGTATACGTTATATGGTAACGGTATACAACGTTATACGTTATAAGGTAATAGTAAATAACGTTATACGTTATATGGTAATGCTACATAACGTTATACGTTATATGGTAATGCTACATAACGTTGTACGTTATACGGTAATGATACATTACGTTATACGTTATATGGTAACAGTATATAACGTTATACGTTATATGGTAATGCTACATAACGTTATACGTTATAAGGTAATGCTACATAACGTTATACATTATATGGTAATGCTGCATAACGTTATACGTTATATGGTAACAGTATACAACGTTATACGTTATAAGGTAATTGTAAATAACGTTACAAGTTATATGGTAATGCTACATAACGTTATACGTTATATGGTAATGCTAGATAACGTTATACGTTATAAGGTAATGATACATAACGTTATACGTTATATGGTAATGCTACATAACGTTATACGCTATAAGGTAATGATACATAACGTTATACGTTATATGGTAGTGCTACATAACGTTATACGTTATATGGTAACAGTATATAACGTTATACGTTATATGGTAATGCTACATAACGTTATACGTTATAAGGTAATGCTACATAACGTTATACATTATAAGGTAATGCTACATAACGTTATACGTTATATGGTAACAGTATACAACGTTATACGTTATGAGGTAATAGTAAATAACGTTACACGTTATATGGTAAAGCTACATAACGTTATACGTTATATGGTAATGCTACATAACGTTATACGTTATTTGGTAATGCTACATAACGTTATACGTTATATGGTAATGCTACATAACGTTATACGTTATATGGTAACAGTATATAACGTTATACGTTATATGGTAATGCTACATAACGTTATACGTTATAAGGTAATGCTACATAACGTTATACATTATATGGTAATGCTACATAACGTTATACGTTATATGGTAACAGTATACAACGTTATACGTTATGAGGTAATAGTAAATAACGTTACACGTTATATGGTAAAGCTACATAACGTTATACGTTATATGGTAATGCTACATAACGTTATACATTATATGGTAATGCTACATAACGGTATACGTTATATGGTAACGGTATACAACGTTATACGTTATAAGGTAATAGTAAATAACGTTATACGTTATATGGTAATGCTACATAACGTTATACGTTATATGGTAATGCTACATAACGTTGTACGTTATACGGTAATGATACATTACGTTATACGTTATATGGTAACAGTATATAACGTTATACGTTATATGGTAATGCTACATAACGTTATACGTTATAAGGTAATGCTACATAACGTTATACATTATATGGTAATGCTACATAACGTTATACGTTATATGGTAACAGTATACAACGTTATACGTTATAAGGTAATTGTAAATAACGTTACACGTTATATGGTAATGCTACATAACGTTATACGTTATATGGTAATGCTAGATAACGTTATACGTTATAAGGTAATGATACATAACGTTATACGTTATATGGTAACAGTATATAACGTTATACGTTATATGGTAATGCTACATAACGTTATACGTTATAAGGTAATGCTACATAACGTTATACATTATATGGCAATGCTACATAACCTTATACGTTATATGGTAACAGTATACAACGTTATACGTTATAAGGTAATAGTAAATAACGTTATACGTTATATGGTAATGCTACATAACGTTATACGTTATATAGTAATGCTACATAACGTTATACGTTATAAGGTAATGATACATAACGTTATACGTTATATGGTAATGCTACATAACGTTATACGCTATAAGGTAATGATACATAACGTTATACGTTATATGGTAGTGCTACATAACGTTATACGTTATATGGTAACAGTATATAACGTTATACGTTATATGGTAATGCTACATAACGTTATACGTTATAAGGTAATGCTACATAACGTTATACATTATATGGTAATGCTACATAACGTTATACGTTATATGGTAACAGTATACAACGTTATACGTTATGAGGTAATAGTAAGTAACGTTACACGTTATATGGTAAAGCTACATAGCGTTATACGTTATATGGTAATGCTACATAACGTTATACGTTATTTGGTAATGCTACATAACGTTATACGTTATATGGTAATGCTACATAACGTTATACGTTATATGGTAATGCTACATAACGTTATACATTATATGGTAATGCTACATAACGTTATACGTTATATGGTAACAGTATACAACGTTATACGTTATAAGGTAATAGTAAATAACGTTACACGTTATATGGTAATGCTACATAACGTTATACGTTATATGGTAATGCTACATAACATTATACGTTATATGGTAATGCTACATAACGTTATACGTTATAAGGTAATGCTACATAACGTTATACGTTATGTGGTAATGCTACATAACGTTATACGTTATATGGTAATGCTACATAACGTTATACGTTATATGGTAACAGTATATAACGTTATACGTTATATGGTAATGCTACATAACGTTATACGTTATAAAGTAATGCTACATAACGTTATACATTATATGGTAATGCTACATAACGTTATACGTTATATGGTAACAGTATACAACGTTATACGTTATAAGGTAATAGTAAATAACGTTACACGTTATATGGTAATGCTACATAACGTTATACGTTATATGGTAATGCTACATAACGTTATACGCTATAAGGTAATGATACATAACGTTATACGTTATATGGTAGTGCTACATAACGTTATACGTTATATGGTAACAGTATATAACGTTATACGTTATATGGTAATGCTACATAACGTTATACGTTATATGGCAATGCTACATAACGTTATACGTTATATGGTAACAGTATACAACGTTATACGTTATAAGGTAATAGTAAATAACGTTACACGTTATATGGTAATGCTACATAACGTTATACGTTATATGGTAATGCTACATAACGTTATACGTTATATGGTAATGCTACATAACGTTATACGTTATATGGTAATGCTACATAACGTTATACGTTATGTGGTAATGCTACATAACGTTATACATTATATGGTAATGCTACATAACGGTATACGTTATATGGTAACGGTATACATCGTTATACGTTATAAGGTAACAGTATATAACGTTATACGTTATATGGTAATGCTACATAACGTTATACGTTATATGGTAATGCTACATAACGTTATACGTTATATGGTAACAGTATACAACGTTATACGTTATAAGGTAATAGTAAATAACGTTACACGTTTTATGGTAATGCTACATAACGTCATACGTTGTATAGTAATGCTACATAACGTTATACGTTATATGGTAATGCTACATAACGTTATACGTTATATGGTAATGCTACATAACGTTATACGTTATATGGCCACAGTATATAACGTTATACGTTATATGGTAATGCTACATAACGTTATACGTTATATGGTAATGCTACATAACGTTATACGTTATATGGTAATGCTACATAACGTTATACGTTATATGGTAATGCTACATAACGTTATACGTTATATGGTAACAGTATACAACGTTATACATTATAAGGTAATAGTAAATAACGTTACACGTTATATGGTAATGCTACATAACGTTATACGTTATATGGTAATGCTACATAACGTTATACGTTATATGGTAATGCTACATAACGTTATACGTTATGTGGTAATGCTACATAACGTTATACGTTATATGGTAATGCTACCTAACGTTGTACATTATATGGTAATGCTACATAACGTTATACGTTATATGGTAAGAGTATACAACGTTATACGTTATATGGTAATGCTACATAACGTTATACGTTATATGGTAATGCTACATAACGTTATACGTTATATGGTAATGCTCCATAACGTTATACGTTATAAGGTAATGCTACATAACGTTATACATTATATGGTAATGCTACATAACGGTATACGTTATATGGTAACGGTATACAACGTTATACGTTATAAGGTAATAGTAAATAACGTTATACGTTATATGGTAATGCTACATAACGTTATACGTTATATGGTAATGCTACATAACGTTGTACGTTATACGGTAATGATACATTACGTTATACGTTATATGGTAACAGTATATAACGTTATACGTTATATGGTAACAGTATATAACGTTATACGTTATATGGTAATGCTACATAACGTTATACGTTATAAGGTAATGCTACATAACGTTATACATTATATGGTAATGCTACATAACGTTATACGTTATATGGTAACAGTATACAACGTTATACGTTATAAGGTAATTGTAAATAACGTTACACGTTATATGGTAATGCTACATAACGTTATACGTTATATGGTAATGCTAGATAACGTTATACGTTATAAGGTAATGATACATAACGTTATACGTTATATGGTAACAGTATATAACGTTATACGTTATATGGTAATGCTACATAACGTTATACGTTATAAGGTAATGCTACATAACGTTATACATTATATGGTAATGCTACATAACCTTATACGTTATATGGTAACAGTATACAACGTTATACGTTATAAGGTAATAGTAAATAACGTTATACGTTATATGGTAATGCTACATAACGTTATACGTTATATAGTAATGCTACATAACGTTATACGTTATAAGGTAATGATACATAACGTTATACGTTATATGGTAATGCTACATAACGTTATACGCTATAAGGTAATGATACATAACGTTATACGTTATATGGTAGTGCTACATAACGTTATACGTTATATGGTAACAGTATATAACGTTATGCGTCATATGGTAGTGCTACATAACGTTATACGTTATATGGTAACAGTATATAACGTTATACGTTATATGGTAATGCTACATAACGTTATACGTTATATGGCAATGCTACATAACGTTATACGTTATATGGTAACAGTATACAACGTTATACGTTATGAGGTAATAGTAAATAACGTTACACGTTATATGGTAAAGCTACATAACGTTATACGTTATATGGTAATGCTACATAACGTTATACGTTATTTGGTAATGCTACATAACGTTATACGTTATATGGTAATGCTACATAACGTTATACGTTATATGGTAATGCTACATAACGTTATACATTATATGGTAATGCTACATAACGTTATACGTTATATGGTAACAGTATACAACGTTATACGTTATAAGGTAATAGTAAATAACGTTACACGTTATATGGTAATGCTACATAACGTTATACGTTATATGGTAATGCTACATAACGTTATACGTTATATGGTAATGCTACATAACGTTATACGTTATATGGTAATGCTACATAACGTTATACGTTATGTGGTAATGCTACATAACGTTATACGTTATATGGTAATGCTACATAACGTTATACGTTATATGGTAACAGTATATAACGTTATACGTTATATGGTAATGCTACATAACGTTATACGTTATAAAGTAATGCTACATAACGTTATACATTATATGGTAATGCTACATAACGTTATACGTTATATGGTAACAGTATACAACGTTATACGTTATAAGGTAATAGTAAATAACGTTACACGTTATATGGTAATGCTACATAACGTTATACGTTATATGGTAATGCTACATAACGTTATACGCTATAAGGTAATGATACATAACGTTATGCGTCATATGGTAGTGCTACATAACGTTATACGTTATATGGTAACAGTATATAACGTTATACGTTATATGGTAATGCTACATAACGTTATACGTTATATGGCAATGCTACATAACGTTATACGTTATATGGTAACAGTATACAACGTTATAAGTTATAAGGTAATAGTAAATAACGTTACACGTTATATGGTAATACTACATAACGTTATACGTTATATGGTAATGCTACATAACGTTATACGTTATATGGTAATGCTACATAACGTTATACGCTATAAGGTAATGATACATAACGTTATACGTTATATGGTAGTGCTACATAACGTTATACGTTATATGGTAACAGTATACAACGTTATACGTTATGAGGTAATAGTAAATAACGTTACACGTTATATGGTAATGCTACATAACGTTATACGTTATATGGTAATGCTACATAACGTCATACGTTATATGGTAATGCTACATAACGTTATACGTTATATGGTAATGCTACATAACGTTATACGTTATATGGCAATGCTACATAACGTTATACATTATATGGTAATGCTACATAACGTTATACGTTATATGGTAACAGTATACAACGTTATACGTTATAAGGTAATAGTAAATAACGTTACACGTTATATGGTAATGCTACATAACGTTATACGTTATATGGTAATGCTACATAACGTTATACGTTATATGGTAATGCTACATAACGTTATACGTTATATGGTAATGCTACATAACGTTATACGTTATGTGGTAATGCTACATAACGTTATACGTTATATGGTAATGCTACATAACGTTATACGTTATATGGTAACAGTATATAACGTTATACGTTATATGGTAATGCTACATAACGTTATACGTTATAAAGTAATGCTACATAACGTTATACATTATATGGTAATGCTACATAACGTTATACGTTATATGGTAACAGTATACAACGTTATACGTTATAAGGTAATAGTAAATAACGTTACACGTTATATGGTAATGCTACATAACGTTATACGTTATATGGTAATGCTACATAACGTTATACGCTATAAGGTAATGATACATAACGTTATACGTTATATGGTAGTGCTACATAACGTTATACGTTATATGGTAACAGTATATAACGTTATACGTTATATGGTAATGCTACATAACGTTATACGTTATATGGTAATGCTACATAACGTTATACGTTATATGGTAACAGTATACAACGTTATAAGTTATAAGGTAATAGTAAATAACGTTACACGTTATATGGTAATGCTACATAACGTTATACGTTATATGGTAATGCTACATAACGTTATACGTTATATGGTAATGCTACATAACGTTATACGCTATAAGGTAATGATACATAACGTTATACGTTATATGGTAGTACTACATAACGTTACACGTTATATGGTAACAGTATATAACGTTATACGTTATATGGTAATGCTACATAACGTTATACGTTATATGGTAACAGTATATAACGTTATACGTTATATAGTAATGCTACATAACGTTATACGTTATAAGGTAATGCTACATAACGTTATACATTATATGGTAATGCTACATAACCTTATACGTTATATGGTAACAGTATACAACGTTATACGTTATAAGGTAATAGTAAATATCGTTATACGTTATATGGTAATGCTACATAACGTTATACGTTATATAGTAATGCTACATAACGTTATACGTTATAAGGTAATGATACATAACGTTATACGTTATATGGTAACAGTATATAACGTTATACGTTATATGGTAATGCTACATAACGTTATGCGTTATAAGGTAATGCTACATAACGTTATACATTATATGGTAATGCTACATAACGTTATACGTTATATGGTAACAGTATACAACGTTATACGTTATAAGGTAATAGTAAATAACGTTACACGTTATATGGTCATGCTACATAACGTTATACGTTATATGGTAATGCTACATAAAGTTATACGTTATATGGTAATGCTACATAACGTTATACGTTATATGGTAATGCTACATAACGTTATACGTTATATGGTAATGCTACATAACGTTATACGTTATATGGTAATGCTACATAACGTTATACATTATATGGTAATGCTACATAATGTTATACGTTATATGGTAACAGTATACAACGTTATACGTTATAAGGTAATAGTAAATAACGTTACACGTTATATGGTAATGCTACATAACGGTATACGTTATATGGTAATGCTACATAACGTTATACGTTATATGGTAATGCTACATAACGTTATACGTTATATGGTAATGCTACATAACGTTATACGTTATGTGGTAATGCTACATAACGTTATACGTTATATGGTAATGCTACATAACGTTATACGTTATATGGTAATGCTACATAACGTTATACATTATATGGTAATGCTACATAACGTTATACGTTATATGGTAACAGTATACAACGTTATACGTTATAAGGTAATAGTAAATAACGTTACACGTTATATGGTAATGCTACATAACGTTATACGTTATATGGTAATGCTACATAACATTATACGTTATATGGTAATGCTACATAACGTTATACGTTATAAGGTAATGCTACATAACGTTATACGTTATGTGGTAATGCTACATAACGTTATACGTTATATGGTAATGCTACATAACGTTATACGTTATATGGTAACAGTATATAACGTTATACGTTATATGGTAATGCTACATAACGTTATACGTTATATGGTAATGCTACATAACGTTATACATTATATGGTAATGCTACATAACGTTATACGTTATATGGTAACAGTATACAACGTTATACGTTATAAGGTAATAGTAAATAACGTTACACGTTATATGGTAATGCTACATAACGTTATACGTTATATGGTAATGCTACATAACGTTATACGCTTTAAGGTAATGATACATAACGTTATACGTTATATGGTAGTGCTACATAACGTTATACGTTATATGGTAACAGTATATAACGTTATACGTTATATGGTAATGCTACATAACGTTATACGTTATATGGCAATGCTACATAACGTTATACGTTATATGGTAACAGTATACAACGTTATAAGTTATAAGGTAATAGTAAATAACGTTACACGTTATATGGTAATGCTACATAACGTTATACGTTATATGGTAATGCTACATAACGTTATACGTTATATGGTAATGCTACATAACGTTATACGCTATAAGGTAATGATACATAACGTTATACGTTATATGGTAGTTCTACATAACGTTATACGTTATATGGTAACAGTATACAACGTTATACGTTATGAGGTAATAGTAAATAACGTTACACGTTATATGGTAATGCTACATAACGTTATACGTTATATGGTAATGCTACATAACGTTATACGTTATATGGTAATGCTACATAACGTTATACGTTATATGGTAATGCTACATAACGTTATACGTTATATGGTAATGCTACATAACGTTATACATTATATGGTAATGCTACATAACGTTATACGTTATATGGTAACAGTATACAACGTTATACGTTATAAGGTAATAGTAAATAACGTTACACGTTATATGGTAATGCTACATAACGTTATACGTTATATGGTAATGCTACATAACGTTATACGTTATATGGTAATGCTACATAACGTTATACGTTATATGGTAATGCTACATAACGTTATACGTTATGTGGTAATGCTACATAACGTTATACATTATATGGTAATGCTACATAACGGTATACGTTATATGGTAACGGTATACAACGTTATACGTTATAAGGTAACAGTATATAACGTTATACGTTATATGGTAATGCTACATAACGTTATACGTTATATGGTAATGCTACATAACGTTATACGTTATATGGTACCAGTATACAACGTTATACGTTATAAGGTAATAGTAAATAACGTTACACGTTTTATGGTAATGCTACATAACGTCATACGTTGTATGGTAATGCTACATAACGTTATACGTTATATGGTAATGCTACATAACGTTATACGTTATATGGTAATGCTACATAACGTTATACGTTATATGGCCACAGTATATAACGTTATACGTTATATGGTAATGCTACATAACGTTATACGTTATATGGTAATGCTACATAACGTTATACGTTATATGGTAATGCTACATAACGTTATACGTTATATGGTAATGCTACATAACGTTATACGTTATATGGTAACAGTATACAACGTTATACATTATAAGGTAATAGTAAATAACGTTACACGTTATACGGTAATGCTACATAACGTTATACGTTATATGGTAATGCTACATAACGTTATACGTTATATGGTAATGCTACATAACGTTATACGTTATGTGGTAATGCTACTTAACGTTATACGTTATATGGTAATGCTACCTAACGTTGTACATTATATGGTAATGCTACATAACGTTATACGTTATATGGTAAGAGTATACAACGTTATACGTTATATGGTAATGCTACATAACGTTATACGTTATATGGTAATGCTACATAACGTTATACGTTATATGGTAATGCTCCATAACGTTATACGTTATAAGGTAATGCTACATAACGTTATACATTATATGGTAATGCTACATAACGGTATACGTTATATGGTAACGGTATACAACGTTATACGTTATAAGGTAATAGTAAATAACGTTATACGTTATATGGTAATGCTACATAACGTTATACGTTATATGGTAATGCTACATAACGTTGTACGTTATACGGTAATGATACATTACGTTATACGTTATATGGTAACAGTATATAACGTTATACGTTATATGGTAATGCTACATAACGTTATACGTTATAAGGTAATGCTACATAACGTTATACATTATATGGTAATGCTGCATAACGTTATACGTTATATGGTAACAGTATACAACGTTATACGTTATAAGGTAATTGTAAATAACGTTACAAGTTATATGGTAATGCTACATAACGTTATACGTTATATGGTAATGCTAGATAACGTTATACGTTATAAGGTAATGATACATAACGTTATACGTTATATGGTAATGCTACATAACGTTATACGCTATAAGGTAATGATACATAACGTTATACGTTATATGGTAGTGCTACATAACGTTATACGTTATATGGTAACAGTATATAACGTTATACGTTATATGGTAATGCTACATAACGTTATACGTTATAAGGTAATGCTACATAACGTTATACATTATAAGGTAATGCTACATAACGTTATACGTTATATGGTAACAGTATACAACGTTATACGTTATGAGGTAATAGTAAATAACGTTACACGTTATATGGTAAAGCTACATAACGTTATACGTTATATGGTAATGCTACATAACGTTATACGTTATTTGGTAATGCTACATAACGTTATACGTTATATGGTAATGCTACATAACGTTATACGTTATATGGTAACAGTATATAACGTTATACGTTATATGGTAATGCTACATAACGTTATACGTTATAAGGTAATGCTACATAACGTTATACATTATATGGTAATGCTACATAACGTTATACGTTATATGGTAACAGTATACAACGTTATACGTTATGAGGTAATAGTAAATAACGTTACACGTTATATGGTAAAGCTACATAACGTTATACGTTATATGGTAATGCTACATAACGTTATACATTATATGGTAATGCTACATAACGGTATACGTTATATGGTAACGGTATACAACGTTATACGTTATAAGGTAATAGTAAATAACGTTATACGTTATATGGTAATGCTACATAACGTTATACGTTATATGGTAATGCTACATAACGTTGTACGTTATACGGTAATGATACATTACGTTATACGTTATATGGTAACAGTATATAACGTTATACGTTATATGGTAATGCTACATAACGTTATACGTTATAAGGTAATGCTACATAACGTTATACATTATATGGTAATGCTACATAACGTTATACGTTATATGGTAACAGTATACAACGTTATACGTTATAAGGTAATTGTAAATAACGTTACACGTTATATGGTAATGCTACATAACGTTATACGTTATATGGTAATGCTAGATAACGTTATACGTTATAAGGTAATGATACATAACGTTATACGTTATATGGTAACAGTATATAACGTTATACGTTATATGGTAATGCTACATAACGTTATACGTTATAAGGTAATGCTACATAACGTTATACATTATATGGCAATGCTACATAACCTTATACGTTATATGGTAACAGTATACAACGTTATACGTTATAAGGTAATAGTAAATAACGTTATACGTTATATGGTAATGCTACATAACGTTATACGTTATATAGTAATGCTACATAACGTTATACGTTATAAGGTAATGATACATAACGTTATACGTTATATGGTAATGCTACATAACGTTATACGCTATAAGGTAATGATACATAACGTTATACGTTATATGGTAGTGCTACATAACGTTATACGTTATATGGTAACAGTATATAACGTTATACGTTATATGGTAATGCTACATAACGTTATACGTTATAAGGTAATGCTACATAACGTTATACATTATATGGTAATGCTACATAACGTTATACGTTATATGGTAACAGTATACAACGTTATACGTTATGAGGTAATAGTAAGTAACGTTACACGTTATATGGTAAAGCTACATAGCGTTATACGTTATATGGTAATGCTACATAACGTTATACGTTATTTGGTAATGCTACATAACGTTATACGTTATATGGTAATGCTACATAACGTTATACGTTATATGGTAATGCTACATAACGTTATACATTATATGGTAATGCTACATAACGTTATACGTTATATGGTAACAGTATACAACGTTATACGTTATAAGGTAATAGTAAATAACGTTACACGTTATATGGTAATGCTACATAACGTTATACGTTATATGGTAATGCTACATAACATTATACGTTATATGGTAATGCTACATAACGTTATACGTTATAAGGTAATGCTACATAACGTTATACGTTATGTGGTAATGCTACATAACGTTATACGTTATATGGTAATGCTACATAACGTTATACGTTATATGGTAACAGTATATAACGTTATACGTTATATGGTAATGCTACATAACGTTATACGTTATAAAGTAATGCTACATAACGTTATACATTATATGGTAATGCTACATAACGTTATACGTTATATGGTAACAGTATACAACGTTATACGTTATAAGGTAATAGTAAATAACGTTACACGTTATATGGTAATGCTACATAACGTTATACGTTATATGGTAATGCTACATAACGTTATACGCTATAAGGTAATGATACATAACGTTATACGTTATATGGTAGTGCTACATAACGTTATACGTTATATGGTAACAGTATATAACGTTATACGTTATATGGTAATGCTACATAACGTTATACGTTATATGGCAATGCTACATAACGTTATACGTTATATGGTAACAGTATACAACGTTATACGTTATAAGGTAATAGTAAATAACGTTACACGTTATATGGTAATGCTACATAACGTTATACGTTATATGGTAATGCTACATAACGTTATACGTTATATGGTAATGCTACATAACGTTATACGTTATATGGTAATGCTACATAACGTTATACGTTATGTGGTAATGCTACATAACGTTATACATTATATGGTAATGCTACATAACGGTATACGTTATATGGTAACGGTATACATCGTTATACGTTATAAGGTAACAGTATATAACGTTATACGTTATATGGTAATGCTACATAACGTTATACGTTATATGGTAATGCTACATAACGTTATACGTTATATGGTAACAGTATACAACGTTATACGTTATAAGGTAATAGTAAATAACGTTACACGTTTTATGGTAATGCTACATAACGTCATACGTTGTATGGTAATGCTACATAACGTTATACGTTATATGGTAATGCTACATAACGTTATACGTTATATGGTAATGCTACATAACGTTATACGTTATATGGCCACAGTATATAACGTTATACGTTATATGGTAATGCTACATAACGTTATACGTTATATGGTAATGCTACATAACGTTATACGTTATATGGTAATGCTACATAACGTTATACGTTATATGGTAATGCTACATAACGTTATACGTTATATGGTAACAGTATACAACGTTATACATTATAAGGTAATAGTAAATAACGTTACACGTTATATGGTAATGCTACATAACGTTATACGTTATATGGTAATGCTACATAACGTTATACGTTATATGGTAATGCTACATAACGTTATACGTTATGTGGTAATGCTACATAACGTTATACGTTATATGGTAATGCTACCTAACGTTGTACATTATATGGTAATGCTACATAACGTTATACGTTATATGGTAATGCTACATAACGTTATACATTATATGGTAATGCTACATAACGGTATACGTTATATGGTAACGGTATACAACGTTATACGTTATAAGGTAATAGTAAATAACGTTATACGTTATATGGTAATGCTACATAACGTTATACGTTATATGGTAATGCTACATAACGTTGTACGTTATACGGTAATGATACATTACGTTATACGTTATATGGTAACAGTATATAACGTTATACGTTATATGGTAACAGTATATAACGTTATACGTTATATGGTAATGCTACATAACGTTATACGTTATAAGGTAATGCTACATAACGTTATACATTATATGGTAATGCTACATAACGTTATACGTTATATGGTAACAGTATACAACGTTATACGTTATAAGGTAATTGTAAATAACGTTACACGTTATATGGTAATGCTACATAACGTTATACGTTATATGGTAATGCTAGATAACGTTATACGTTATAAGGTAATGATACATAACGTTATACGTTATATGGTAACAGTATATAACGTTATACGTTATATGGTAATGCTACATAACGTTATACGTTATAAGGTAATGCTACATAACGTTATACATTATATGGTAATGCTACATAACCTTATACGTTATATGGTAACAGTATACAACGTTATACGTTATAAGGTAATAGTAAATAACGTTATACGTTATATGGTAATGCTACATAACGTTATACGTTATATAGTAATGCTACATAACGTTATACGTTATAAGGTAATGATACATAACGTTATACGTTATATGGTAATGCTACATAACGTTATACGCTATAAGGTAATGATACATAACGTTATACGTTATATGGTAGTGCTACATAACGTTATACGTTATATGGTAACAGTATATAACGTTATGCGTCATATGGTAGTGCTACATAACGTTATACGTTATATGGTAACAGTATATAACGTTATACGTTATATGGTAATGCTACATAACGTTATACGTTATATGGCAATGCTACATAACGTTATACGTTATATGGTAACAGTATACAACGTTATACGTTATGAGGTAATAGTAAATAACGTTACACGTTATATGGTAAAGCTACATAACGTTATACGTTATATGGTAATGCTACATAACGTTATACGTTATTTGGTAATGCTACATAACGTTATACGTTATATGGTAATGCTACATAACGTTATACGTTATATGGTAATGCTACATAACGTTATACATTATATGGTAATGCTACATAACGTTATACGTTATATGGTAACAGTATACAACGTTATACGTTATAAGGTAATAGTAAATAACGTTACACGTTATATGGTAATGCTACATAACGTTATACGTTATATGGTAATGCTACATAACGTTATACGTTATATGGTAATGCTACATAACGTTATACGTTATATGGTAATGCTACATAACGTTATACGTTATGTGGTAATGCTACATAACGTTATACGTTATATGGTAATGCTACATAACGTTATACGTTATATGGTAACAGTATATAACGTTATACGTTATATGGTAATGCTACATAACGTTATACGTTATAAAGTAATGCTACATAACGTTATACATTATATGGTAATGCTACATAACGTTATACGTTATATGGTAACAGTATACAACGTTATACGTTATAAGGTAATAGTAAATAACGTTACACGTTATATGGTAATGCTACATAACGTTATACGTTATATGGTAATGCTACATAACGTTATACGCTATAAGGTAATGATACATAACGTTATGCGTCATATGGTAGTGCTACATAACGTTATACGTTATATGGTAACAGTATATAACGTTATACGTTATATGGTAATGCTACATAACGTTATACGTTATATGGCAATGCTACATAACGTTATACGTTATATGGTAACAGTATACAACGTTATAAGTTATAAGGTAATAGTAAATAACGTTACACGTTATATGGTAATACTACATAACGTTATACGTTATATGGTAATGCTACATAACGTTATACGTTATATGGTAATGCTACATAACGTTATACGCTATAAGGTAATGATACATAACGTTATACGTTATATGGTAGTGCTACATAACGTTATACGTTATATGGTAACAGTATACAACGTTATACGTTATGAGGTAATAGTAAATAACGTTACACGTTATATGGTAATGCTACATAACGTTATACGTTATATGGTAATGCTACATAACGTCATACGTTATATGGTAATGCTACATAACGTTATACGTTATATGGTAATGCTACATAACGTTATACGTTATATGGCAATGCTACATAACGTTATACATTATATGGTAATGCTACATAACGTTATACGTTATATGGTAACAGTATACAACGTTATACGTTATAAGGTAATAGTAAATAACGTTACACGTTATATGGTAATGCTACATAACGTTATACGTTATATGGTAATGCTACATAACGTTATACGTTATATGGTAATGCTACATAACGTTATACGTTATATGGTAATGCTACATAACGTTATACGTTATGTGGTAATGCTACATAACGTTATACGTTATATGGTAATGCTACATAACGTTATACGTTATATGGTAACAGTATATAACGTTATACGTTATATGGTAATGCTACATAACGTTATACGTTATAAAGTAATGCTACATAACGTTATACATTATATGGTAATGCTACATAACGTTATACGTTATATGGTAACAGTATACAACGCTATACGTTATAAGGTAATAGTAAATAACGTTACACGTTATATGGTAATGCTACATAACGTTATACGTTATATGGTAATGCTACATAACGTTATACGCTATAAGGTAATGATACATAACGTTATACGTTATATGGTAGTGCTACATAACGTTATACGTTATATGGTAACAGTATATAACGTTATACGTTATATGGTAATGCTACATAACGTTATACGTTATATGGTAATGCTACATAACGTTATACGTTATATGGTAACAGTATACAACGTTATAAGTTATAAGGTAATAGTAAATAACGTTACACGTTATATGGTAATGCTACATAACGTTATACGTTATATGGTAATGCTACATAACGTTATACGTTATATGGTAATGCTACATAACGTTATACGCTATAAGGTAATGATACATAACGTTATACGTTATATGGTAGTACTACATAACGTTACACGTTATATGGTAACAGTATATAACGTTATACGTTATATGGTAATGCTACATAACGTTATACGTTATATGGTAACAGTATATAACGTTATACGTTATATAGTAATGCTACATAACGTTATACGTTATAAGGTAATGCTACATAACGTTATACATTATATGGTAATGCTACATAACCTTATACGTTATATGGTAACAGTATACAACGTTATACGTTATAAGGTAATAGTAAATATCGTTATACGTTATATGGTAATGCTACATAACGTTATACGTTATATAGTAATGCTACATAACGTTATACGTTATAAGGTAATGATACATAACGTTATACGTTATATGGTAACAGTATATAACGTTATACGTTATATGGTAATGCTACATAACGTTATGCGTTATAAGGTAATGCTACATAACGTTATACATTATATGGTAATGCTACATAACGTTATACGTTATATGGTAACAGTATACAACGTTATACGTTATAAGGTAATAGTAAATAACGTTACACGTTATATGGTCATGCTACATAACGTTATACGTTATATGGTAATGCTACATAAAGTTATACGTTATATGGTAATGCTACATAACGTTATACGTTATATGGTAATGCTACATAACGTTATACGTTATATGGTAATGCTACATAACGTTATACGTTATATGGTAATGCTACATAACGTTATACATTATATGGTAATGCTACATAATGTTATACGTTATATGGTAACAGTATACAACGTTATACGTTATAAGGTAATAGTAAATAACGTTACACGTTATATGGTAATGCTACATAACGGTATACGTTATATGGTAATGCTACATAACGTTATACGTTATATGGTAATGCTACATAACGTTATACGTTATATGGTAATGCTACATAACGTTATACGCTATGTGGTAATGCTACATAACGTTATACGTTATATGGTAATGCTACATAACGTTATACGTTATATGGTAACAGTATATAACGTTGTACGTTATATGGTAATGCTACATAACGTTATACGTTATAAAGTAATGCTACATAACGTTATACATTATATGGTAATGCTACATAACGTTATACGTTATATGGTAACAGTATACAACGTTATACGTTATAAGGTAATAGTAAATAACGTTACACGTTATAGGGTAATGCTACATAACGTTATACGTTATATGGTAATGCTACATAACGTTATACGCTATAAGGTAATGATACATAACGTTATACGTTATATGGTAGTGCTACATAACGTTATACGTTATATGGTAACAGTATATAACGTTATACGTTATATGGTAACAGTATATAACGTTATACGTTATATGGTAATGCTACATAACGTTATACGTTATATGGTAATGCTACATAACGTTATACGTTATATGGTAATGCTACATAACGTTATACGTTATATGGTAATGCTACATAACGTTATACGCTATAAGGTAATGATACATAACGTTATACGTTATATGGTAGTACTACATAACGTTATACGTTATATGGTAACAGTATATAACGTTATACGTTATATGGTAATGCTACATAACGTTATACGTTATATGGTAACAGTATATAACGTTATACGTTATATAGTAATGCTACATAACGTTATACGTTATAAGGTAATGCTACATAACGTTATACATTATATGGTAATGCTACATAACCTTATACGTTATATGGTAACAGTATACAACGTTATACGTTATAAGGTAATAGTAAATATCGTTATACGTTATATGGTAATGCTACATAACGTTATACGTTATATAGTAATGCTACATAACGTTATACGTTATAAGGTAATGATGCATAACGTTATACGTTATATGGTAACAGTATATAACGTTATACGTTATATGGTAATGCTACATAACGTTATGCGTTATAAGGTAATGCTACATAACGTTATACATTATATGGTAATGCTACATAACGTTATACGTTATATGGTAACAGTATACAACGTTATACGTTATAAGGTAATAGTAAATAACGTTACACGTTATATGGTCATGCTACATAACGTTATACGTTATATGGTAATGCTACATAAAGTTATACGTTATATGGTAATGCTACATAACGTTATACGTTATATGGTAATGCTACATAACGTTATACGTTATATGGTAATGCTACATAACGTTATACGTTATATGGTAACAGTATACAACGTTATACGTTATAAGGTAATAGTAAATAACGTTACACGTTATATGGTAATGCTACATAACGTTATACGTTATATGGTAATGATACATAACGTTATACGTTATATGGTAGTGCTACATAACGTTATACGTTATATGGTAACAGTATATAACGTTATACGTTATATGGTAATGCTACATAACGTTATACGTTATATGGTAACAGTATATAACGTTATACGTTATATAGTAATGCTACATAACGTTATACGTTATAAGGTAATGCTACATAACGTTATACGTTATGTGGTAATGCTACATAACGTTATACATTATATGGTAATGCTACATAACGTTATACGTTATATGGTAATGCTACATAACGTTATACGTTATGTGGTAATGCTACATAACGTTATACGTTATATGGTAATGCTACATAACGTTATACGTTATATGGTAACAGTATATAACGTTATACGTTATATGGTAATGCTACATAACGTTATACGTTATAAAGTAATGCTACATAACGTTATACATTATATGGTAATGCTACATAACGTTATACGTTATATGGTAACAGTATACAACGTTATACGTTATAAGGTAATAGTAAATAACGTTACACGTTATATGGTAATGCTACATAACGTTATACGTTATATGGTAATGCTACATAACGTTATACGCTATAAGGTAATGATACATAACGTTATACGTTATATGGTAGTGCTACATAACGTTATACGTTATATGGTAACAGTATATAACGTTATACGTTATATGGTAATGCTACATAACGTTATACGTTATATGGTAATGCTACATAACGTTATACGTTATATGGTAACAGTATACAACGTTATAAGTTATAAGGTAATAGTAAATAACGTTACACGTTATATGGTAATGCTACATAACGTTATACGTTATATGGTAATGCTACATAACGTTATACGTTATATGGTAATGCTACATAACGTTATACGCTATAAGGTAATGATACATAACGTTATACGTTATATGGTAGTACTACATAACGTTACACGTTATATGGTAACAGTATATAACGTTATACGTTATATGGTAATGCTACATAACGTTATACGTTATATGGTAACAGTATATAACGTTATACGTTATATAGTAATGCTACATAACGTTATACGTTATAAGGTAATGCTACATAACGTTATACATTATATGGTAATGCTACATAACCTTATACGTTATATGGTAACAGTATACAACGTTATACGTTATAAGGTAATAGTAAATATCGTTATACGTTATATGGTAATGCTACATAACGTTATACGTTATATAGTAATGCTACATAACGTTATACGTTATAAGGTAATGATACATAACGTTATACGTTATATGGTAACAGTATATAACGTTATACGTTATATGGTAATGCTACATAACGTTATGCGTTATAAGGTAATGCTACATAACGTTATACATTATATGGTAATGCTACATAACGTTATACGTTATATGGTAACAGTATACAACGTTATACGTTATAAGGTAATAGTAAATAACGTTACACGTTATATGGTCATGCTACATAACGTTATACGTTATATGGTAATGCTACATAAAGTTATACGTTATATGGTAATGCTACATAACGTTATACGTTATATGGTAATGCTACATAACGTTATACGTTATATGGTAATGCTACATAACGTTATACGTTATATGGTAATGCTACATAACGTTATACATTATATGGTAATGATACATAACGTTATACGTTATATGGTAGTACTACATAACGTTATACGTTATATGGTAACAGTATATAACGTTATACGTTATATGGTAATGCTACATAACGTTATACGTTATATGGTAACAGTATATAACGTTATACGTTATATAGTAATGCTACATAACGTTATACGTTATAAGGTAATGCTACATAACGTTATACATTATATGGTAATGCTACATAACCTTATACGTTATATGGTAACAGTATACAACGTTATACGTTATAAGGTAATAGTAAATATCGTTATACGTTATATGGTAATGCTACATAACGTTATACGTTATATAGTAATGCTACATAACGTTATACGTTATAAGGTAATGATGCATAACGTTATACGTTATATGGTAACAGTATATAACGTTATACGTTATATGGTAATGCTACATAACGTTATGCGTTATAAGGTAATGCTACATAACGTTATACATTATATGGTAATGCTACATAACGTTATACGTTATATGGTAACAGTATACAACGTTATACGTTATAAGGTAATAGTAAATAACGTTACACGTTATATGGTCATGCTACATAACGTTATACGTTATATGGTAATGCTACATAAAGTTATACGTTATATGGTAATGCTACATAACGTTATACGTTATATGGTAATGCTACATAACGTTATACGTTATATGGTAATGCTACATAACGTTATACGTTATATGGTAACAGTATACAACGTTATACGTTATAAGGTAATAGTAAATAACGTTACACGTTATATGGTAATGCTACATAACGTTATACGTTATATGGTAATGATACATAACGTTATACGTTATATGGTAGTGCTACATAACGTTATACGTTATATGGTAACAGTATATAACGTTATACGTTATATGGTAATGCTACATAACGTTATACGTTATATGGTAACAGTATATAACGTTGTACGTTATATAGTAATGCTACATAACGTTATACGTTATAAGGTAATGCTACATAACGTTATACATTATATGGTAATGCTACATAACGTTATACGTTATATGGTAACAGTATACAACGTTATACGTTATAAGGTAATAGTAAATAACGTTACACGTTATATGGTAATGCTACATAACGTTATACGTTATATGGTAATGCTACATAACGTTATACGCTATAAGGTAATGATACATAACGTTATACGTTATATGGTAGTACTACATAACGTTATACGTTATATGGTAACAGTATATAACGTTATACGTTATATGGTAATGCTACATAACGTTATACGTTATATGGTAATGCTACATAACGTTATACATTATATGGTAATGCTACATAACGTTATACGTTATATGGTCACAGTATACAACGTTATACGTTATAAGGTAATAGTAAATAACGTTACACGTTATATGGTAATGCTACATAACGTTATACGTTATATGGTAATGCTACATAACGTTATACGTTATATGGTAATGCTACATAACGTTATACGTTATATGGTAATAGTAAATAACTTTACACGTTATATGGTAATGCTACATAACGTTATACGTTATATGGTAATGCTACATAACGTTATACGTTATATGGTAATGCTACATAACGTTATACGTTATATGGCCACAGTATATAACGTTATACGTTATATGGTAATCCTACCTAACGTTATACGTTATATGGTAATGCTACATAACGTTATACGTTATATGGTAATGCTACATAACGTTATACGTTATATGGTAACAGTATACAACGTTATACGTTATAAGGTCATAGTAAATAACGTTACACCTTATATGGTAATGCTACATAACGTTATACGTTATTTGGTAATGCTACATAACGTTATACGTTATACGGTAATGCTACATAACGTTATACGTTATATGGTAGTGCTACATAACGTTATACGTTATATGGTAACAGTATATAACGTTATACGTTATATGGTAATGCTACATAACGTTATACGTTATATGGTAACAGTATATAACGTTATACGTTATATTGTAATGCTACATAGCGTTATACGTTATAAGGTAATGCTACATAACGTTATACATTATATGGTAATGCTACATAACCTTATACGTTATATGGTAACAGTATACAACGTTATACGTTATAAGGTAATAGTAAATAACGTTATACGTTATATGGTAATGCTACATAACGTTATACGTTATATAGTAATGCTACATAACGTTATACGTTATAAGGTAATGATACATAACGTTATACGTTATGTGGTAATGCTACATAACGTTATACGTTATGTGGTAATGCTACATAACGTTATACGTTATGTGGTAATGCTACATAACGTTATACGTTATATGGTAATGCTACATAACGTTATACGTTATATGGTAACAGTATATAACGTTATACGTTATAAGGTAATAGTAAATAACGTTATACGTTATATGGTAATGCTACATAACGTTATACGTTATATAGTAATGCTACATAACGTTATACGTTATAAGGTAATGATACATAACGTTATACGTTATATGGTAACAGTATATAACGTTATACGTTATATGGTAATGCTACATAACGTTATACGTTATATGGTAATGCTACATAACGTTATACGCTATAAGGTAATGATACATAACGTTATACGTTATATGGTAGTGCTACATAACGTTATACGTTATATGGTAACAGTATATAACGTTATACGTTATATGGTAACAGTATATAACGTTATACGTTATATGGTAATGCTACATAACGTTATACGTTATATGGTAATGCTACATAACGTCATACGTTATGTGGTAACAGTATACAACGTTATAAGTTATAAGGTAATAGTAAATAACGTTACACGTTATATGGTAATGCTACATAACGTTATACGTTATATGGTAATGCTACATAACGTTATTCGTTATATGGTAATGCTACATAACGTTATACGCTATAAGGTAATGATACATAACGTTATACGTTATATGGTAGTGCTACATAACGTTATACGGTATATGGTAACAGTATATAACGTTACACGTTATATAGTAATGCTACATAACGTTATACGTTATAAGGTAATGCTACATAACGTTATACATTATATGGTAATGCTACATAACCTTATACGTTATATGGTAACAGTATACAACGTTATACGTTATAAGGTAATAGTAAATAACGTTATACGTTATATGGTAATGCTACATAACGTTATACGTTATATAGTAATGCTACATAACGTTATACGTTATAAGGTAATGATACATAACGTTATACGTTATATGGTAACAGTATATAACGTTATATGTTATATGGTAATGCTACATAACGTTATGCGTTATAAGGTAATGCTACATAACGTTACACGTTATATGGTAATGCTACATAACGTTATACGTTATATGGTAATGCTACATAACGTTATACGTTATATGGTAACAGTATACAACGTTATACGTTATAAGGTCATAGTAAATAACGTTACACCTTATATGGTAATGCTACATAACGTTATACGTTATTTGGTAATGCTACATAACGTTATACGTTATACGGTAATGCTACAAAACGTTATACGTTATATGGTAGTGCTACATAACGTTATACGTTATATGGTAACAGTATATAACGTTATACGTTATATGGTAATGCTACATAACGTTATACGTTATATGGTAACAGTATATAACGTTATACGTTATATTGTAATGCTACATAGCGTTATACGTTATAAGGTAATGCTACATAACGTTATACATTATATGGTAATGCTACATAACCTTATACGTTATATGGTAACAGTATACAACGTTATACGTTATAAGGTAATAGTAAATAACGTTATACGTTATATGGTAATGCTACATAACGTTATACGTTATATAGTAATGCTACATAACGTTATACGTTATAAGGTAATGATACATAACGTTATACGTTATGTGGTAATGCTACATAACGTTATACGTTATGTGGTAATGCTACATAACGTTATACGTTATGTGGTAATGATACATAACGTTATACGTTATATGGTAATGCTACATAACGTTATACGTTATATGGTAACAGTATATAACGTTATACGTTATAAGGTAATAGTAAATAACGTTATACGTTATATGGTAATGCTACATAACGTTATACGTTATATAGTAATGCTACATAACGTTATACGTTATAAGGTAATGATACATAACGTTATACGTTATATGGTAACAGTATATAACGTTATACGTTATATGGTAATGCTACATAACGTTATACGTTATATGGTAATGCTACATAACGTTATACGCTATAAGGTAATGATACATAACGTTATACGTTATATGGTAGTGCTACATAACGTTATACGTTATATGGTAACAGTATATAACGTTATACGTTATATGGTAATGCTACATAACGTTATACGTTATATGGTAATGCTACATAACGTCATACGTTATGTGGTAACAGTATACAACGTTATAAGTTATAAGGTAATAGTAAATAACGTTACACGTTATATGGTAATGCTACATAACGTTATACGTTATATGGTAATGCTACATAACGTTATTCGTTATATGGTAATGCTACATAACGTTATACGCTATAAGGTAATGATACATAACGTTATACGTTATATGGTAGTGCTACATAACGTTATACGTTATATGGTAACAGTATATAACGTTATACGTTATATGGTAATGCTACATAACGTTATACGGTATATGGTAACAGTATATAACGTTATACGTTATATAGTAATGCTACATAACGTTATACGTTATAAGGTAATGCTACATAACGTTATACATTATATGGTAATGCTACATAACCTTATACGTTATATGGTAACAGTATACAACGTTATACGTTATAAGGTAATAGTAAATAACGTTATACGTTATATGGTAATGATACATAACGTTATACGTTATATAGTAATGCTACATAACGTTATACGTTATAAGGTAATGATACATAACGTTATACGTTATATGGTAACAGTATATAACGTTATATGTTATATGGTAATGCTACATAACGTTATGCGTTATAAGGTAATGCTACATAACGTTACACGTTATATGGTAATGCTACATAACGTTATACGTTATATGGTAATGCTACATAACGATATACGTTATAAAGTAATGCTACATAACGTTATACATTATATGGTAATGCTACATAACGTTATACGTTATATGGTAATGCTACATAACGTTATACGTTATATGGTAATGCAACATAACGTTATACGTTATAAGGTAATGCTACATAACGTTATACATTATATGGTAATGCTACATAACGGTATACAACGTTATACGTTATAAGGTAATAGTAAATAACGTTATACGTTATATGGTAATGCTACATAACGTTATACGTTATATGGTAATGCTACATAACGTTGTACGTTATACGGTAATGATACATTACGTTATACGTTATATGGTAACAGTATACAACGTTATACGTTATAAGGTAATAGTAAATAACGTTATACGTTATATGGTAATTCTACATAACGTTATACGTTATATGGTAACAGTATACAACGTTATACGTTATAAGGTAATAGTAAATAACGTTACACGTTATATGGTAATGCTACATAACGTTATACGTTATATGGTAATGCTACATAACGTTATACGTTATATGGTAATGCTACATAACGTTATACGTTATATGGTAATGCTACATAACGTTATACGTTATATGGCCACAGTATATAACGTTATACGTTATATGGTAATGCTACATAACGTTATACGTTATATGGTAATGCCACATAACGTTATACGTTATATGGTAACAGTATACAACGTTTTACGTTATAAGGTAATAGTAAATAACGTTACCCGTTATATGGTAATGCTACATAACGTTATACGTTATATGGTAATGCTACATAACGTTATACGTTATATGGTAATGCTACATAACGTTATACGTTATGTGGTAATGCTACATAACGTTATACGTTACATGGTAATGCTACCTGACGTTGTACATTATATGGTAATGCTACATAACGTTATACGTTATATGGTAAGAGTATACAACGTTATACGTTATATGGTAATGCTACATAACGTTATACGTTATATGGTAATGCTACATAACGTTATACGTTATATGGTAATGCTACATAACGATATACGTTATAAAGTAATGCTACATAACGTTATACATTATATGGTAATGCTACATAACGTTATACGTTATGTGGTAACAGTATACAACGTTATACGTTATAAGGTAATAGTAAATAACGTTACACGTTATATGGTAATGCTACATAACGTTATACGTTATATGGTAATGCTACATAACGTTGTACGCTATAAGGTAATGATACATAACGTTATACGTTATATGGTAGTGCTACATAACGTTATACGTTATATGGTAACAGTATATAACGTTATACGTTATATGGTAATGCTACATAACGTTATACGTTATATGGTAATGCTACATAACGTTATACGTTATATGGTAATGCTACATAACGTTATACGTTATATGGTAATGCTACATAACGTTATACGTTATATGGTAATGCTACATAACGTTATACGTTATATGGTAATGCTACATAACGTTATACGTTATATGGTAACAGTATATAACGTTATACGTTATATGGTAATGCTACATAACGTTAAACGTTATATGGTAATGCTACATAACGTTATACGTTATATGGTAATGCTACATAACGTTATACGTTATCTGGTAATGCTACCTAACGTTGTACATTATATGGTAATGCTACATAACGTTATACGTTATATGGTAACAGTATACAACGTTATACGTTATATGGTAATGCTACATAAC
Source organism: Bombus sonorus (assembly GCA_029958995.1). Classification (NCBI taxonomy): domain Eukaryota; kingdom Metazoa; phylum Arthropoda; class Insecta; order Hymenoptera; family Apidae; genus Bombus; species Bombus sonorus. The sequence goes on along the minus strand of JARWAU010000001.1, from coordinate 23,373,270 downwards.
GTTATACGTTATATGGTAACAGTATATAACGTTATACGTTATATGGTAATGCTACATAACGTTATACGTTATATGGTAATGCTACATAACGTTATATGTTATATGGTAACAGTATACAACGTTATACGTTATAAGGTAATAGTAAATAACGTTACACGTTATATGGTAATGCTACATAACGTTATACGTTATATGGTAATGCTATATAACGTTATACGTTATATGGTAATGCTACATGACGTTATACGTTATATGGCCACAGTATATAACGTTATACGTTATATGGTAATCCTACATAACTTTATACGTTATATGGTAATGCTACATAACGTTATACGTTATATGGTAATGCTACATAACGTTATACGCTATAAGGTAATGATACATAACGTTATACGTTATATGGTAGTGCTACATAACGTTATACGTTATATGGTAACAGTATATAACGTTATACGTTATATGGTAATGCTACATAACGTTATACGTTATAAGGTAATGCTACATAACGTTATACGTTATATGGTAATTCTACATAACGTTATACGTTATATGGTAACAGTATACAACGTTATACGTTATAAGGTAATAGTAAATAACGTTACACGTTATATGGTAATGCTACATAACGTTATACGTTATATGGTAATGCTACATAACGTTATACGTTATATGGTAATGCCACATAACGTTATACGTTATATGGTAACAGTATACAACGTTTTACGTTATAAGGTAATAGTAAATAACGTTACCCGTTATATGGTAATGCTACATAACGTTATACGTTATATGGCCACAGTATATAACGTTATACGTTATATGGTAATGCTACATAACGTTATACGTTATGTGGTAATGCTACATAACGTTATACGTTATATGGTAATGCTACATAACGTTATACGTTATATGGTAATGCTACATAACGTTATACGTTATATGGTAATGCTACATAACGTTATACGTTATATGGTAATGCTACATAACGTTATACGTTATATGGTAATGCTACATAACGTTATACGTTATCTGGTAATGCTACCTAACGTTGTACATTATATGGTAATGCTACATAACGTTATACGTTATATGGTAACAGTATACAACGTTATACGTTATATGGTAATGCTACATAACGTTATACGTTATATGGTAACAGTATATAACGTTATACGTTATATGGTAATGCTACATAACGTTATACGTTATATGGTAATGCTACATAACGTTATATGTTATATGGTAACAGTATACAACGTTATACGTTATAAGGTAATAGTAAATAACGTTACACGTTATATGGTAATGCTACATAACGTTATACGTTATATGGTAATGCTATATAACGTTATACGTTATATGGTAATGCTACATGACGTTATACGTTATATGGCCACAGTATATAACGTTATACGTTATATGGTAATCCTACATAACTTTATACGTTATATGGTAATGCTACATAACGTTATACGTTATATGGTAATGCTACATAACGTTATACGCTATGAGGTAATGATACATAACGTTATACGTTATATGGTAGTGCTACATAACGTTATACGTTATATGGTAACAGTATATAACGTTATACGTTATATGGTAATGCTGCATAACGTTATACGTTATAAGGTAATGCTACATAACGTTATACGTTATATGGTAATTCTACATAACGTTATACGTTATATGGTAACAGTATACAACGTTATACGTTATAAGGTAATAGTAAATAACGTTACACGTTATATGGTAATGCTACATAACGTTATACGTTTTATGGTAATGCTACATAACGTTATACGTTATATGGTAATGCCACATAACGTTATACGTTATATGGTAACAGTATACAACGTTTTACGTTATAAGGTAATAGTAAATAACGTTACCCGTTATATGGTAATGCTACATAACGTTATACGTTATATGGCCACAGTATATAACGTTATACGTTATATGGTAATGCTACATAACGTTATACGTTATGTGGTAATGCTACATAACGTTATACGTTATATGGTAATGCTACATAACGTTATACGTTATATGGTAATGCTACATAACGTTATACGTTATATGGCCACAGTATATAACGTTATACGTTATATGGTAATGCTACATAACGTTATACGTTATGTGGTAATGCTACATAACGTTATACGTTATATGGTAATGCTACCTAACGTTGTACATTATATGGTAATGCTACATAACGTTATACGTTATATGGTAAGAGTATACAACGTTATACGTTATATGGTAATGCTACATAACGTTATATGTTATATGGTAATGCTACATAACGTTATACGTTATATGGTAATGCTACATAACGATATACGTTATAAAGTAATGCTACATAACGTTATACATTATATGGTAATGCTACATAACGTTATACGTTATATGGTAACAGTATACAACGTTATACGTTATAAGGTAATAGTAAATAACGTTACACGTTATATGGTAATGCTACATAACGTTATACGTTATATGGTAATGCTACATAACGTTGTACGCTATAAGGTAATGATACATAACGTTATACGTTATATGGTAGTGCTACATAACGTTATACGTTATATGGTAACAGTATATAACGTTATACGTTATATGGTAATGCTACATAACGTTATACGTTATATGGTAATGCTACATAACGTTATACGTTATATGGTAATGCTACATAAAGTTATACGTTATATGGTAACAGTATATAACGTTATACGTTAAATGGTAATGCTACATAACGTTATACGTTATATGGTAATGCTACATAACGTTATACGTTATATGGTAATGCTACATAACGTTATACGTTATCTGGTAATGCTACCTAACGTTGTACATTATATGGTAATGCTACATAACGTTATACGTTATATGGTAACAGTATACAACGTTATACGTTATAAGGTAATAGTAAATAACGTTATACGTTATATGGTAATGCTACATAACGTTATACGTTATATGGTAACAGTATACAACGTTATACGTTATAAGGTAATAGTAAATAACGTTACCCGTTATATGGTAATGCTACATAACGTTATACGTTATATGGTAATGCTACATAACGTTATACGTTATATGGTAATGCTACATAACGTTATACGTTATATGGTAATGCTACATAACGTTATACGTTATGTGGTAATGCTACATAACGTTATACGTTATATGGCCACAGTATATAACGTTATACGTTATATGGTAATGCTACATAACGTTATACGTTATATGGTAATGCTACATAACGTTATACGTTATATGGTAATGCTACATAACGATATACGTTATAAAGTAATGCTACATAACGTTATACATTATATGGTAATGCTACATAACGTTATACGTTATATGGTAACAGTATACAACGTTATACGTTATAAGGTAATAGTAAATAACGTTACACGTTATATGGTAATGCTACATAACGTTATACGTTATATGGTAATGCTACATAACGTTATACGCTATAAGGTAATGATACATAACGTTATACGTTATATGGTAGTGCTACATAACGTTATACGTTATATGGTAACAGTATATAACGTTATACGTTATATGGTAATGCTACATAACGTTATACGTTATATGGTAATGCTACATAACGTTATACGTTATATGGTAATGCTACATAACGTTATACGTTATATGGTAGCAGTATATAACGTTATACGTTATATGGTAATGCTACATAACGTAATACGTTATATGGTAATGCTACATAACGTTATACGTTATATGGTAATGCTACATAACGTTATACGTTATATGGTAATGCTACATAACGTTATACGTTATCTGGTAATGCTACCTAACGTTGTACATTATATGGTAATGCTACATAACGTTATACGTTATATGGTAACAGTATACAACGTTATACGTTATATGGTAATGCTACATAACGTTATACGTTATAAGGTAATGCTACATAACGTTATACATTATATGGTAATGCTACATAACGTTATACGTTATAAGGTAATGCTACATAACGTTATACATTATATGGTAATGCTACATAACGTTATACGTTATATGGTAATGCTACATAACGTTATACGTTATACGGTAATGTTACATAACGTTATACGTTATAGGGTAATGCTACATAACGTTATACGTTATATGGTAACCGTATATAACGTTATACGTTATATGGTAACAGTATATAACGTTATACGTTATATGGTAATGCTACATAACGTTATACGTTATATGGTAATGCTACATTTCGTTATACGTTATATGGTAATGCTACATAACGTTATACGTTATATGGTAATGCTACATAACGTTATACGTTATATGGTAACAGTATATAACGTTATACGTTATATGGTAATGCTACATAACTTTATACGTTATATGGTAACAGTATATAACGTTATACGTTATATGGTAATGCTACATAACGTTATACGTTATATGGTAATGCTATATAACGTTATACGTTATATGGTAACAGTATATAACGTTATTCGTTATAACGTAATGCTACATAACGCTATACGTTATATGGTAACAATATATAAATTTATACGTTATATGGTAATGCTACATAACGTTATACGTTATATGGTAATGCTACATAACGTTATACGTTATATGGTAATGCTACATAACGTTATACGTTATATGGTAATGCTACATAACGTTATACGTTATATGGTAATGCTACATAACGTTATACGTTATATGGTAATGCTACATTACGTTATACGTTATATGGTAATGCTACATAACGTTATACGTTATATGGTAATGCTACATAACGTTATACATTATATGGTAATGCTACATAACGTTATAGGTTATATGGTAATAGTATACAACGTTATTCGTTATAACGTAATGCTACATAACGTTATACGTTATATGGTAATGCTACAAAACGATATACCTTACATGGTAATGCTACATAACGTTACACGTTATATGGTAATGCTACATAACGTTACACGTTATATGGTAATGCTACATAACGTTACACGTTATATGGTAACCGTATATAACGTTATACGTTATATGGTAACAGTATATAACGTTATACGTTATATGGTAATGCTACATAACGTTATACGTTATATGGTAATGCTACATTTCGTTATACGTTATATGGTAATGCTACATAACGTTATACGTTATATGGTAATGCTACATAACGTTATACGTTATATGGTAACAGTATATAACGTTATACGTTATATGGTAATGCTACATAACGTTATACGTTATAAGGTAATGCTACATAACGTTATACATTATATGGTAATGCTACATAACGTTATACGTTATATGGTAACAGTATACAACGTTATACGTTATAAGGTAATAGTAAATAACGTTACACGTTATATGGTAGTGCTACATAACGTTATACGTTATATGGTAATGCTACATAACGTTATACGTTATATGGTAATGCTACATAACGTTATACGTTATACGGTAATGCTACATAACGTTATACGTTATAGGGTAATGCTACATAACGTTATACGTTATATGGTAACCGTATATAACGTTATACGTTATATGGTAACAGTATATAACGTTATACGTTATATGGTAATGCTACATAACGTTATACGTTATATGGTAATGCTACATTTCGTTATACGTTATATGGTAATGCTACATAACGTTATACGTTATATGGTAATGCTACATAACGTTATACGTTATATGGTAACAGTATATAACGTTATACGTTATATGGTAACAGTATATAACGTTATACGTTATATGGTAACAGTATATAACGTTATACGTTATATGGTAATGCTACATAACGTTATACGTTATATGGTAATGCTACATAACGTTATACGTTATATGGTAATGCTACATAACGTTATACGTTATATGGTAATGCTACATAACGTTATACGTTATATGGTAGCAGTATATAACGTTATACGTTATATGGTAATGCTACATAACGTTATACGTTATATGGTAATGCTACATAACGTTATACGTTATATGGTAATGCTACATAACGTTATACGTTATATGGTAATGCTACATAACGTTATACGTTATCTGGTAATGCTACCTAACGTTGTACATTATATGGTAATGCTACATAACGTTATACGTTATATGGTAACAGTATACAACGTTATACGTTATATGGTAATGCTACATAACGTTATACGTTATAAGGTAATGCTACATAACGTTATACATTATATGGTAATGCTACATAACGTTATACGTTATAAGGTAATGCTACATAACGTTATACATTATATGGTAATGCTACATAACGTTATACGTTATATGGTAATGCTACATAACGTTATACGTTATACGGTAATGTTACATAACGTTATACGTTATAGGGTAATGCTACATAACGTTATACGTTATATGGTAACCGTATATAACGTTATACGTTATATGGTAACAGTATATAACGTTATACGTTATATGGTAATGCTACATAACGTTATACGTTATATGGTAATGCTACATTTCGTTATACGTTATATGGTAATGCTACATAACGTTATACGTTATATGGTAATGCTACATAACGTTATACGTTATATGGTAACAGTATATAACGTTATACGTTATATGGTAATGCTACATAACTTTATACGTTATATGGTAACAGTATATAACGTTATACGTTATATGGTAATGCTACATAACGTTATACGTTATATGGTAATGCTATATAACGTTATACGTTATATGGTAACAGTATATAACGTTATTCGTTATAACGTAATGCTACATAACGCTATACGTTATATGGTAACAATATATAAATTTATACGTTATATGGTAATGCTACATAACGTTATACGTTATATGGTAATGCTACATAACGTTATACGTTATATGGTAATGCTACATAACGTTATACGTTATATGGTAATGCTACATAACGTTATACGTTATATGGTAATGCTACATAACGTTATACGTTATATGGTAATGCTACATTACGTTATACGTTATATGGTAATGCTACATAACGTTATACGTTATATGGTAATGCTACATAACGTTATACATTATATGGTAATGCTACATAACGTTATAGGTTATATGGTAATAGTATACAACGTTATTCGTTATAACGTAATGCTACATAACGTTATACGTTATATGGTAATGCTACAAAACGATATACCTTACATGGTAATGCTACATAACGTTACACGTTATATGGTAATGCTACATAACGTTACACGTTATATGGTAATGCTACATAACGTTACACGTTATATGGTAACCGTATATAACGTTATACGTTATATGGTAACAGTATATAACGTTATACGTTATATGGTAATGCTACATAACGTTATACGTTATATGGTAATGCTACATTTCGTTATACGTTATATGGTAATGCTACATAACGTTATACGTTATATGGTAATGCTACATAACGTTATACGTTATATGGTAACAGTATATAACGTTATACGTTATATGGTAATGCTACATAACGTTATACGTTATAAGGTAATGCTACATAACGTTATACATTATATGGTAATGCTACATAACGTTATACGTTATATGGTAACAGTATACAACGTTATACGTTATAAGGTAATAGTAAATAACGTTACACGTTATATGGTAGTGCTACATAACGTTATACGTTATATGGTAATGCTACATAACGTTATACGTTATATGGTAATGCTACATAACGTTATACGTTATACGGTAATGCTACATAACGTTATACGTTATAGGGTAATGCTACATAACGTTATACGTTATATGGTAACCGTATATAACGTTATACGTTATATGGTAACAGTATATAACGTTATACGTTATATGGTAATGCTACATAACGTTATACGTTATATGGTAATGCTACATTTCGTTATACGTTATATGGTAATGCTACATAACGTTATACGTTATATGGTAATGCTACATAACGTTATACGTTATATGGTAACAGTATATAACGTTATACGTTATATGGTAACAGTATATAACGTTATACGTTATATGGTAACAGTATATAACGTTATACGTTATATGGTAATGCTACATAACGTTATACGTTATATGGTAATGCTACATAACGTTATACGTTATATGGTAACAGCATATAACGTTATTCGTTATTACGTAATGCTACATAACGCTATACGTTATATGGTAACAATATATAAAGTTATACGTTATATGGTAATGCTACATAACGTTATACGTTATATGGTAATGCTACATAACGTTATACCTTATATGGTAATGCTACATAACGTTATACGTTATATGGTAATGCTACATAACGTTATACGTTATATGGTAATGCTACATAACGTTATACGATATATGGTAATGCTACATTACGTTATACGTTATATGGTAATGCTACATAACGTTATACGTTATATGGTAATGCTACATAACGTTATACATTATATGGTAATGCTACATAACGTTATACGTTATATGGTAATAGTATACAACGTTATTCGTTATAACGTAATGCTACATAACGTTATACGTTATATGGTAATGCTACAAAACGATATACCTTACATGGTAATGCTACATAACGTTACACGTTATATGGTAATGCTACATAACGTTACACGTTATATGGTAATGCTACATAACATTACACGTTATATGGTAATGCTACATAACGTTATACGTTATATGGTAACAGTATATAACGTTATTCGTTATTACGTAATGCTACATAACGCTATACGTTATATGGTAACAATATATAAAGTTATACGTTATATGGTAATGCTACATAACGTTATACGTTATATGGTAATGCTACATAACGTTATACGTTATATGGTAATGCTACATAACGTTATACGTTATATGGTAATGCTACATAACGTTATACGTTATATGGTAATGCTACATAACGTTATACGTTATATGGTAATGCTACATAACGTTATACGTTATATGGTAATGCTACATAACGTTATACGTTATACGGTAATGCTACATAACGTTATACGTTATAGGGTAATGCTACATAACGTTATACGTTATATGGTAACCGTATATAACGTTATACGTTATATGGTAACAGTATATAACGTTATACGTTATATGGTAATGCTACATAACGTTATACGTTATATGGTAATGCTACATTTCGTTATACGTTATATGGTAATGCTACATAACGTTATACGTTATATGGTAATGCTACATAACGTTATACGTTATATGGTAACAGTATATAACGTTATACGTTATATGGTAACAGTATATAACGTTATACGTTATATGGTAACAGTATATAACGTTATACGTTATATGGTAATGCTACATAACGTTATACGTTATATGGTAATGCTACATAACGTTATACGTTATATGGTAACAGTATATAACGTTATTCGTTATTACGTAATGCTACATAACGCTATACGTTATATGGTAACAATATATAAAGTTATACGTTATATGGTAATGCTACATAACGTTATACGTTATATGGTAATGCTACATAACGTTATACGTTATATGGTAATGCTACATAACGTTATACGTTATATGGTAATGCTACATAACGTTATACGTTATATGGTAATGCTACATAACGTTATACGTTATATGGTAATGCTACATTACGTTATACGTTATATGGTAATGCTACATAACGTTATACGTTATATGGTAATGCTACATAACGTTATACATTATATGGTAATGCTACATAACGTTATAGGTTATATGGTAATAGTATACAACGTTATTCGTTATAACGTAATGCTACATAACGTTATACGTTATATGGTAATGCTACAAAACGATATACCTTACATGGTAATGCTACATAACGTTACACGTTATATGGTAATGCTACATAACGTTACACGTTATATGGTAATGCTACATAACGTTACACGTTATATGGTAACCGTATATAACGTTATACGTTATATGGTAACAGTATATAACGTTATACGTTATATGGTAATGCTACATAACGTTATACGTTATATGGTAATGCTACATAACGTTATACGTTATATGGTAACAGTATACAACGTTATACGTTATAAGGTAATAGTAAATAACGTTACACGTTATATGGTAGTGCTACATAACGTTATACGTTATATGGTAATGCTACATAACGTTATACGTTATATGGTAATGCTACATAACGTTATACGTTATACGGTAATGTTACATAACGTTATACGTTATAGGGTAATGCTACATAACGTTATACGTTATATGGTAACCGTATATAACGTTATACGTTATATGGTAACAGTATATAACGTTATACGTTATATGGTAATGCTACATAACGTTATACGTTATATGGTAATGCTACATTTCGTTATACGTTATATGGTAATGCTACATAACGTTATACGTTATATGGTAATGCTACATAACGTTATACGTTATATGGTAATGCTACATTTCGTTATACGTTATATGGTAATGCTACATAACGTTATACGTTATATGGTAATGCTACATAACGTTATACGTTATATGGTAACAGCATATAACGTTATACGTTATATGGTAACAGTATATAACGTTATACGTTATATGGTAACAGTATATAACGTTATACGTTATATGGTAATGCTACATAACGTTATACGTTATATGGTAACAGTATATAACGTTATTCGTTATAACGTAATGCTACATAACGCTATACGTTATATGGTAACAATATATAAAGTTATACGTTATATGGTAATGCTACATAACGTTATACGTTATATGGTAATGCTACATTACGTTATACGTTATATGGTAATGCTACATAACGTTATACGTTATATGGTAACAGTATATAACGTTATTCGTTATAACGTAATGCTACATAACGCTATACGTTATATGGTAACAATATATAAAGTTATACGTTATATGGTAATGCTACATAACGTTATACGTTATATGGTAATGCTACATTACGTTATACGTTATATGGTAATGCTACATAACGTTATACGTTATATGGTAATGCTACATAACGTTATACATTATATGGTAATGCTACATAACGTTATAGGTTATATGGTAATAGTATACAACGTTATTCGTTATAACGTAATGCTACATAACGTTATACGTTATATGGTAATGCTACAAAACGATATACCTTACATGGTAATGCTACATAACGTTACACGTTATATGGTAATGCTACATAACGTTACACGTTATATGGTAATGCTACATAACGTTACACGTTATATGGTAACCGTATATAACGTTATACGTTATATGGTAACAGTATATAACGTTATACGTTATATGGTAATGCTACATAACGTTATACGTTATATGGTAATGCTACATTTCGTTATACGTTATATGGTAATGCTACATAACGTTATACGTTATATGGTAATGCTACATAACGTTATACGTTATATGGTAACAGTATATAACGTTATACGTTATATGGTAATGCTACATAACGTTATACGTTATAAGGTAATGCTACATAACGTTATACATTATATGGTAATGCTACATAACGTTATACGTTATATGGTAACAGTATACAACGTTATACGTTATAAGGTAATAGTAAATAACGTTACACGTTATATGGTAGTGCTACATAACGTTATACGTTATATGGTAATGCTACATAACGTTATACGTTATATGGTAATGCTACATAACGTTATACGTTATACGGTAATGCTACATAACGTTATACGTTATAGGGTAATGCTACATAACGTTATACGTTATATGGTAACCGTATATAACGTTATACGTTATATGGTAACAGTATATAACGTTATACGTTATATGGTAATGCTACATAACGTTATACGTTATATGGTAATGCTACATTTCGTTATACGTTATATGGTAATGCTACATAACGTTATACGTTATATGGTAATGCTACATAACGTTATACGTTATATGGTAACAGTATATAACGTTATACGTTATATGGTAACAGTATATAACGTTATACGTTATATGGTAACAGTATATAACGTTATACGTTATATGGTAATGCTACATAACGTTATACGTTATATGGTAATGCTACATAACGTTATACGTTATATGGTAACAGTATATAACGTTATTCGTTATTACGTAATGCTACATAACGCTATACGTTATATGGTAACAATATATAAAGTTATACGTTATATGGTAATGCTACATAACGTTATACGTTATATGGTAATGCTACATAACGTTATACGTTATATGGTAATGCTACATAACGTTATACGTTATATGGTAATGCTACATAACGTTATACGTTATATGGTAATGCTACATAACGTTATACGATATATGGTAATGCTACATTACGTTATACGTTATATGGTAATGCTACATAACGTTATACGTTATATGGTAATGCTACATAACGTTATACATTATATGGTAATGCTACATAACGTTATACGTTATATGGTAATAGTATACAACGTTATTCGTTATAACGTAATGCTACATAACGTTATACGTTATATGGTAATGCTACAAAACGATATACCTTACATGGTAATGCTACATAACGTTACACGTTATATGGTAATGCTACATAACGTTACACGTTATATGGTAATGCTACATAACATTACACGTTATATGGTAATGCTACATAACGTTACACGTTATATGGTAATGCTACATAACGTTACACGTTATATGGTAATGCTACATAACGTTACACGTTATATGGTAATGCTACATGCCGTTACACGTTATATGGTAATGCTACACAACGTTATACGTTATATGGTAATGCTACATAACGTTATACGTTATATGGTAATGCTACATAACGTTATACGTTATATGGTAATGCTACATAACGTTATACCTTATATGGTAATGCTACACAACGTTATACGTTATATGGTAACAGTATACAACGTTATACGTTATAAGGTAATAGTAAATAACGTTACACGTTATATGGTAATGCTACATAACGTTATACGTTATATGGTAATGCTACATAACGTTATACGTTATATGGTAATGCTACATAACGTTATACGTTATATGGTAATGCTACATAACGTTATACGTTATATGGTAATGCTACATAACGTTATACGTTATATGGTAATGCTACATAACGTTATACGTTATATGGTAATGCTACATAACGTTATACGTTATATGGTAATGCTACATAACGTTATACGTTATATGGTAATGCTACATAACGTTATACGTTATATGGTAATGCTACATAACGTTATACGTTATATGGTAATGCTACATAACGTTATAAATTATATGGTAATGCTACATAACGATATACGTTATATGGTAATGCTACATAACGTTATACGTTATATGGTAATGCTACATAACGTTATACGTTATATGGTAACAGTATATAACGTTCTACGTTATATGGTACCAGTATATAACGTTATACGTTATATGGTACTGCTACATAACGTTATACGTTATATGGTAATGCTACATAACGTTATACGTTATATGGTAATGCTACATAACGTTATACCTTATATGGTAATGCTACATAACGTTATACGTTATATGGTAACAGTATATAACGTTATACGTTATATGGTAATGCTACATAACGTTATACGTTATAAGGTAATGCTACATAACGTTATACATTATATGGTAATGCTACATAACGTTATACGTTATATGGTAACAGTATACAACGTTATACGTTATAAGGTAATAGTAAATAACGTTACACGTTATATGGTAGTGCTACATAACGTTATACGTTATATGGTAATGCTACATAACGTTATACGTTATATGGTAATGCTACATAACGTTATACGTTATACGGTAATGCTACATAACGTTATACGTTATAGGGTAATGCTACATAACGTTATACGTTATATGGTAACCGTATATAACGTTATACGTTATATGGTAACAGTATATAACGTTATACGTTATATGGTAATGCTACATAACGTTATACGTTATATGGTAATGCTACATTTCGTTATACGTTATATGGTAATGCTACATAACGTTATACGTTATATGGTAATGCTACATAACGTTATACGTTATATGGTAACAGTATATAACGTTATACGTTATATGGTAACAGTATATAACGTTATACGTTATATGGTAACAGTATATAACGTTATACGTTATATGGTAATGCTACATAACGTTATACGTTATATGGTAATGCTACATAACGTTATACGTTATATGGTAACAGTATATAACGTTATTCGTTATTACGTAATGCTACATAACGCTATACGTTATATGGTAACAATATATAAAGTTATACGTTATATGGTAATGCTACATAACGTTATACGTTATATGGTAATGCTACATAACGTTATACGTTATATGGTAATGCTACATAACGTTATACGTTATATGGTAATGCTACATAACGTTATACGTTATATGGTAATGCTACATAACGTTATACGTTATATGGTAATGCTACATTACGTTATACGTTATATGGTAATGCTACATAACGTTATACGTTATATGGTAATGCTACATAACGTTATACATTATATGGTAATGCTACATAACGTTATAGGTTATATGGTAATAGTATACAACGTTATTCGTTATAACGTAATGCTACATAACGTTATACGTTATATGGTAATGCTACAAAACGATATACCTTACATGGTAATGCTACATAACGTTACACGTTATATGGTAATGCTACATAACGTTACACGTTATATGGTAATGCTACATAACGTTACACGTTATATGGTAACCGTATATAACGTTATACGTTATATGGTAACAGTATATAACGTTATACGTTATATGGTAATGCTACATAACGTTATACGTTATATGGTAATGCTACATAACGTTATACGTTATATGGTAACAGTATACAACGTTATACGTTATAAGGTAATAGTAAATAACGTTACACGTTATATGGTAGTGCTACATAACGTTATACGTTATATGGTAATGCTACATAACGTTATACGTTATATGGTAATGCTACATAACGTTATACGTTATACGGTAATGTTACATAACGTTATACGTTATAGGGTAATGCTACATAACGTTATACGTTATATGGTAACCGTATATAACGTTATACGTTATATGGTAACAGTATATAACGTTATACGTTATATGGTAATGCTACATAACGTTATACGTTATATGGTAATGCTACATTTCGTTATACGTTATATGGTAATGCTACATAACGTTATACGTTATATGGTAATGCTACATAACGTTATACGTTATATGGTAACAGCATATAACGTTATACGTTATATGGTAACAGTATATAACGTTATACGTTATATGGTAACAGTATATAACGTTATACGTTATATGGTAATGCTACATAACGTTATACGTTATATGGTAACAGTATATAACGTTATTCGTTATAACGTAATGCTACATAACGCTATACGTTATATGGTAACAATATATAAAGTTATACGTTATATGGTAATGCTACATAACGTTATACGTTATATGGTAATGCTACATAACGTTATACGTTATATGGTAATGCTACATAACGTTATACGTTATATGGTAATGCTACATAACGTCATACGTTATATGGTAATGCTACATAACGTTATACGTTATATGGTAATGCTACATTACGTTATACGTTATATGGTAATGCTACATAACGTTATACGTTATATGGTAATGCTACATAACGTTATACATTATATGGTAATGCTACATAACGTTATAGGTTATATGGTAATAGTATACAACGTTATTCGTTATAACGTAATGCTACATAACGTTATACGTTATATGGTAATGCTACAAAACGATATACCTTACATGGTAATGCTACATAACGTTACACGTTATATGGTAATGCTACATAACGTTACACGTTATATGGTAATGCTACATAACGTTACACGTTATATGGTAACCGTATATAACGTTATACGTTATATGGTAACAGTATATAACGTTATACGTTATATGGTAATGCTACATAACGTTATACGTTATATGGTAATGCTACATTTCGTTATACGTTATATGGTAATGCTACATAACGTTATACGTTATATGGTAATGCTACATAACGTTATACGTTATATGGTAACAGTATATAACGTTATACGTTATATGGTAATGCTACATAACGTTATACGTTATAAGGTAATGCTACATAACGTTATACATTATATGGTAATGCTACATAACGTTATACGTTATATGGTAACAGTATACAACGTTATACGTTATAAGGTAATAGTAAATAACGTTACACGTTATATGGTAGTGCTACATAACGTTATACGTTATATGGTAATGCTACATAACGTTATACGTTATATGGTAATGCTACATAACGTTATACGTTATACGGTAATGCTACATAACGTTATACGTTATAGGGTAATGCTACATAACGTTATACGTTATATGGTAACCGTATATAACGTTATACGTTATATGGTAACAGTATATAACGTTATACGTTATATGGTAATGCTACATAACGTTATACGTTATATGGTAATGCTACATTTCGTTATACGTTATATGGTAATGCTACATAACGTTATACGTTATATGGTAATGCTACATAACGTTATACGTTATATGGTAACAGTATATAACGTTATACGTTATATGGTAACAGTATATAACGTTATACGTTATATGGTAACAGTATATAACGTTATACGTTATATGGTAATGCTACATAACGTTATACGTTATATGGTAATGCTACATAACGTTATACGTTATATGGTAACAGTATATAACGTTATTCGTTATTACGTAATGCTACATAACGCTATACGTTATATGGTAACAATATATAAAGTTATACGTTATATGGTAATGCTACATAACGTTATACGTTATATGGTAATGCTACATAACGTTATACGTTATATGGTAATGCTACATAACGTTATACGTTATATGGTAATGCTACATAACGTTATACGTTATATGGTAATGCTACATAACGTTATACGATATATGGTAATGCTACATTACGTTATACGTTATATGGTAATGCTACATAACGTTATACGTTATATGGTAATGCTACATAACGTTATACATTATATGGTAATGCTACATAACGTTATACGTTATATGGTAATAGTATACAACGTTATTCGTTATAACGTAATGCTACATAACGTTATACGTTATATGGTAATGCTACAAAACGATATACCTTACATGGTAATGCTACATAACGTTACACGTTATATGGTAATGCTACATAACGTTACACGTTATATGGTAATGCTACATAACATTACACGTTATATGGTAATGCTACATAACGTTACACGTTATATGGTAATGCTACATAACGTTACACGTTATATGGTAATGCTACATAACGTTACACGTTATATGGTAATGCTACATGCCGTTACACGTTATATGGTAATGCTACACAACGTTATACGTTATATGGTAATGCTACATAACGTTATACGTTATATGGTAATGCTACATAACGTTATACGTTATATGGTAATGCTACATAACGTTATACGTTATATGGTAACAGTATATAACGTTATACGTTATATGGTAACAGTATATAACGTTATACGTTATATGGTAACAGTATATAACGTTATACGTTATATGGTAATGCTACATAACGTTATACGTTATATGGTAATGCTACATAACGTTATACGTTATATGGTAACAGTATATAACGTTATTCGTTATTACGTAATGCTACATAACGCTATACGTTATATGGTAACAATATATAAAGTTATACGTTATATGGTAATGCTACATAACGTTATACGTTGTATGGTAATGCTACATAACGTTATACGTTATATGGTAATGCTACATAACGTTATACGTTATATGGTAATGCTACATAACGTTATACGTTATATGGTAATGCTACATAACGTTATACGATATATGGTAATGCTACATTACGTTATACGTTATATGGTAATGCTACATAACGTTATACGTTATATGGTAATGCTACATAACGTTATACATTATATGGTAATGCTACATAACGTTATACGTTATATGGTAATAGTATACAACGTTATTCGTTATAACGTAATGCTACATAACGTTATACGTTATATGGTAATGCTACAAAACGATATACCTTACATGGTAATGCTACATAACGTTACACGTTATATGGTAATGCTACATAACGTTACACGTTATATGGTAATGCTACATAACATTACACGTTATATGGTAATGCTACATAACGTTACACGTTATATGGTAATGCTACATAACGTTACACGTTATATGGTAATGCTACATAACGTTACACGTTATATGGTAATGCTACATGCCGTTACACGTTATATGGTAATGCTACACAACGTTATACGTTATATGGTAATGCTACATAACTTTATACGTTATATGGTAATGCTACATAACGTTATACGTTATATGGTAATGCTACATAACGTTATACCTTATATGGTAATGCTACACAACGTTATACGTTATATGGTAACAGTATACAACGTTATACGTTATAAGGTAATAGTAAATAACGTTACACGTTATATGGTAATGCTACATAACGTTATACGTTATATGGTAATGCTACATAACGTTATACGTTATATGGTAATGCTACATAACGTTATACGTTATATGGTAATGCTACGTAACGTTATACGTTATATGGTAATGCTACATAACGTTATACGTTATATGGTAATGCTACATAACGTTATACATTATATGGTAATGCTACATAACGTTATACGTTATATGGTAATGCTACATAACGTTATACGTTATATGGTAATGCTACATAACGTTATACGTTATATGGTAATGCTACATAACGTTATAAATTATATGGTAATGCTACATAACGATATACGTTATATGGTAATGCTACATAACGTTATACGTTATATGGTAATGCTACATAACGTTATACGTTATATGGTAACAGTATATAACGTTCTACGTTATATGGTACCAGTATATAACGTTATACGTTATATGGTACTGCTACATAACGTTATACGTTATATGGTAATGCTACATAACGTTATACGTTATATGGTAATGCTACATAACGTTATACCTTATATGGTAATGCTACACAACGTTATACGTTATATGGTAACAGTATACAACGTTATACGTTATGAGGAAATAGTAAATAACGTTACACGTTATATGGTAATGCTACATAACGTTATACGTTATATGGTAATGCTACATAACGTTATACGTTATATGGTAATGCTACATAACGTTATACGTTATATGGTAATGCTACATAACGTTATAAATTATATGGTAATGCTACATAACGATATACGTTATATGGTAATGCTACATAACGTTATACGTTATATGGTAATGCTACATAACGTTATACGTTATATGGTAACAGTATATAACGTTCTACGTTATATGGTACCAGTATATAACGTTATACGTTATATGGTACTGCTACATAACGTTATACGTTATATGGTAATGCTACATAACGTTATACGTTATATGGTAATGCTACATAACGTTATACATTATATGGTAATGCTACATAACGTTACACGTTATATGGTAATGCTACATAACGTATACGTTATATGGTAATGCTACATAACGTTATACGTTATATGGTAATGCTACATAACGTTATACATTATATGGTAATGCTACATAACGTTATACGTTATATGGAAATGCTACATAACGTTATACGTTATATGGTAATGCTACATAACGTTATACGTTATAAGGTAATGATACATAACGTTATACGTTATATGGTAGTGCTACATAACGTTATACGTTATATGGTAACAGTATATAACGTTATACGTTATATGGTAACAGTATATAACGTTATACGTTATATGGTAATGCTACATAACGTTATACGTTATAAGGTAATGCTACATAACGTTATACATTATATGGTAATGCTACATAACGTTATACGTTATACGGTAACAGTATACAACGTTATACGTTATAAGGTAATAGTAAATAACGTTACACGTTATATGGTAGTGCTGCATAACGTTATACGTTATATGGTAATGCTACATAACGTTATACGTTATATGGTAATGCTACATAACGTTATACGTTATACGGTAATGCTACATAACGTTATACGTTATAGGGTAATGCTACATAACGTTATACGTTATATGGTAACCGTATATAACGTTATACGTTATATGGTAACAGTATATAACGTTATACGTTATCTGGTAATGCTACATAACGTTATACGTTATATGGTAATGCTACATTTCGTTATACGTTATATGGTAATGCTACATAACGTTATACGTTATATGGTAATGCTACATAACGTTATACGTTATATGGTAACAGTATATAACGTTATACGTTATATGGTAACAGTATATAACGTTATACGTTATATGGTAAAGCTACATAACGTTATACGTTATATGGTAATGCTACATAACGTTATACGTTATATGGTAACAGTATATAACGTTATTCGTTATAACGTAATGCTACATAACGCTATACGTTATATGGTAACAATATATAAAGTTATACGTTATATGGTAATGCTACATAACGTTATACGTTATATGGTAATGCTACATAACGTTATACGTTATATGGTAATGCTACATAACGTTATACGTTATATGGTAATGCTACATAACGTTATACGTTATATGGTAATGCTACATAACGTTATACGTTATATGGTAATGCTACATTACGTTATACGTTATATGGTAATGCTACATAACGTTATACGTTATATGGTAATGCTACATAACGTTATACATTATATGGTAATGCTACATAACGTTATACGTTATATGGTAATAGTATACAACGTTATTCGTTATAACGTAATGCTACATAACGTTATACGTTATATGGTAATGCTACAAAACGATATACCTTACATGGTAATGCTACATAACGTTACACGTTATATGGTAATGCTACATAACGTTACACGTTATATGGTAATGCTACATAACGTTACACGTTATATGGTAATGCTACATAACGTTACACGTTATATGGTAACCGTATATAACGTTATACGTTATATGGTAACGGTATATAACGTTATACGTTATATGGTAATGCTACATAACGTTATACGTTATATGGTAATGCTACATTTCGTTATACGTTATATGGTAATGCTACATAACGTTATACGTTATATGGTAATGCTACATAACGTTATACGTTATATGGTAACAGTATATAACGTTATACGTTATATGGTAACAGTATATAACGTTATACGTTATATGGTAATGCTACATAACGTTATACGTTATATGGTAATGCTACGTAACGTTATACGTTATATGGTAACAGTATATAACGTTATTCGTTATAACGTAGTGCTACATAACGCTATACGTTATATGGTAACAATATATAAAGTTATACGTTATATGGTAATGCTACATAACGTTATACGTTATATTGTAATGCTACATAACGTTATACGTTATATGGTAATGCTACATAACGTTATACGTTATATGGTAATGCTACATAACGTTATACGTTATATGGTAATGCTACATAACGTTATACGTTATATGGTAATGCTACATTACGTTATACGTTATATGGTAATGCTACATAACGTTATACGTTATATGGTAATGCTACATAACGTTATACATTATATGGTAATGCTACATAACGTTATACGTTATATGGTAATAGTATACAACGTTATTCGTCATAACGTAATGCTACATAACGTTATACGTTATATGGTAATGCTACAAAACGATATACCTTACATGGTAATGCTACATAACGTTACACGTTATATGGTAATGCTACATAACGTTACACGTTATATGGTAATGCTACATAACGTTACACGTTATATGGTAATGCTACATAACGTTACACGTTATATGGTAATGCTACATAACGTTACACGTTATATGGTAATGCTACATGCCGTTACACGTTATATGGTAATGCTACACAACGTTATACGTTATATGGTGATGCTACATAACGTTAGACGTTATATGGTAATGCTACATGACGTTATACGTTATATGGTAATGCTACATAACGTTATACCTTATATGGTAATGCTACACAACGTTATACGTTATATGGTAACAGTATACAACGTTATACGTTATAAGGTAATAGTAAATAACGTTACACGTTATATGGTAGTGCTACATAACGTTATACGCTATATGGTAATGCTACATAACGTTATACGTTATATGGTAATGCTACATAACGTTATACGTTATACGGTAATGCTACATAACGTTATACGTTATATGGTAACAGTATATAACGTTATACGTTATATGGTAATGCTACATAACGTTACACGTTATATGGTAATGCTACATAACGTTACACGTTATATGGTAATGCTACATAACGTTACACGTTATATGGTAATGCTACATGCCGTTACACGTTATATGGTAATGCTACACAACGTTATACGTTATATGGTGATGCTACATAACGTTAGACGTTATATGGTAATGCTACATGACGTTGTACGTTATATGGTAATGCTACATAACGTTATACCTTATATGGTAATGCTACACAACGTTATACGTTATATGGTAACAGTATACAACGTTATACGTTATAAGGTAATAGTAAATAACGTTACACGTTATATGGTAGTGCTACATAACGTTATACGCTATATGGTAATGCTACATAACGTTATACGTTATATGGTAATGCTACATTTCGTTATACGTTATATGGTAATGCTACATAACGTTATACGTTAAATGGTAATGCTACATAACGTTATACGTTATATGGTAACAGTATATAACGTTATACGTTATATGGTAACAGTATATAACGTTATACGTTATATGGTAACAGTATATAACGTTATACGTTATATGGTAATGCTACATAACGTTATACGTTATATGGTAATGCTACATAACGTTATACGTTATATGGTAATGCTACATTACGTTATACGTTATATGGTAATGCTACATAACGTTATACGTTATATGGTAATGTTACATAACGTTATACATTATATGGTAATGCTACATAACGTTATACGTTATATGGTAATAGTATACAACGTTATTCGTTATAACGTAATGCTACATAACGTTATACGTTATATGGTAATGCTACAAAACGATATACCTTACATGGTAATGCTACATAACGTTACACGTTATATGGTAATGCTACATAACGTTACACGTTATATGGTAATGCTACATAACGTTACACGTTATATGGTAATGCTACATAACGTTACACGTTATATGGTAATGCTACATAACGTTACACGTTATATGGTAATGCTACATAACGTTACACGTTATATGGTAATGCTACATGCCGTTACACGATATATGGTAATGCTACACAACGTTATACGTTATATGGTAATGCTACATAACGTTATACGTTATATGGTAATGCTACATAACGTTATACGTTATATGGTAATGCTACATAACGTTATACCTTATATGGTAATGCTACACAACGTTATACGTTATATGGTAACAGTATACAACGTTATACGTTATAAGGTAATAGTAAATAACGTTACACGTTATATGGTAATGCTACATAACGTTATACGTTATATGGTAATGCTACATAACGTTATACGTTATATGGTAATGCTACATAACGTTATACGTTGTATGGTAATGCTACATAACGTTATACGTTATATGGTAATGCTACATAACGTTATACATTATATGGTAATGCTACATAACGTTATACGTTATATGGTAACAGTATACAACGTTATACGTTATAAGGTAATAGTAAATAACGTTACACGTTATATGGTAATGCTACATAACGTTATACGTTATATGGTAATGCTACATAACGTTATACGTTATATGGTAATGCTACATAACGTTATACGTTATATGGTAATGCTACATAACGTTATACGTTATATGGTAACAGTATATAACGTTCTACGTTATATGGTACCAGTATATAATGTTATACGTTATATGGTACTGCTACATAACGTTATACGTTATATGGTAATGCTACATAACGTTATACATTATATGGTAATGCTACATAACGTTATACGTTATATGGAAATGCTACATAACGTTATACGTTATATGGTAATGCTACATAACGTTATACGTTATATGGTAATGCTACATAACGTTATACGTTATATGGTAACAGTATATAACGTTATACGTTATATGGTAACATTATATAACGTTATACGTTATATGGTAATGCTACATAACGTTACACGTTATATGGTAATGCTACATGCCGTTACACGTTATATGGTAATGCTACATAACGTTATACATTATATGGTAATGCTACATAACGTTACACGTTATATGGTAATGCTACATAACGTTAGACGTTATATGGTAATGCTACATAACGTTATACGTTATATGGTAATGCTACATGCCGTTACACGTTATATGGTAATGCTACATAACGTTATACATTATATGGTAATGCTACATAACGTTACACGTTATATGGAAATGCTACATAACGTTATACGTTATATGGTAATGCTACATAACGTTATACGTTATATGGTAATGCTACATAACGTTATACGTTATATGGTAACAGTATATAACGTTATACGTTATATGGTAACATTATATAACGTTATACGTTATAAGGTAATAGTAAATAACGTTACACGTTATATGGTAACAATATATAAAGTTATACGTTATATGGTAATGCTACATAACGTAATACGTTATAAGGTAATGATACATAACGTTATACGTTATATGGTAGTGCTACATAACGTTATACGTTATATGGTAACAGTATATAACGTCATACGTTATATCGTAATGCTACATAACGTTATACGTTATAAGGTAATGCTACATAACGTTATACATTATATGGTAATGCTACATAACGTTATACGTTATATGGTAACAGTATACAACGTTATACGTTATAAGGTAATAGTAAATAACGTTACACGTTATATGGTAACAATATATAAAGTTATACGTTATATGGTAATGCTACATAACGTAATACGTTATATGGTAATGCTACATAACGTTATACATTTTATGGTAATGCGACATAACGTTATACGTTATATGGTAATGCTACATAACGTTATACGTTATATGGTAATGCTACATAACGTTATACGTTATATGGTAATGCTACATAACGTTATACGTTATATGGTAACGCTACATAACGTTATACGTTATATGGTAATGCTACATAACGTTATACGTTATATGGTAATGCTACATAACGTTATACATTATATGGTAATGCTACATAACGTTATACGTTATATGGTAATAGTATACAACGTTATTCGTTATAACGTAATGCTACATAACGTTATACGTTATATGGTAATGCTACATAACGTTATACATTATATGGTAATGCTACATAACGTTATAAGTTATATGGTAACAGTATATAACGTTATACGTTATACGGTAACAGTATATAACGTTATACGTTATATGGTAATGCTACATAACGTTACACGTTATATGGTAATGCTACATAACGTTATACGTTATAACGTAATGCTACATAACGTTATACGTTATATGGTAACAATATATAAAGTTATACGTTATATGGTAATGCTACATAACGTTATACGTTATATGGTAATGCTACATAACGTTATACGTTATATGGTAATGCTACATAACGTTATACGTTATATGGTAATGCTACATAACGTTATACGTTATATGGTAATGCTACATAACGTTATAAGTTATATGGTAATGCTACATAACGTTATACGTTATACGTTAATGCTACATAACGTTATACGTTATAGGGTAATGCTACATAACGTTATACGTTATATGGTAACAGTATATAACGTTATACGTTATATGGTGACAGTATATAACGTTATACGTTGTATGGTAATGCTACATAACGTTACATGTTATATGGTAATGCTACATAACGTTATACGTTATATGGTAATGCTACATAACGTTATACGTTATATGGTAATGCTACATAACGTTATACATTATAAGGTAATGCTACATAACGTTATACATTATATGGTAATGCTACATAACGTCATACGTTATATGGTAACAGTATACAACGTTATACGTTATAAGGTAATAGTAAATAACGTTACACGTTATATGGTAATGCTACATAACGTTATACGTTATATGGTAATGCTACATAACGTTATACGTTATATGGTAACAGTATATAACGTTATTCGTTATAACGTAATGCTACATAACGTTATACGTTATGTGGTAACAATATATAAAGTTATACGATATATGGTAATGCTACATAACGTTATACGTTATATGGTAACAGTATATATCGTTATACGTTATATGGTAATGCTACATAACGTTATACGTTATAAGGTAATGCTACATAACGTTATACATTATATGGTACTGCTACATAACGTTATACGTTATATGGTAACAGTATACAACGTTATACGTTATAAGGTAATAGTAAATAACGTTACACGTTATATGGTAATGCTACATAACGTTATGCGTTATATGGTAATGCTACATAACGTTATACGCTATATGGTAATGCTACATAACGTTATACGTTATACGGTAATGCTACATAACGTTATACGTTATATGGTAATGCTACATAACGTTATACGTTATATGGTAACAGTATATAACGCTATACGTTATATGGTAACAGTATATAACGTTATACGTTATATGGTAATGCTACATAACGTTATACGTTATATGGTAATGCTACATAACGTTATACGTTCTACGGTAATGCTACATAACGTTATACGTTATAGGGTAATGCTACATAACGTTATACGTTATATGGTAACAGTATATAACGTTATACGTTATATGGTAATGCTACATAACGTTATACGTTATATGGTAACAGTATATAACGTTATACGGTATATGGTAACAGTATATAACGTTATACGTTATATGGTAATGCTACATAACGTTATACGTTATATGGTAATGCTACATATCGTTATACGTTATATGGTAATGCTACATAACGTTATACGTTATATGGTAATGCTACATAACGTTATACGTTATATGGTAACAGTATATAACGTTATACGTTATATGGTAATGCTACATAACGTTATACGTTATATGGTAATGCTACATAACGTTATACGTTATATGGTAACAGTATATAACGTTATTCGTTATAACGTAATGCTGCATAACGTTATACGTTATATGGTAACAATATATAAAGTTATACGATATATGGTAGTGCTACATAACGTTATACGTTATATGGTAACAGTATATAACGTTATACGTTATATGGTAATGCTACATAACGTTATACGTTATATGGTAACAGTATATAACGTTATACGTTATATGGTAATGCTACATAACGTTATATGTTATATGGTAATGCTACATAACGTAATACGTTCTACGGTAATGCTACATAACGTTATACGTTATATGGTAATGCTACATAACGTTATACGTTATATGGTAACAGTATATAACGTTATTCGTTATAACGTAATGCTACATAACGTTATACATTATATGGTAATGCTACATAACGTTATACGTTATATGGTAACAGTATACAACGTTATAGGTTATAAGGTAATAGTAAATAACGTTACACGTTATATGGTAATGCTACATAACGTTATACGTTATATGGTAATGCTACATAACGTTATACGTTATATGGTAATGCTACATAACGTTATACGTTCTACGGTAATGCTACATAACGTTATACGTTATAGGGTAATGCTACATAACGTTATACGTTATATGGTAACAGTATATAACGTTATACGTTATATGGTAACAGAATATAACGTTATACGTTATATGGTAATGCTACATAACGTTATACGTTATATGGTAATGCTACATATCGTTATACGTTATATGGTAATGCTACATAACGTTATACGTTATATGGTAATGCTACATAACGTTATACGTTATATGGTAACAGTATATAACGTTATACGTTATATGGTAACAGTATATAACGTTATACGTTATATGGTAATGCTACATAACGTTATACGTTATATGGTAATGCTACATAACGTTATACGTTATATGGTAAAAGTATATAACGTTATTCGTTATAACGTAATGCTACATAACGTTATACGTTATATGGTAACAATATATAAAGTTATACGTTATATGGTAATGCTACATAACGTTATACGTTATATGGTAATGCTACATAACGTTATACGTTATATGGTAATGCTACATAACGTTATACGTTATATGGTAATGCTACATAACGTTATACGTTATATGGTAATGCTACATAACGTTATACGTTATATGGTAACAGTATATAACGTTATTCGTTATAACGTAATGCTACATAACGTTATACGTTATATGGTAACAATATATAAAGTTATACGATATATGGTAGTGCTACATAACGTTATACGTTATATGGTAACAGTATATAACGTTATACGTTATATGGTAATGCCAGATAACGTTATACGTTATATGGTAACAGTATATAACGTTATACGTTATATGGTAATGCTACATAACGTTATACGTTATATGGTAATGCTACATAACGTAATACGTTCTACGGTAATGCTACATAACGTTATACGTTATATGGTAATGCTACATAACGTTATACGTTATATGGTAACAGTATATAACGTTATTCGTTATAACGTAATGCTACATAACGTTATACATTATATGGTAATGCTACATAACGTTATACGTTATATGGTAACAGTATACAACGTTATATGTTATAAGGTAATAGTAAATAACGTTACACGTTATATGGTAATGCTACATAACGTTATACGTTATATGGTAATGCTACATAACGTTATACGTTATATGGTAATGCTACATAACGTTATACGTTCTACGGTAATGCTACATAACGTTATACGTTATAGGGTAATCCTACATAACGTTATACGTTATATGGTAACAGTATATGACGTTATACGTTATATGGTAACAGTATATAACGTTATACGTTATATGGTAATGCTACATAACGTTATACGTTATATGGTAATGCTACATAACGTTATACGTTATATGGTAATGCTACATAACGTTATACGTTATATGGTAATGCTACATAACGTTATACGTCATATGGTAATGCTACATAACGTTATACGTTATATGGTAACAGTATATAACGTTATTCGTTATAACGTAATGCTACATAACGTTATACGTTATATGGTAACAATATATAAAGTTATACGATATATGGTAGTGCTACATAACGTTATACGTTATATGGTAACAGTATATAACGTTATACGTTATATGGTAATGCTACATAACGTTATACGTTATATGGTAACAGTATATAACGTTATACGTTATATGGTAATGCTACATAACGTTATACGTTATATGGTAATGCTACATAACGTAATACGTTCTACGGTAATGCTACATAACGTTATACGTTATATGGTAATGCTACATAACGTTATACGTTATATGGTAACAGTATATAACGTTATTCGTTATAACGTAATGCTACATAACGTTATACATTATATGGTAATGCTACATAACGTTATACGTTATATGGTAACAGTATACAACGTTATATGTTATAAGGTAATAGTAAATAACGTTACACGTTATATGGTAATGCTACATAACGTTATACGTTATATGGTAATGCTACATAACGTTATACGTTATATGGTAATGCTACATAACGTTATACGTTATATGGTAATGCTACATAACGTTATACGTTATATGGTAAAAGTATATAACGTTATTCGTTATAACGTAATGCTACATAACGTTATACGTTATATGGTAACAATATATAAAGTTATACGTTATATGGTAATGCTACATAACGTTATACGTTATATGGTAATGCTACATAACGTTATACGTTATATGGTAACAGTATATAACGTTATACGTTATATGGTAATGCTACATAACGTTATACGTTATATGGTAATGCTACATAACGTAATACGTTCTACGGTAATGCTACATAACGTTATACGTTATATGGTAATGCTACATAACGTTATACGTTATATGGTAACAGTATATAACGTTATTCGTTATAACGTAATGCTACATAACGTTATACGTTATATGGTAATGCTACATAACGTTATACATTATATGGTAATGCTACATAACGTTATAAGTTATATGGTAACAGTATATAACGTTATACGTTATACGGTAACAGTATATAACGTTATACGTTATATGGTAATGCTACATAACGTTACACGTTATATGGTAATGCTACATAACGTTATACGTTATAACGTAATGCTACATAACGTTATACGTTATATGGTAACAATATATAAAGTTATACGTTATATGGTAATGCTACATAACGTTATACGTTATATGGTAATGCTACATAACGTTATACGTTATATGGTAATGCTACATAACGTTATACGTTATATGGTAATGCTACATAACGTTATACGTTATATGGTAATGCTACATAACGTTATAAGTTATATGGTAATGCTACATAACGTTATACGTTATACGTTAATGCTACATAACGTTATACGTTATAGGGTAATGCTACATAACGTTATACGTTATATGGTAACAGTATATAACGTTATACGTTATATGGTGACAGTATATAACGTTATACGTTGTATGGTAATGCTACATAACGTTACATGTTATATGGTAATGCTACATAACGTTATACGTTATATGGTAATGCTACATAACGTTATACGTTATATGGTAATGCTACATAACGTTATACATTATAAGGTAATGCTACATAACGTTATACATTATATGGTAATGCTACATAACGTCATACGTTATATGGTAACAGTATACAACGTTATACGTTATAAGGTAATAGTAAATAACGTTACACGTTATATGGTAATGCTACATAACGTTATACGTTATATGGTAATGCTACATAACGTTATACGTTATATGGTAACAGTATATAACGTTATTCGTTATAACGTAATGCTACATAACGTTATACGTTATGTGGTAACAATATATAAAGTTATACGATATATGGTAATGCTACATAACGTTATACGTTATATGGTAACAGTATATATCGTTATACGTTATATGGTAATGCTACATAACGTTATACGTTATAAGGTAATGCTACATAACGTTATACATTATATGGTAATGCTACATAACGTTATACGTTATATGGTAACAGTATACAACGTTATACGTTATAAGGTAATAGTAAATAACGTTACACGTTATATGGTAATGCTACATAACGTTATGCGTTATATGGTAATGCTACATAACGTTATACGCTATATGGTAATGCTACATAACGTTATACGTTATACGGTAATGCTACATAACGTTATACGTTATATGGTAATGCTACATAACGTTATACGTTATATGGTAACAGTATATAACGCTATACGTTATATGGTAACAGTATATAACGTTATACGTTATATGGTAATGCTACATAACGTTATACGTTATATGGTAATGCTACATAACGTTATACGTTCTACGGTAATGCTACATAACGTTATACGTTATAGGGTAATGCTACATAACGTTATACGTTATATGGTAACAGTATATAACGTTATACGTTATATGGTAATGCTACATAACGTTATACGTTATATGGTAACAGTATATAACGTTATACGGTATATGGTAACAGTATATAACGTTATACGTTATATGGTAATGCTACATAACGTTATACGTTATATGGTAATGCTACATATCGTTATACGTTATATGGTAATGCTACATAACGTTATACGTTATATGGTAATGCTACATAACGTTATACGTTATATGGTAACAGTATATAACGTTATACGTTATATGGTAATGCTACATAACGTTATACGTTATATGGTAATGCTACATAACGTTATACGTTATATGGTAACAGTATATAACGTTATTCGTTATAACGTAATGCTGCATAACGTTATACGTTATATGGTAACAATATATAAAGTTATACGATATATGGTAGTGCTACATAACGTTATACGTTATATGGTAACAGTATATAACGTTATACGTTATATGGTAATGCTACATAACGTTATACGTTATATGGTAACAGTATATAACGTTATACGTTATATGGTAATGCTACATAACGTTATATGTTATATGGTAATGCTACATAACGTAATACGTTCTACGGTAATGCTACATAACGTTATACGTTATATGGTAATGCTACATAACGTTATACGTTATATGGTAACAGTATATAACGTTATTCGTTATAACGTAATGCTACATAACGTTATACATTATATGGTAATGCTACATAACGTTATACGTTATATGGTAACAGTATACAACGTTATAGGTTATAAGGTAATAGTAAATAACGTTACACGTTATATGGTAATGCTACATAACGTTATACGTTATATGGTAATGCTACATAACGTTATACGTTATATGGTAATGCTACATAACGTTATACGTTCTACGGTAATGCTACATAACGTTATACGTTATAGGGTAATGCTACATAACGTTATACGTTATATGGTAACAGTATATAACGTTATACGTTATATGGTAACAGAATATAACGTTATACGTTATATGGTAATGCTACATAACGTTATACGTTATATGGTAATGCTACATATCGTTATACGTTATATGGTAATGCTACATAACGTTATACGTTATATGGTAATGCTACATAACGTTATACGTTATATGGTAACAGTATATAACGTTATACGTTATATGGTAACAGTATATAACGTTATACGTTATATGGTAATGCTACATAACGTTATACGTTATATGGTAATGCTACATAACGTTATACGTTATATGGTAAAAGTATATAACGTTATTCGTTATAACGTAATGCTACATAACGTTATACGTTATATGGTAACAATATATAAAGTTATACGTTATATGGTAATGCTACATAACGTTATACGTTATATGGTAATGCTACATAACGTTATACGTTATATGGTAATGCTACATAACGTTATACGTTATATGGTAATGCTACATAACGTTATACGTTATATGGTAATGCTACATAACGTTATACGTTATATGGTAACAGTATATAACGTTATTCGTTATAACGTAATGCTACATAACGTTATACGTTATATGGTAACAATATATAAAGTTATACGATATATGGTAGTGCTACATAACGTTATACGTTATATGGTAACAGTATATAACGTTATACGTTATATGGTAATGCCAGATAACGTTATACGTTATATGGTAACAGTATATAACGTTATACGTTATATGGTAATGCTACATAACGTTATACGTTATATGGTAATGCTACATAACGTAATACGTTCTACGGTAATGCTACATAACGTTATACGTTATATGGTAATGCTACATAACGTTATACGTTATATGGTAACAGTATATAACGTTATTCGTTATAACGTAATGCTACATAACGTTATACATTATATGGTAATGCTACATAACGTTATACGTTATATGGTAACAGTATACAACGTTATATGTTATAAGGTAATAGTAAATAACGTTACACGTTATATGGTAATGCTACATAACGTTATACGTTATATGGTAATGCTACATAACGTTATACGTTATATGGTAATGCTACATAACGTTATACGTTCTACGGTAATGCTACATAACGTTATACGTTATAGGGTAATCCTACATAACGTTATACGTTATATGGTAACAGTATATGACGTTATACGTTATATGGTAACAGTATATAACGTTATACGTTATATGGTAATGCTACATAACGTTATACGTTATATGGTAATGCTACATAACGTTATACGTTATATGGTAATGCTACATAACGTTATACGTTATATGGTAATGCTACATAACGTTATACGTCATATGGTAATGCTACATAACGTTATACGTTATATGGTAACAGTATATAACGTTATTCGTTATAACGTAATGCTACATAACGTTATACGTTATATGGTAACAATATATAAAGTTATACGATATATGGTAGTGCTACATAACGTTATACGTTATATGGTAACAGTATATAACGTTATACGTTATATGGTAATGCTACATAACGTTATACGTTATATGGTAACAGTATATAACGTTATACGTTATATGGTAATGCTACATAACGTTATACGTTATATGGTAATGCTACATAACGTAATACGTTCTACGGTAATGCTACATAACGTTATACGTTATATGGTAATGCTACATAACGTTATACGTTATATGGTAACAGTATATAACGTTATTCGTTATAACGTAATGCTACATAACGTTATACATTATATGGTAATGCTACATAACGTTATACGTTATATGGTAACAGTATACAACGTTATATGTTATAAGGTAATAGTAAATAACGTTACACGTTATATGGTAATGCTACATAACGTTATACGTTATATGGTAATGCTACATAACGTTATACGTTATATGGTAATGCTACATAACGTTATACGTTATATGGTAATGCTACATAACGTTATACGTTATATGGTAAAAGTATATAACGTTATTCGTTATAACGTAATGCTACATAACGTTATACGTTATATGGTAACAATATATAAAGTTATACGTTATATGGTAATGCTACATAACGTTATACGTTATATGGTAATGCTACATAACGTTATACGTTATATGGTAACAGTATATAACGTTATACGTTATATGGTAATGCTACATAACGTTATATGTTATATGGTAATGCTACATAACGTAATACGTTCTACGGTAATGCTACATAACGTTATACGTTATATGGTAATGCTACATAACGTTATACGTTATATGGTAACAGTATATAACGTTATTCGTTATAACGTAATGCTACATAACGTTATACATTATATGGTAATGCTACATAACGTTATACGTTATATGGTAATGCTACATAACGTTATACGTTATATGGTAAAAGTATATAACGTTATTCGTTATAACGTAATGCTACATAACGTTATACGTTATATGGTAACAATATATAAAGTTATACGTTATATGGTAATGCTACATAACGTTATACGTTATATGGTAATGCTACATAACGTTATACGTTATATGGTAACAGTATATAACGTTATACGTTATATGGTAATGCTACATAACGTTATATGTTATATGGTAATGCTACATAACGTAATACGTTCTACGGTAATGCTACATAACGTTATACGTTATATGGTAATGCTACATAACGTTATACGTTATATGGTAACAGTATATAACGTTATTCGTTATAACGTAATGCTACATAACGTTATACATTATATGGTAATGCTACATAACGTTATACGTTATATGGTAACAGTATACAACGTTATAGGTTATAAGGTAATAGTAAATAACGTTACACGTTATATGGTAATGCTACATAACGTTATACGTTATATGGTAATGCTACATAACGTTATACGTTATATGGTAATGCTACATAACGTTATACGTTCTACGGTAATGCTACATAACGTTATACGTTATAGGGTAATGCTACATAACGTTATACGTTATATGGTAACAGTATATAACGTTATACGTTATATGGTAACAGAATATAACGTTATACGTTATATGGTAATGCTACATAACGTTATACGTTATATGGTAATGCTACATATCGTTATACGTTATATGGTAATGCTACATAACGTTATACGTTATATGGTAATGCTACATAACGTTATACGTTATATGGTAACAGTATATAACGTTATACGTTATATGGTAACAGTATATAACGTTATACGTTATATGGTAATGCTACATAACGTTATACGTTATATGGTAATGCTACATAACGTTATACGTTATATGGTAAAAGTATATAACGTTATTCGTTATAACGTAATGCTACATAACGTTATACGTTATATGGTAACAATATATAAAGTTATACGTTATATGGTAATGCTACATAACGTTATACGTTATATGGTAATGCTACATAACGTTATACGTTATATGGTAATGCTACATAACGTTATACGTTATATGGTAATGCTACATAACGTTATACGTTATATGGTAATGCTACATAACGTTATACGTTATATGGTAACAGTATATAACGTTATTCGTTATAACGTAATGCTACATAACGTTATACGTTATATGGTAACAATATATAAAGTTATACGATATATGGTAGTGCTACATAACGTTATACGTTATATGGTAACAGTATATAACGTTATACGTTATATGGTAATGCCAGATAACGTTATACGTTATATGGTAACAGTATATAACGTTATACGTTATATGGTAATGCTACATAACGTTATACGTTATATGGTAATGCTACATAACGTAATACGTTCTACGGTAATGCTACATAACGTTATACGTTATATGGTAATGCTACATAACGTTATACGTTATATGGTAACAGTATATAACGTTATTCGTTATAACGTAATGCTACATAACGTTATACATTATATGGTAATGCTACATAACGTTATACGTTATATGGTAACAGTATACAACGTTATATGTTATAAGGTAATAGTAAATAACGTTACACGTTATATGGTAATGCTACATAACGTTATACGTTATATGGTAATGCTACATAACGTTATACGTTATATGGTAATGCTACATAACGTTATACGTTCTACGGTAATGCTACATAACGTTATACGTTATAGGGTAATCCTACATAACGTTATACGTTATATGGTAACAGTATATAACGTTATACGTTATATGGTAACAGTATATAACGTTATACGTTATATGGTAATGCTACATAACGTTATACGTTATATGGTAATGCTACATAACGTTATACGTTATATGGTAATGCTACATAACGTTATACGTTATATGGTAATGCTACATAACGTTATACGTTATATGGTAATGCTACATAACGTTATACGTTATATGGTAACAGTATATAACGTTATTCGTTATAGGGTAATGCTACATAACGTTATACGTTATATGGTAATGCTACATAACGTTATACGTTATATGGTAGTGCTACATAACGTTATACGTTATATGGTAACAGTATATAACGTTATACGTTATATGGTAATGCTACATAACGTT
This sequence comes from Bombus sonorus, assembly GCA_029958995.1. NCBI lineage: Eukaryota > Metazoa > Arthropoda > Insecta > Hymenoptera > Apidae > Bombus > Bombus sonorus. The sequence continues at coordinate 23,336,128 of JARWAU010000001.1, read as the reverse complement.
ATACGTTATATGGTAATGCTACATAACGTAATACGTTCTACGGTAATGCTACATAACGTTATACGTTATATGGTAATGCTACATAACGTTATACGTTATATGGTAACAGTATATAACGTTATTCGTTATAACGTAATGCTACATAACGTTATACATTATATGGTAATGCTACATAACGTTATACGTTATATGGTAACAGTATACAACGTTATATGTTATAAGGTAATAGTAAATAACGTTACACGTTATATGGTAATGCTACATAACGTTATACGTTATATGGTAATGCTACATAACGTTATACGTTATATGGTAATGCTACATAACGTTATACGTTCTACGGTAATGCTACATAACGTTATACGTTATAGGGTAATGCTACATAACGTTATACGTTATATGGTAACAGTATATAACGTTATACGTTATATGGTAACAGTATATAACGTTATACGTTATATGGTAATGCTACATAACGTTATACGTTATATGGTAATGCTACATAACGTTATACGTTATATGGTAAAAGTATATAACGTTATTCGTTATAACGTAATGTTACATAACGTTATACGTTATATGGTAACAATATATAAAGTTATACGTTATATGGTAATGCTACATAACGTTATACGTTATATGGTAATGCTACATAACGTTATACGTTATATGGTAATGTTACATAACGTTATACGTTATATGGTAATGCTACATAACGTTATACGTTATATGGTAATGCTACATAACGTTATACCTTATATGGTAATGCTACATAACGTTATACGTTATATGGTAATGCTACATAACGTTATACGTTATATGGTAATGCTACATAACGCTATACGTTATATGGTAATGCTACATAACGTTATACGTTATATGGTAATGCTACATAACGTTATACATTATATGGTAATGCTACACAACGTTATACGTTATATGGTAACAGTATACAACGTTATACGTTATAAGGTAATAGTAAATAACGTTACACGTTATATGGTAATGCTACATAACGTTATACGTTATATGGTAATGCTACATAACGTTATACGTTATATGGTAATGCTACATAACGTTATACGTTATATGTTAATGCTACATAACGTTATACATTATATGGTAATGCTACACAACGTTATACGTTATATGGTAACAGTATACAACGTTATACGTTATAAGGTAATAGTAAATAACGTTACACGTTATATGGTAATGCTACATAACGTTATACGTTATATGGTAATGCTACATAACGTTATACGTTATATGGTAATGCTACATAACGTTATACATTATATGGTAATGCTACACAACGTTATACGTTATATGGTAACAGTATACAACGTTATACGTTATAAGGTAATAGTAAATAACGTTACACGTTATATGGTAATGCTACATAACGTTATACGTTATATGGTAATGCTACATAACGTTATACGTTATATGGTAATGCTACATAACGTTATACGTTATATGGTAATGCTACATAACGTTATACGTTATATGTTAATGCTACATAACGTTATACATTATATGGTAATGCTACACAACGTTATACGTTATATGGTAACAGTATACAACGTTATACGTTATAAGGTAATAGTAAATAACGTTACACGTTATATGGTAATGCTACATAACGTTATACGTTATATGGTAATGCTACATAACGTTATACGTTATATGGTAATGCTACATAACGTTATACATTATATGGTAATGCTACACAACGTTATACGTTATATGGTAACAGTATACAACGTTATACGTTATAAGGTAATAGTAAATAACGTTACACGTTATATGGTAATGCTACATAACGTTATACGTTATATGGTAATGCTACATAACGTTATACGTTATATGGTAATGCTACATAACGTTATACGTTATATGGTAATGCTACATAACGTTATACGTTATATGTTAATGCTACATAACGTTATACATTATATGGTAATGCTACACAACGTTATACGTTATATGGTAACAGTATACAACGTTATACGTTATAAGGTAATAGTAAATAACGTTACACGTTATATGGTAATGCTACATAACGTTATACGTTATATGGTAATGCTACATAACGTTATACGTTATATGGTAATGCTACATAACGTTATACATTATATGGTAATGCTACACAACGTTATACGTTATATGGTAATGCTACATAACGTTATACGTTATATGGTAATGCTACATAACGTTATACGTTATATGGTAATGCTACATAACGTTATACGTTATATGGTAATGCTACATAACGTTATACGTTATATGGTAATGCTACATAACGTTATACATTATATGGTAATGCTACACAACGTTATACGTTATATGGTAACAGTATACAACGTTATACGTTATAAGGTAATAGTAAATAACGTTACACGTTATATGGTAATGCTACATAACGTTATACGTTATATGGTAATGCTACATAACGTTATACGATATATGGTAATGCTACATAACGTTATACGTTATATGGTAATGCTACATAACGTTATACGTTCTACGGTAATGCTACATAACGTTATACGTTATAGGGTAATCCTACATAACGTTATACGTTATATGGTAACAGTATATAACGTTATACGTTATATGGTAACAGTATATAACGTTATACGTTATATGGTAATGCTACATAACGTTATACGTTATATGCTAATGCTACATATCGTTATACGTTATATGGTAATGCTACATAACGTTATACGTTATATGCTAATGCTACATATCGTTATACGTTATATGGTAATGCTACATAACGTTATACGTTATATGGTAATGCTACATAACGTTATACGTTATATGGTAACAGTATATAACGTTATACGTTATATGGTAACAGTATATAACGTTATACGTTATATGGTAATGCTACATAACGCTATACGTTATATGGTAATGCTACATAACGTTATACGTTATATGGTAATGCTACATAACGTTATACATTATATGGTAATGCTACACAACGTTATACGTTATATGGTAACAGTATACAACATTATACGTTATATGGTAATGCTACATAACGTTATACGTTATATGGTAATGCTACATAACGTTATACGTTATATGGTAATGCTACATAACGTTATACATTATATGGTAATGCTACACAACGTTATACGTTATATGGTAACAGTATACAACGTTATACGTTATAAGGTAATAGTAAATAACGTTACACGTTATATGGTAATGCTACATAACGTTATACGTTATATGGTAATGCTACATAACGTTATACGTTATATGGTAATGCTACATAACGTTATACGTTATATGGTAACAATATATAAAGTTATACGATATATGGTAGTGCTACATAACGTTATACGTTATATGGTAACAGTATATAACGTTATACGTTATATGGTAATGCTACATAACGTTATACGTTATATGGTAACAGTATATAACGTTATACGTTATATGGTAATGCTACATAACGTTATACGTTATATGGTAATGCTACATAACGTAATACGTTCTACGGTAATGCTACATAACGTTATACGTTATATGGTAATGCTACATAACGTTATACGTTATATGGTAACAGTATATAACGTTATTCGTTATAACGTAATGCTACATAACGTTATACATTATATGGTAATGCTACATAACGTTATACGTTATATGGTAACAGTATACAACGTTATATGTTATAAGGTAATAGTAAATAACGTTACACGTTATATGGTAATGCTACATAACGTTATACGTTATATGGTAATGCTACATAACGTTATACGTTATATGGTAATGCTACATAACGTTATACGTTCTACGGTAATGCTACATAACGTTATACGTTATAGGGTAATCCTACATAACGTTATACGTTATATGGTAACAGTATATAACGTTATACGTTATATGGTAACAGTATATAACGTTATACGTTATATGGTAATGCTACATAACGTTATACGTTATATGCTAATGCTACATATCGTTATACGTTATATGGTAATGCTACATAACGTTATACGTTATATGGTAATGCTACATAACGTTATACGTTATATGGTAACAGTATATAACGTTATACGTTATATGGTAACAGTATATAACGTTATACGTTATATGGTAATGCTACATAACGCTATACGTTATATGGTAATGCTACATAACGTTATACGTTATATGGTAATGCTACATAACGTTATACATTATATGGTAATGCTACACAACGTTATACGTTATATGGTGACAGTATACAACATTATACGTTATAAGGTAATAGTAAATAACGTTACACGTTATATGGTAATGCTACATAACGTTATACGTTATATGGTAATGCTACATAACGTTATACGTTATATGGTAATGCTACATAACGCTATACGTTATATGGTAATGCTACATAACGTTATACGTTATATGGTAATGCTACATAACGTTATACGTTATATGGTAATGCTTCATAACGTTATACGTTATATGGTAATGCTACATAACGTTATACGTTATATGGTAATGCTACATAACGTTATACGTTATATGGTAATGCTACATAACGCTATACGTTATATGGTAATGCTACATAACGTTATACGTTATATGGTAATGCTACATAACGTTATACATTATATGGTAATGCTACACAACGTTATACGTTATATGGTAACAGTATACAACATTATACGTTATAAGGTAATAGTAAATAACGTTACACGTTATATGGTAATGCTACATAACGTTATACGTTATATGGTAATGCTACATAACGTTATACGTTATATGGTAATGCTACATAACGTTATACATTATATGGTAATGCTACACAACGTTATACGTTATATGGTAACAGTACACAACGTTATACGTTATAAGGTAATAGTAAATAACGTTACACGTTATATGGTAATGCTACATAACGTTATACGTTATATGGTAATGCTACATAACGTTATACGTTATATGGTAATGCTACATAACGTTATACATTATATGGTAATGCTACACAACGTTATACGTTATATGGTAACAGTATACAACGTTATACGTTATAAGGTAATAGTAAATAACGTTACACGTTATATGGTAATGCTACATAACGTTATACGTTATATGGTAATGCTACATAACGTTATACGTTATATGGTAATGCTACATAACGTTATACATTATATGGTAATGCTACACAACGTTATACGTTGTGTGGTAACAGTATACAACGTTATACGTTATAAGGTAATAGTAAATAACGTTACACGTTATATGGCAATGCTACATAACGTTATACATTATATGGTAATGCTACATGACGTTATAGGTTATATGGTAACAGTATACAACGTTATACGTTATAAGGTAATAGTAAATAACGTTACACGTTATATGATAATGCTACATAACGTTATACGTTATATGGTAATGCTACATAACGTTATACGTTATATGGTAATGCTACATAACGTTATACGTTATATGGTAATGCTACATAACGTTATACGTTATATGGTAATGCTACATAACGTTATACGTTATATGGAAATGCTACATAACGTTATACGTTATATGGTAACAGTATATAACGTTATACGTTATATGGTACCAGTATATAACGTTATACGTTATATGGTAATGCTACATAACGTTATATGTTATATGGTAACGGTATATAACGTTATTCTTTATAACGTAATGCTACATAACGTTATACGTTATATGGTAACAATATATAAAGTTATACTATATATGGTAGTGCTACATAACGTTATACGTTATATGGTAACAGTATATAACGTTATACGTTATATGGTAATGCTACATAACGTTATACGTTATATGGTAACAGTATATAACGTTATACGTTATATGGTAATGCTACATAACGTTATACGTTATATGGTAATGCTACATAACGTTATACGTTCTACGGTAATGCTACATAACGTTATACGTTATATGGTAATGCTACATAACGTTATACGTTATATGGTAACAGTATATAACGTTATTCGTTATAACGTAATGCTACATAACGTTATACATTATATGGTAATGCTACATAACGTTATGCGTTATATGGTGACAGTATACAACGTTATATGTTATAAGGTAATAGTAAATAACGTTACACGTTATATGGTAATGCTACATAACGTTATACGTTATATGGTAATGCTACATAACGTTATACGTTATATGGTAATGCTACATAACGTTATACGTTCTACGGTAATGCTACATAACGTTATACGTTATAGGGTAATGCTACATAACATTATATGTTATATGGTAACAGTATATAACGTTATACGTTATATGGTAACAGTATATAACGTTATACGTTATATGGTAATGCTACATAACGTTATACGTTATATGGTAATGCTACATATCGTTATACGTTATATGGTAATGCTACATAACGTTATACGTTATATGGTAATGCTACATAACGTTATACGTTATATGGTAACAGTATATAACGTTATACGTTATATGGTAACAGTATATAACGTTATACGTTATATGGTAATGCTACATAACGTTATACGTTATATGGTAATGCTACATAACGTTATACGTTATATGGTAAAAGTATATAACGTTATTCGTTATAACGTAATGTTACATAACGTTATACGTTATATGGTAACAATATATAAAGTTATACGTTATATGGTAATGCTACATAACGTTATACGTTATATGGTAATGCTACATAACGTTATACGTTATATGGTAATGCTACATAACGTTATACGTTATATGGTAACAGTATACAACGTTATACGTTATAAGGTAATAGTAAATAACGTTACACGTTATATGGTAATGCTACATAACGTTATACGTTATATGGTAATGCTACATAACGTTATACGTTATATGGTAATGCTACATAACGTTATACATTATATGGTAATGCTACACAACGTTATACGTTATATGGTAACAGTATACAACGTTATACGTTATAAGGTAATAGTAAATAACGTTACACGTTATATGGTAATGCTACATAACGTTATACGTTATATGGTAATGCTACATAACGTTATACGTTATATGGTAATGCTACATAACGTTATACGTTATATGGTAATGCTACATAACGTTATACGTTATATGTTAATGCTACATAACGTTATACATTATATGGTAATGCTACACAACGTTATACGTTATATGGTAACAGTATACAACGTTATACGTTATAAGGTAATAGTAAATAACGTTACACGTTATATGGTAATGCTACATAACGTTATGCGTTATATGGTAATGCTACATAACGTTATACGTTATATGGTAATGCTACATAACGTTATACATTATATGGTAATGCTACACAACGTTATACGTTATATGGTAACAGTATACAACGTTATACGTTATAAGGTAATAGTAAATAACGTTACACGTTATATGGTAATGCTACATAACGTTATACGTTATATGGTAATGCTACATAACGTTATACGTTATATGGTAATGCTACATAACGTTATACGTTATATGGTAATGCTACATAACGTTATACGTTATATGTTAATGCTACATAACGTTATACATTATATGGTAATGCTACACAACGTTATACGTTATATGGTAACAGTATACAACATTATACGTTATAAGGTAATAGTAAATAACGTTACACGTTATATGGTAATGCTACATAACGTTATACGTTATATGGTAATGCTACATAACGTTATACGTTATATGGTAATGCTACATAACGTTATACATTATATGGTAATGCTACACAACGTTATACGTTATATGGTAACAGTATACAACGTTATACGTTATAAGGTAATAGTAAATAACGTTACACGTTATATGGTAATGCTACATAACGTTATACGTTATATGGTAATGCTACATAACGTTATACGTTATATGGTAATGCTACATAACGTTATACGTTATATGGTAATGCTACATAACGTTATACATTATATGGTAATGCTACACAACGTTATACGTTATATGGTAACAGTATACAACGTTATACGTTATAAGGTAATAGTAAATAACGTTACACGTTATATGGTAATGCTACATAACGTTATACGTTATATGGTAATGCTACATAACGTTATACGATATATGGTAATGCTACATAACGTTATACGTTATATGGTAATGCTACATAACGTTATACGTTATATGGTAATGCTACATAATGTTATACGCTATATGGTAACAGTATATAACGTTATACGTTATGTGGTAACAGTATATAACGTTATACGTTATATGGTAACAGTATATAACGTTATACGTTATATGGTAATGCTACATAACGTTATACGTTATAAGGTAATGATACATAACGTTATACGTTATATCGTAGTGCTACATAACGTTATACGTTATATGGTAACAGTATATAACGTTATACGTTATATGGTAATGCTACATAGCGTTATACGTTATAAGGTAATGCTACATAACGTTATACATTATATGGTAATGCTACATAACGTTATACGTTGTATGGTAACAGTATACAACGTTATACGTTATAAGGTAATAGTAAATAACGTTATACGTTATATGGTAATGCTACATAACGTTATACGTTATACGGTAATGCTACATAACGTTATACGTTATATGGTAATGCTACATAACGTTATACGTTATATGGTAATGCTACATAACGTTATACGTTATACGGTAATGCTACATAACGTTATACGTTATATGGTAACAGTATATAACGTTATACGTTATATGGTAATGCTACATAACGTTATACGTTATATGGTAATGCTACATAACGTTATACGTTATATGGTAACAGTATATAACGTTATTCGATATAACGTAGTGCTACATAACGTTATACGTTATATGGTAACAATATATACAGTTATACGTTATATGGTAATGCTACATAACGTAATACGTTATATGGTAATGCTACATAACGTTATACATTATATGGTAATGCGACATAACGTTTTACGTTATATGGTAATGCGACATAACGTTATACGTTATATGGAAATGCTACATAACGTTATACGTTATATGGTAATGCTACATAACGTTATACGTTATATGGTAATGCTACATAACGTTATACATTATATGGTAATGCTACATAACGTTATACGTTATATGGTAACAGTATACAACGTTATACGTTATAAGGTAATAGTAAATAACGTTACACGTTATATGGTAATGCTACATAACGTTATACGTTATATGGTAATGCGGCATAACGTTATACGTTATATGGTAATGCTACATAACGTTATACGTTATATGGTAATGCTACATAACGTTATACGTTATATGGTAATGCTACATAACGTTATACATTATATGGTAATGCTACATAGCGTTATACATTATATGGTAACAGTATGCAACGTTATACGTTATAAGGTAATAGTAAATAACGTTACACGTTATATGGTAATGCTACATAACGTTATACGTTATAAGGTAATGCTACATAACGTTATACGTTATATGGTAATACTACATAACGTTATACGTTATATGGTAACAGTATATAACGTTATGCGTTATATGGTAACAGTATATAACGTTATACGTTATATGGTAATGCTACATAACGTTATACGTTATATGGTAATGCTACATAACGTTATACGTTATATGGTAATGCTACATAACGTTATACGTTATATGGTAATGCTACATAACGTTATACGTTATATGGTAATGCTACATAACGTTATACGTTATATGGTAACAGTATATAACGTTATTCGTTATAACGTAATGCTACATAACGTTATACGTTCTATGGTAACAATATATAAAGTTATACGATATATGGTAGTGCTACATAACGTTATACGTTATATGGTAACAGTATATAACGTTATACGTTATATGGTAATGCTACATAACGTTATACGTTATATGGTAACAGTATATAACGTTATACGTTATATGGTAATGCTACATAACGTTATACGTTATATGGTAATGCTACATAACGTAATACGTTCTACAGTAATGCTACATAACGTTATACGTTATATGGTAATGCTACATAACGTTATACGTTATATGGTAACAGTATATAACGTTATTCGTTATAACGTAATGCTACATAACGTTATACATTATATGGTAATGCTACATAACGTTATACGTTATATGGCAACAGTATACAACGTTATATGTTATAAGGTAATAGTAAATAACGTTACACGTTATATGGTAATGCTACATAACGTTATACGTTATATGGTAATGCTACATAACGTTATACGTTATATGGTAATGCTACATAACGTTATACGTTCTACGGTAATGCTACATAACGTTATACGTTATAGGGTAATGCTACATAACGTTATACGTTATATGGTAATGCTACATATCGTTATACGTTATATGGTAATGCTACATAACGTTATACGTTATATGGTAACAGTATATAACGTTATACGTTATATGGTAACAGTATATAACGTTATACGTTATATGGTAATGCTACATAACGCTATACGTTATATGGTAATGCTACATAACGTTATACGTTATATGGTAATGCTACATAACGTTATACATTATATGGTAATGCTACACAACGTTATACGTTATATGGTAACAGTATACAACATTATACGTTATAAGGTAATAGTAAATAACGTTACACGTTATATGGTAATGCTACATAACGTTATACGTTATATGGTAATGCTACATAACGTTATACGTTATATGGTAATGCTACATAACGTTATACGTTATATGGTAATGCTACATAACGTTATACATTATATGGTAATGCTACACAACGTTATACGTTATATGGTAACAGTATACAACGTTATACGTTATAAGGTAATAGTAAATAACGTTACACGTTATATGGTAATGCTACATAACGTTATACGTTATATGGTAATGCTACATAACGTTATACGTTATATGGTAATGCTACATAACGTTATACGTTATATGGTAATGCTACATAACGCTGTACGTTATATGGTAATGCTACATAACGTTATACGTTATATGGTAATGCTACATAACGTTATACGTTATATGGTAATGCTACATAACGTTATACGTTATATGGTAATGCTACATAACGTTATACGTTATATGGTAATGCTACATAACGTTATACGTTATATGGTAATGCTTCATAACGTTATACGTTATATGGTAATGCTACATAACGTTATACGTTATATGGTAATGCTACATAACGTTATACGTTATATGGTAATGCTACATAACGTTATACGTTATATGGTAATGCTACATAACGTTATACGTTATATGGTAATGCTACATAACGTTATACATTATATGGTAATGCTACACAACGTTATACGTTATATGGTAACAGTATACAACATTATACGTTATAAGGTAATAGTAAATAACGTTACACGTTATATGGTAATGCTACATAACGTTATACGTTATATGGTAATGCTACATAACGTTATACGTTATATGGTAATGCTACATAACGTTATACATTATATGGTAATGCTACACAACGTTATACGTTATATGGTAACAGTACACAACGTTATACGTTATAAGGTAATAGTAAATAACGTTACACGTTATATGGTAATGCTACATAACGTTATACGTTATATGGTAATGCTACATAACGTTATACGTTATATGGTAATGCTACATAACGTTATACATTATATGGTAATGCTACACAACGTTATACGTTATATGGTAACAGTATACAACGTTATACGTTATAAGGTAATAGTAAATAACGTTACACGTTATATGGTAATGCTACATAACGTTATACGTTATATGGTAATGCTACATAACGTTATACGTTATATGGTAATGCTACATAACGTTATACGTTATATGGTAATGCTACATAACGTTATACATTATATGGTAATGCTACACAACGTTATACGTTGTATGGTAACAGTATACAACGTTATACGTTATAAGGTAATAGTAAATAACGTTACACGTTATATGGTAATGCTACATAACGTTATACATTATATGGTAATGCTACATAACGTTATACGTTATATGGTAACAGTATACAACGTTATACGTTATAAGGTAATAGTAAATAACGTTACACGTTATATGATAATGCTACATAACGTTATACGTTATATGGTAATGCTACATAACGTTATACGTTATATGGTAATGCTACATAACGTTATACGTTATATGGTAATGCTACATAACGTTATACGTTATATGGTAATGCTACATAACGTTATACGTTATATGGAAATGCTACATAACGTTATACGTTATATGGTAACAGTATATAACGTTGTACGTTATATGGTACCAGTATATAACGTTATACGTTATATGGTAATGCTACATAACGTTATATGTTATATGGTAACGGTATATAACGTTATTCTTTATAACGTAATGCTACATAACGTTATACGTTATATGGTAACAATATATAAAGTTATACGATATATGGTAGTGCTACATAACGTTATACGTTATATGGTAACAGTATATAACGTTATACGTTATATGGTAATGCTACATAACGTTATACGTTATATGGTAACAGTATATAACGTTATACGTTATATGGTAATGCTACATAACGTTATACGTCATATGGTAATGCTACATAACGTTATACGTTCTACGGTAATGCTACATAACGTTATACGTTATATGGTAATGCTACATAACGTTATACGTTATATGGTAACAGTATATAACGTTATTCGTTATAACGTAATGCTACATAACGTTATACATTATATGGTAATGCTACATAACGTTATACGTTATATGGTAACAGTATACAACGTTATATGTTATAAGGTAATAGTAAATAACGTTACACGTTATATGGTAATGCTACATAACGTTATACGTTATATGGTAATGCTACATAACGTTATACGTTATATGGTAATGCTACATAACGTTATACGTTCTACGGTAATGCTACATAACGTTATACGTTATAGGGTAATGCTACATAACGTTATACGTTATATGGTAACAGTATATAACGTTATACGTTATATGGTAACAGTATATAACGTTATACGTTATATGGTAATGCTACATAACGTTATACGTTATATGGTAATGCTACATATCGTTATACGTTATATGGTAATGCTACATAACGTTATACGTTATATGGTAATGCTACATAACGTTATACGTTATATGGTAACAGTATATAACGTTATACGTTATATGGTAACAGTATATAACGTTATACGTTATATGGTAATGCTACATAACGTTATACGTTATATGGTAATGCTACATAACGTTATACGTTATATGGTAAAAGTATATAACGTTATTCGTTATAACGTAATGTTACATAACGTTATACGTTATATGGTAACAATATATAAAGTTATACGTTATATGGTAATGCTACATAACGTTATACGTTATATGGTAATGCTACATAACGTTATACGTTATATGGTAATGCTACATAACGTTATACGTTATATGGTAATGCTACATAACGTTATACGTTATATGGTAACAGTATACAATGTTATACGTTATAAGGTAATAGTAAATAACGTTACACGTTATATGATAATGCTACATAACGTTATACGTTATATGGTAATGCTACATAACGTTATACGTTATATGGTAATGCTACATAACGTTATACGTTATATGGTAATGCTACATAACGTTATACGTTATATGGTAATGCTACATAACGTTATACGTTATATGGAAATGCTACATAACGTTATACATTATATGGTAATGCTACATAACGTTATACGTTATATGGTAACAGTATACAACGTTATACGTTATAAGGTAATAGTAAATAACGTTACACGTTATATGATAATGCTACATAACGTTATACGTTATATGGTAATGCTACTTAACGTTATACGTTATATGGTAATGCTACATAACGTTATACGTTATATGGTAATGCTACATAACGTTATACGTTATATGGTAATGCTACATAACGTTATACGTTATATGGTAATGCTACATTACGTTATACGTTATATGGTAATGCTACATAACGTTATACGTTATATGGTAATGCTACATAACGTTATACGTTATATGGAAATGCTGCATAACGTTATACGTTATATGGTAACAGTATATAACGTTATACGTTATATGGTACCAGTATATAACGTTATACGTTATATGGTAATGCTACATAACGTTATACGATATATGGTAATGCTACATAACGTTATACGTTATATGGTAATGCTACATAACGTTATACGTTATATGGTAATGCTACATAACGTTATACGCTATATGGTAACAGTATATAACGTTATACGTTATGTGGTAACAGTATATAACGTTATACGTTATATGGTAACAGTATATAACGTTATACGTTATATGGTAATGCTACATAACGTTATACGTTATAAGGTAATGATACATAACGTTATACGTTATATGGTAGTGCTACATAACGTTATACGTTATATGGTAACAGTATATAACGTTATACGTTATATGGTAATGCTACATAGCGTTATACGTTATAAGGTAATGCTACATAACGTTATACATTATATGGTAATGCTACATAACGTTATACGTTGTATGGTAACAGTATACAACGTTATACGTTATAAGGTAATAGTAAATAACGTTATACGTTATATGGTAATGCTACATAACGTTATACGTTATACGGTAATGCTACATAACGTTATACGTTATATGGTAATGCTACATAACGTTATACGTTATATGGTAATGCTACATAACGTTATACGTTATACGGTAATGCTACATAACGTTATACGTTATATGGTAACAGTATATAACGTTATACGTTATATGGCAATGCTACATAACGTTATACGTTATATGGTAATGCTACATAACGTTATACGTTATATGGTAACAGTATATAACGTTATTCGATATAACGTAGTGCTACATAACGTTATACGTTATATGGTAACAATATATACAGTTATACGTTATATGGTAATGCTACATAACGTAATACGTTATATGGTAATGCTACATAACGTTATACATTATATGGTAATGCGACATAACGTTTTACGTTATATGGTAATGCGACATAACGTTATACGTTATATGGTAATGCTACATAACGTTATACGTTATATGGTAATGCTACATAACGTTATACGTTATATGGTAATGCTACATAACGTTATACGTTATATGGTAACAGTATATAACGTTATTCGATATAACGTAGTGCTACATAACGTTATACGTTATATGGTAACAATATATACAGTTATACGTTATATGGTAATGCTACATAACGCTATACGTTATATGGTAATGCTACATTACGTTATACGTTATATGGTAACAGTATATAACGTTATACGTTATATGGTTACAGTATATAACGTTATACGTTATATGGTAATGCTACATAACGTTATACGTTATATGGTAATGCTACATAACGTTATACGTTATATGGTAACAGTATATAACGTTATTCGTTATAACGTAATGCTACATAACGTTATACGTTACATGGTAATGCTACATAACGTTATACGTTATATGGTAATGCTACATAACGTTATACGTTATATGGTAATGCTACATTACGTTATACGTTATATGGTAACAGTATATAACGTTATACGTTATATGGTAACAGTATATAACGTTATACGTTATATGGTAATGCTACATAACGTTATACGTTATAAGGTAATGCTACATAACGTTATACGTTATATGGTAATACTACATAACGTTATACGTTATATGGTAACAGTATATAACGTTATGCGTTATATGGTAACAGTATATAACGTTATACGTTATATGGTAATGCTACATAACGTTATACATTATATGGTAATGCTACATAACGTTATACGTTATATGGTAATGCTACATAACGTTATACGTTATATGGTAATGCTACATAACGTTATACGTTATATGGTAATGCTACATAACGTTATACGTTATATGGTAACAGTATATAACGTTATTCGTTATAACGTAATGCTACATAACGTTATACGTTATATGGTAATAATATATAAAGTTATACGATATATGGTAGTGCTACATAACGTTATACGTTATATGGTAACAGTATATAACGTTATACGTTATATGGTAATGCTACATAACGTTATACGTTATATGGTAACAGTATATAACGTTATAGGTTATATGGTAATGCTACATAACGTTATACGTTATATGGTAATGCTACATAACGTAATACGTTCTACGGTAATGCTACATAACGTTATACGTTATATGGTAATGCTACATAACGTTATACGTTATATGGTAACAGTATATAACGTTATTCGTTATAACGTAATGCTACATAACGTTATACATTATATGGTAATGCTACATAACGTTATACGTTATATGGTAACAGTATACAACGTTATATGTTATAAGGTAATAGTAAATAACGTTACACGTTATATGGTAATGCTACATAACGTTATACGTTATATGGTAATGCTACATAACGTTATACGTTATATGGTAATGCTACATAACGTTATACGTTCTACGGTAATGCTACATAACGTTATACGTTATAGGGTAATCCTACATAACGTTATACGTTATATGGTAACAGTATATAACGTTATACGTTATATGGTAACAGTATATAACGTTATACGTTATATGGTAATGCTACATAACGTTATACGTTATATGGTAATGCTACATATCGTTATACGTTATATGGTAATGCTACATAACGTTATACGTTATATGGTAATGCTACATAACGTTATACGTTATATGGTAACAGTATATAACGTTATACGTTATATGGTAACAGTATATAACGTTATACGTTATATGGTAATGCTACATAACGCTATACGTTATATGGTAATGCTACATAACGTTATACGTTATATGGTAATGCTACATAACGTTATACATTATATGGTAATGCTACACAACGTTATACGTTATATGGTAACAGTATACAACATTATACGTTATAAGGTAATAGTAAATAACGTTACACGTTATATGGTAATGCTACATAACGTTATACGTTATATGGTAATGCTACATAACGTTATACGTTATATGGTAATGCTACATAACGTTGTACGTTATATGGTAATGCTACACAACGTTATACGTTATATGGTAACAGTATACAACGTTATACGTTATAAGGTAATAGTAAATAACGTTACACGTTATATGGTAATGCTACATAACGTTATACGTTATATGGTAATGCTACATAACGTTATACGTTATATGGCAATGCTACATAACGTTATACGTTATATGGTAATGCTACATAACGCTATACGTTATATGGTAATGCTACATAACGTTATACGTTATATGGTAATGCTACATAACGTTATACGTTATATGGTAATGCTACATAACGTTATACGTTATATGGTAATGCTACATAACGTTATACGTTATATGGTAATGCTACATAACGTTATACGTTATATGGTAATGCTACATAACGTTATACGTTATATGGTAATGCTACATAACGTTATACGTTATATGGTAATGCTACATAACGCTATACGTTATATGGTAATGCTACATAACGTTATACGTTATATGGTAATGCTACATAACGTTATACGTTATATGGTAATGCTACATAACGTTATACGTTCTACGGTAATGCTACATAACGTTATACGTTATAGGGTAATGCTACATAACGTTATACGTTATATGGTAACAGTATATAACGTTATACGTTATATGGTAACAGTATATAACGTTATACGTTATATGGTAATGCTACATAACGTTATACGTTATATGGTAATGCTACATATCGTTATAGGTTATATGGTAATGCTACATAACGTTATACGTTATAGGGTAATGCTACATAACATTATTCGTTATATGGTAACAGTATATAACGTTATACGTTATATGGTAACAGTATATAACGTTATACGTTATATGGTAATGCTACATAACGTTATACGTTATATGGTAATACTACATATCGTTATACGTTATATGGTAATGCTACATAACGTTATACGTTATATGGTAATGCTACATAACGTTATACGTTATATGGTAACAGATTATAACGTTATACGTTATATGGTAACAGTATATAACGTTATACGTTATATGGTAATGCTACATAACGCTATACGTTATATGGTAATGCTACATAACGTTATACGTTATATGGTAATGCTACATAACGTTATACATTATATGGTAATGCTACACAACGTTATACGTTATATGGTAACAGTATACAACATTATACGTTATAAGGTAATAGTAAATAACGTTACACGTTATATGGTAATGCTACATAACGTTATACGTTATTTGGTAATGCTACATAACGTTATACGTTATATGGTAATGCTACATAACGTTATACGTTATATGGTAATGCTACATAACGTTATACATTATATGGTAATGCTACACAACGTTATACGTTATATGGTAACAGTATACAACGTTATACGTTATAAGGTAATAGTAAATAACGTTACACGTTATATGGTAATGCTACATAACGTTATACGTTATATGGTAATGCTACATAACGTTATACGTTATATGGCAATGCTACATAACGTTATACGTTATATGGTAATGCTACATAACGCTATACGTTATATGGTAATGCTACATAACGTTATACGTTATATGGTAATGCTACATAACGTTATACGTTATATGGTAATGCTACATAACGTTATACGTTATATGGTAATGCTACATAACGTTATACGTTATATGGTAATGCTACATAACGTTATACGTTATATGGTAATGCTTCATAACGTTATACGTTATATGGTAATGCTACATAACGTTATACGTTATATGGTAATGCTACATAACGTTATACGTTATATGGTAATGCTACATAACGCTATACGTTATATGGTAATGCTACATAACGTTATACGTTATATGGTAATGCTACATAACGTTATACATTATATGGTAATGCTACACAACGTTATACGTTATATGGTAACAGTATACAACATTATACGTTATAAGGTAATAGTAAATAACGTTACACGTTATATGGTAATGCTACATAACGTTATACGTTATATGGTAATGCTACATAACGTTATACGTTATATGGTAATGCTACATAACGTTATACATTATATGGTAATGCTACACAACGTTATACGTTATATGGTAACAGTACACAACGTTATACGTTATAAGGTAATAGTAAATAACGTTACACGTTATATGGTAATGCTACATAACGTTATACGTTATATGGTAATGCTACATAACGTTATACGTTATATGGTAATGCTACATAACGTTATACATTATATGGTAATGCTACACAACGTTATACGTTATATGGTAACAGTATACAACGTTATACGTTATAAGGTAATAGTAAATAACGTTACACGTTATATGGTAATGCTACATAACGTTATACGTTATATGGTAATGCTACATAACGTTATACGTTATATGGTAATGCTACATAACGTTATACGTTATATGGTAATGCTACATAACGTTATACATTATATGGTAATGCTACACAACGTTATACGTTGTATGGTAACAGTATATAACGTTATACGTTATAAGGTAATAGTAAATAACGTTACACGTTATATGGTAATGCTACATAACGTTATACATTATATGGTAATGCTACATAACGTTATACGTTATATGGTAACAGTATACAACGTTATACGTTATAAGGTAATAGTAAATAACGTTACACGTTATATGATAATGCTACATAACGTTATACGTTATATGGTAATGCTACATAACGTTATACGTTATATGGTAATGCTACATAACGTTATACGTTATATGGTAATGCTACATAACGTTATACGTTATATGGTAATGCTACATAACGTTATACGTTATATGGAAATGCTACATAACGTTATACGTTATATGGTAACAGTATATAGCGTTATACGTTATATGGTACCAGTATATAACGTTATACGTTATATGGTAATGCTACATAACGTTATATGTTATATGGTAACGGTATATAACGTTATTCTTTATAACGTAATGCTACATAACGTTATACGTTATATGGTAACAATATATAAAGTTATACGATATATGGTAGTGCTACATAACGTTATACGTTATATGGTAACAGTATATAACGTTATACGTTATATGGTAATGATACATAACGTTATACGTTATATGGTAACAGTATATAACGTTATACGTTATATGGTAATGCTACATAACGTTATACGTTATATGGTAATGCTACATAACGTTATACGTTCTACGGTAATGCTACATAACGTTATACGTTATATGGTAATGCTACATAACGTTGTACGTTATATGGTAACAGTATATAACGTTATTCGTTATAACGTAATGCTACATAACGTTATACATTATATGGTAATGCTACATAACGTTATACGTTATATGGTAACAGTATACAACGTTATAGGTTATAAGGTAATAGTAAATAACGTTACACGTTATATGGTAATGCTACATAACGTTATACGTTATATGGTAATGCTACATAACGTTATACGTTATATGGTAATGCTACATAACGTTATACGTTCTACGGTAATGCTACATAACGTTATACGTTATAGGGTAATGCTACATAACGTTATACGTTATATGGTAACAGTATATAACGTTATACGTTATATGGTAACAGTATATAACGTTATACGTTATATGGTAATGCTACATAACGTTATACGTTATATGGTAATGCTACATATCGTTATACGTTATATGGTAATGCTACATAACGTTATACGTTATATGGTAATGCTACATAACGTTATACGTTATATGGTAACAGTATATAACGTTATACGTTATATGGTAACAGTATATAACGTTATACGTTATATGGTAATGCTACATAACGTTATACGTTCTACGGTAATGCTACATAACGTTATACGTTATAGGGTAATGCTACATAACGTTATACGTTATATGGTAACAGTATATAACGTTATACGTTATATGGTAACAGTATATAACGTTATACGTTATATGGTAATGCTACATAACGTTATACGTTATATGGTAATGCTACATATCGTTATACGTTATATGGTAATGCTACATAACGTTATACGTTATATGGTAATGCTACATAACGTTATACGTTATATGGTAACAGTATATAACGTTATACGTTATATGGTAACAGTATATAACGTTATACGTTATATGGTAATGCTACATAACGTTATACGTTATATGGTAATGCTACATAACGTTATACGTTATATGGTAATGCTACATAACGTTATACGTTATATGGTAATGCTACATAACGTTATACGTTATATGGTAATGCTACACAACGTTATACGTTATATGGTAACAGTATACAACGTTATACGTTATAAGGTAATAGTAAATAACGTTACACGTTATATGGTAATGCTACATAACGTTATACGTTATATGGTAATGCTACATAACGTTATACGTTATATGGCAATGCTACATAACGTTATACGTTATATGGTAATGCTACATAACGCTATACGTTATATGGTAATGCTACATAACGTTATACGTTATATGGTAATGCTACATAACGTTATACGTTATATGGTAATGCTACATAACGTTATACGTTATATGGTAATGCTACATAACGTTATACGTTATATGGTAATGCTACATAACGATATACGTTATATGGTAATGCTTCATAACGTTATACGTTATATGGTAATGCTACATAACGTTATACGTTATATGGTAATGCTACATAACGTTATACGTTATATGGTAACAGTATATAACGTTATACGTTATATGGTAATGCTACATAACGTTATACGTTATATGGTAATGCTACATAACGTTATACGTTATATGGTAATGCTACATAACGTTATACGATATATGGTAGTGCTACATAACGTTATACGTTATATGGTAACAGTATATAACGTTATACGTTATATGGTAATGATACATAACGTTATACGTTATATGGTAACAGTATATAACGTTATACGTTATATGGTAATGCTACATAACGTTATACGTTATATGGTAATGCTACATAACGTTATACGTTCTACGGTAATGCTACATAACGTTATACGTTATATGGTAATGCTACATAACGTTGTACGTTATATGGTAACAGTATATAACGTTATTCGTTATAACGTAATGCTACATAACGTTATACATTATATGGTAATGCTACATAACGTTATACGTTATATGGTAACAGTATACAACGTTATAGGTTATAAGGTAATAGTAAATAACGTTACACGTTATATGGTAATGCTACATAGCGTTATACGTTATATGGTAATGCTACATAACGTTATACGTTATATGGTAATGCTACATAACGTTATACGTTCTACGGTAATGCTACATAACGTTATACGTTATAGGGTAATGCTACATAACGTTATACGTTATATGGTAACAGTATATAACGTTATACGTTATATGGTAACAGTATATAACGTTATACGTTATATGGTAATGCTACATAACGTTATACGTTATATGGTAATGCTACATATCGTTATACGTTATATGGTAATGCTACATAACGTTATACGTTATATGGTAATGCTACATAACGTTATACGTTATATGGTAACAGTATATAACGTTATACGTTATATGGTAACAGTATATAACGTTATACGTTATATGGTAATGCTACATAACGTTATACGTTATATGGTAATGCTACATAACGTTATACGTTATATGGTAATGCTACATAACGTTATACGTTATATGGTAATGCTACATAACGTTATACGTTATATGGTAATGCTACACAACGTTATACGTTATATGGTAACAGTATACAACGTTATACGTTATAAGGTAATAGTAAATAACGTTACACGTTATATGGTAATGCTACATAACGTTATACGTTATATGGTAATGCTACATAACGTTATACGTTATATGGCAATGCTACATAACGTTATACGTTATATGGTAATGCTACATAACGCTATACGTTATATGGTAATGCTACATAACGTTATACGTTATATGGTAATGCTACATAACATTATACGTTATATGGTAATGCTACATAACGTTATACGTTATATGGTAATGCTACATAACGTTATACGTTATATGGTAATGCTACATAACGATATACGTTATATGGTAATGCTTCATAACGTTATACGTTATATGGTAATGCTACATAACGTTATACGTTATATGGTAATGCTACATAACGTTATACGTTATATGGTAATGCTACATAACGCTATACGTTATATGGTAATGCTACATAACGTTATACGTTATATGGTAATGCTACATAACGTTATACATTATATGGTAATGCTACACAACGTTATACGTTATATGGTAACAGTATACAACATTATACGTTATAAGGTAATAGTAAATAACGTTACACGTTATATGGTAATGCTACATAACGTTATACGTTATATGGTAATGCTACATAACGTTATACGTTATATGGTAATGCTACATAACGTTATACATTATATGGTAATGCTACACAACGTTATACGTTATATGGTAACAGTACACAACGTTATACGTTATAAGGTAATAGTAAATAACGTTACACGTTATATGGTAATGCTACATAACGTTATACGTTATATGGTAATGCTACATAACGTTATACGTTATATGGTAATGCTACATAACGTTATACATTATATGGTAATGCTACACAACGTTATACGTTATATGGTAACAGTATACAACGTTATACGTTATAAGGTAATAGTAAATAACGTTACACGTTATATGGTAATGCTACATAACGTTATACGTTATATGGTAATGCTACATAACGATATACGTTATATGGTAATGCTTCATAACGTTATACGTTATATGGTAATGCTACATAACGTTATACGTTATATGGTAATGCTACATAACGTTATACGTTATATGGTAACAGTATATAACGTTATACGTTATATGGTAATGCTACATAACGTTATACGTTATATGGTAATGCTACATAACGTTATACGTTATATGGTAATGCTACATAACGTTATACGATATATGGTAGTGCTACATAACGTTATACGTTATATGGTAACAGTATATAACGTTATACGTTATATGGTAATGATACATAACGTTATACGTTATATGGTAACAGTATATAACGTTATACGTTATATGGTAATGCTACATAACGTTATACGTTATATGGTAATGCTACATAACGTTATACGTTCTACGGTAATGCTACATAACGTTATACGTTATATGGTAATGCTACATAACGTTGTACGTTATATGGTAACAGTATATAACGTTATTCGTTATAACGTAATGCTACATAACGTTATACATTATATGGTAATGCTACATAACGTTATACGTTATATGGTAACAGTATACAACGTTATAGGTTATAAGGTAATAGTAAATAACGTTACACGTTATATGGTAATGCTACATAACGTTATACGTTATATGGTAATGCTACATAACGTTATACGTTATATGGTAATGCTACATAACGTTATACGTTCTACGGTAATGCTACATAACGTTATACGTTATAGGGTAATGCTACATAACGTTATACGTTATATGGTAACAGTATATAACGTTATACGTTATATGGTAACAGTATATAACGTTATACGTTATATGGTAATGCTACATAACGTTATACGTTATATGGTAATGCTACATATCGTTATACGTTATATGGTAATGCTACATAACGTTATACGTTATATGGTAATGCTACATAACGTTATACGTTATATGGTAACAGTATATAACGTTATACGTTATATGGTAACAGTATATAACGTTATACGTTATATGGTAATGCTACATAACGTTATACGTTATATGGTAATGCTACATAACGTTATACGTTATATGGTAATGCTACATAACGTTATACGTTATATGGTAATGCTACATAACGTTATACGTTATATGGTAATGCTACACAACGTTATACGTTATATGGTAACAGTATACAACGTTATACGTTATAAGGTAATAGTAAATAACGTTACACGTTATATGGTAATGCTACATAACGTTATACGTTATATGGTAATGCTACATAACGTTATACGTTATATGGCAATGCTACATAACGTTATACGTTATATGGTAATGCTACATAACGCTATACGTTATATGGTAATGCTGCATAACGTTATACGTTATATGGTAATGCTACATAACATTATACGTTATATGGTAATGCTACATAACGTTATACGTTATATGGTAATGCTACATAACGTTATACGTTATATGGTAATGCTACATAACGATATACGTTATATGGTAATGCTTCATAACGTTATACGTTATATGGTAATGCTACATAACGTTATACGTTATATGGTAATGCTACATAACGTTATACGTTATATGGTAATGCTACATAACGCTATACGTTATATGGTAATGCTACATAACGTTATACGTTATATGGTAATGCTACATAACGTTATACATTATATGGTAATGCTACACAACGTTATACGTTATATGGTAACAGTATACAACATTATACGTTATAAGGTAATAGTAAATAACGTTACACGTTATATGGTAATGCTACATAACGTTATACGTTATATGGTAATGCTACATAACGTTATACGTTATATGGTAATGCTACATAACGTTATACATTATATGGTAATGCTACACAACGTTATACGTTATATGGTAACAGTACACAACGTTATACGTTATAAGGTAATAGTAAATAACGTTACACGTTATATGGTAATGCTACATAACGTTATACGTTATATGGTAATGCTACATAACGTTATACGTTATATGGTAATGCTACATAACGTTATACATTATATGGTAATGCTACACAACGTTATACGTTATATGGTAACAGTATACAACGTTATACGTTATAAGGTAATAGTAAATAACGTTACACGTTATATGGTAATGCTACATAACGTTATACGTTATATGGTAATGCTACATAACGTTATACGTTATATGGTAATGCTACATAACGTTATACGTTATATGGTAATGCTACATAACGTTATACATTATATGGTAATGCTACACAACGTTATACGTTGTATGGTAACAGTATATAACGTTATACGTTATAAGCTAATAGTAAATAACGTTACACGTTATATGGTAATGCTACATAACGTTATACATTATATGGTAATGCTACATAACGTTATACGTTATATGGTAACAGTATACAACGTTATACGTTATAAGGTAATAGTAAATAACGTTACACGTTATATGATAATGCTACATAACGTTATACGTTATATGGAAATGCTACATAACGTTATACGTTATATGGTAACAGTATATAACGTTATACGTTATATGGTACCAGTATATAACGTTATACGTTATATGGTAATGCTACATAACGTTATATGTTATATGGTAACGGTATATAACGTTATTCTTTATAACGTAATGCTACATAACGTTATACGTTATATGGTAACAATATATAAAGTTATACGATATATGGTAGTGCTACATAACGTTATACGTTATATGGTAACAGTATATAACGTTATACGTTATATGGTAATGCTACATAACGTTATACGTTATATGGTAACAGTATATAACGTTATACGTTATATGGTAATGCTACATAACGTTATACGTTATATGGTAATGCTACATAACGTTATACGTTCTACGGTAATGCTACATAACGTTATACGTTATATGGTAATGCTACATAACGTTGTACGTTATATGGTAACAGTATATAACGTTATTCGTTATAACGTAATGCTACATAACGTTATACATTATATGGTAATGCTACATAACGTTATACGTTATATGGTAACAGTATACAACGTTATAGGTTATAAGGTAATAGTAAATAACGTTACACGTTATATGGTAATGCTACATAACGTTATACGTTATATGGTAATGCTACATAACGTTATACGTTATATGGTAATGCTACATAACGTTATACGTTCTACGGTAATGCTACATAACGTTATACGTTATAGGGTAATGCTACATAACGTTATACGTTATATGGTAACAGTATATAACGTTATACGTTATATGGTAACAGTATATAACGTTATACGTTATATGGTAATGCTACATAACGTTATACGTTATATGGTAATGCTACATATCGTTATACGTTATATGGTAATGCTACATAACGTTATACGTTATATGGTAATGCTACATAACGTTATACGTTATATGGTAACAGTATATAACGTTATACGTTATATGGTAACAGTATATAACGTTATACGTTATATGGTAATGCTACATAACGTTATACGTTATATGGTAATGCTACATAACGTTATACGTTATATGGTAAAAGTATATAACGTTATTCGTTATAACGTAATGTTACATAACGTTATACGTTATATGGTAACAATATATAAAGTTATACGTTATATGGTAATGCTACATAACGTTATACGTTATATGGTAATGCTACATAACGTTATACGTTATATGGTAATGCTACATAACGTTATACGTTATATGGTAATGCTACATAACGTTATACGTTATATGGTAATGCTACATAACGTTATACCTTATATGGTAATGCTACATAACGTTATACGTTATATGGTAATGCTACATAACGTTATACGTCATATGGTAATGCTACATAACGCTATACGTTATATGGTAATGCTACATAACGTTATACGTTATATGGTAATGCTACATAACGTTATACATTATATGGTAATGCTACACAACGTTATACGTTATATGGTAACAGTATACAACGTTATACGTTATAAGGCAATAGTAAATAACGTTACACGTTATATGGTAATGCTACATAACGTTATACGTTATATGGTAATACAACATAACGTTATACGTTATATGGTAATGCTACATAACGTTATACGTTATATGTTAATGCTACATAACGTTATACATTATATGGTAATGCTACACAACGTTATACGTTATATGGTAACAGTATACAACCTTATACGTTATAAGGTAATAGTAAATAACGTTGCACGTTATATGGTAATGCTACATAACGTTATACGTTATATGGTAATGCTACATAACGTTATACGTTATATGGTAATGCTACATAACGTTATACATTATATGGTAATGCTACACAACGTTATACGTTATATGGTAACAGTATACAACGTTATACGTTATAAGGTAATAGTAAATAACGTTACACGTTATATGGTAATGCTACATAACGTTATACGTTATATGGTAATGCTACATAACGTTATACGTTATATGGTAATGCTACATAACGTTATACGTTATATGGTAATGCTACATAACTTTATACATTATATGGTAATGCTACACAACGTTATACGTTATATGGTAACAGTATACAACGTTATACGTTATAAGGTAATAGTAAATAACGTTACACGTTATATGGTAATGCTACATAACGTTATACGTTATATGGTAATGCTACATAACGTTATACGATACATGGTAATGCTACATAACGTTATACGTTATATGGTAATGCTACATAACGTTATACGTTATATGGTAATGCTACATAACGTTATACGCTATATGGTAACAGTATATAACGTTATACGTTATGTGGTAACAGTATATAACGTTATACGTTATATGGTAACAGTATATAACGTTATACGTTATATGGTAATGCTACATAACGTTATACGTTATAAGGTAATGATACATAACGTTATACGTTATATGGTAGTGTTACATAACGTTATACGTTATATGGTAACAGTATATAACGTTATACGTTATATGGTTATGCTACATAGCGTTATACGTTATAAGGTAATGCTACATAACGTTATACATTATATGGTAATGCTACATAACGTTATACTTTGTATGGTAACAGTATACAACGTTATACGTTATAAGGTAATAGTAAATAACGTTATACGTTATATGGTAATGCTACATAACGTTATACGTTATACGGTAATGCTACATAACGTTATACGTTATATGGTAATGCTACATAACGTTATACGTTATATGGTAATGCTACATAACGTTATACGTTATACGGTAATGCTACATAACGTTATACGTTATATGGTAACAGTATATAACGTTATACGTTATATGGTAATGCTACATAACGTTATACGTTATATGGTAATGCTACATAACGTTATACGTTATATGGTAACAGTATATAACGTTATTCGATATAACGTAGTGCTACATAACGTTATACGTTATATGGTAACAATATATACAGTTATACGTTATATGGTAATGCTACATAACGTAATACGTTATATGGTAATGCTACATAACGTTATACATTATATGGTAATGCGACATAACGTTTTACGTTATATGGTAATGCGACATAACGTTATACGTTATATGGTAATGCTACATAACGTTATACGTTATATGGTAATGCTACATAACGTTATACGTTATATGGTAATGCTACATAACGTTATACATTATATGGTAATGCTACATAACGTTATACGTTATATGGTAACAGTATACAACGTTATACGTTATATGGTAATGCTACATAACGTTATACGTTATAAGGTAATGCTACATAACGTTATACGTTATAGGGTAATGCTACATAACGTTATACGTTATATGGTAACAGTATATAACGTTATACGTTATATGGTAACAGTATATAACATTATACGTTATATGGTAATGCTACATAACGTTATACGTTATATGGTAATGCTACATATCGTTATACGTTATATGGTAATGCTACATAACGTTATACGTTATATGGTAATGCTACATAACGTTATACGTTATATGGTAACAGTATATAACGTTATACGTTATATGGTAACAGTATATAACGTTATACGTTATATGGTAATGCTACATAACGTTATACGTTATATGGTAATGCTACATAACGTTATACGTTATATGGTAAAAGTATATAACGTTATTCGTTATAACGTAATGTTACATAACGTTATACGTTATATGGTAACAATATATAAAGTTATACGTTATATGGTAATGCTACATAACGTTATACGTTATATGGTAATGCTACATAACGTTATACGTTATATGGTAATGCTACATAACGTTATACGTTATATGGTAATGCTACATAACGTTATACGTTATATGGTAATGCTACATAACGTTATACCTTATATGGTAATGCTACATAACGTTATACGTTATATGGTAATGCTACATAACGTTATACGTCATATGGTAATGCTACATAACGCTATACGTTATATGGTAATGCTACATAACGTTATACGTTATATGGTAATGCTACATAACGTTATACATTATATGGTAATGCTACACAACGTTATACGTTATATGGTAACAGTATACAACGTTATACGTTATAAGGTAATAGTAAATAACGTTACACGTTATATGGTAATGCTACATAACGTTATACGTTATATGGTAATACTACATAACGTTATACGTTATATGGTAATGCTACATAACGTTATACGTTATATGTTAATGCTACATAACGTTATACATTATATGGTAATGCTACACAACGTTATACGTTATATGGTAACAGTATACAACGTTATACGTTATAAGGTAATAGTAAATAACGTTGCACGTTATATGGTAATGCTACATAACGTTATACGTTATATGGTAATGCTACATAACGTTATACGTTATATGGTAATGCTACATAACGTTATACATTATATGGTAATGCTACACAACGTTATACGTTATATGGTAACAGTATACAACGTTATACGTTATAAGGTAATAGTAAATAACGTTACACGTTATATGGTAATGCTACATAACGTTATACGTTATATGGTAATGCTACATAACGTTATACGTTATATGGTAATGCTACATAACGTTATACGTTATATGGTAATGCTACATAACGTTATACATTATATGGTAATGCTACACAACGTTATACGTTATATGGTAACAGTATACAACGTTATGCATTATAAGGTAATAGTAAATAACGTTACACGTTATATGGTAATGCTACATAACGTTATACGTTATATGGTAATGCTACATAACGTTATACGATATATGGTAATGCTACATAACGTTATACGTTATATGGTAATGCTACATACCGTTATACGTTATATGGTAATGCTACATAACGTTATACGCTATATGGTAACAGTATATAACGTTATACGTTATGTGGTAACAGTATATAACGTTATACGTTATATGGTAACAGTATATAACGTTATACGTTATATGGTAATGCTACATAACGTTATACGTTATAAGGTAATGATACATAACGTTATACGTTATATGGTAGTGTTACATAACGTTATACGTTATATGGTAACAGTATATAACGTTATACGTTATATGGTAATGCTACATAGCGTTATACGTTATAAGGTAATGCTACATAACGTTATACATTATATGGTAATGCTACATAACGTTATACGTTGTATGGTAACAGTATACAACGTTATACGTTATAAGGTAATAGTAAATAACGTTATACGTTATATGGTAATGCTACATAACGTTATACGTTATACGGTAATGCTACATAACGTTATACGTTATATGGTAATGCTACATAACGTTATACGTTATATGGTAATGCTACATAACGTTATACGTTATACGGTAATGCTACATAACGTTATACGTTATATGGTAACAGTATATAACGTTATACGTTATATGGTAATGCTACATAACGTTATACGTTATATGGTAATGCTACATAACGTTATACGTTATATGGTAACAGTATATAACGTTATTCGATATAACGTAGTGCTACATAACGTTATACGTTATATGGTAACAATATATACAGTTATACGTTATATGGTAATGCTACATAACGTAATACGTTATATGGTAATGCTACATAACGTTATACATTATATGGTAATGCGACATAACGTTTTACGTTATATGGTAATGCGACATAACGTTATACGTTATATGGTAATGCTACATAACGTTATACGTTATATGGTAATGCTACATAACGTTATACGTTATATGGTAATGCTACATAACGTTATACATTATATGGTAATGCTACATAACGTTATACGTTATATGGTAACAGTATACAACGTTATACGTTATAAGGTAATAGTAAATAACGTTACACGTTGTATGGTAATGCTACATAACGTTATACGTTATATGGTAATGCGGCATAACGTTATACGTTATATGGTAATGCTACATAACGTTATACGTTATATGGTAATGCTACATAACGTTATACGTTATATGGCAATGCTACATAACGTTATACATTATATGGTAATGCTACATAGCGTTATACATTATATGGTAACAGTATGCAACGTTATACGTTATAAGGTAGTAGTAAATAACGTTACACGTTATATGGTAATGCTACATAACGTTATACGTTATATGGTGATGCTACATAACGTTATACGTTATATGGTAATGCTACATAACGTTATACGTTATATGGTAATGCTACATAACGTTATACGTTATATGGTAATGCTACATAACGCTATACGTTATATGGTAATGCTACATTACGTTATACGTTATATGGTAACAGTATATAACGTTACACGTTATATGGTAATGCTACATAACGTTATACGTTATATGGTAATGCTACATAACGTTATACGTTATATGCTAATGCTACATAACGCTATACGTTATATGGTAATGCTACATAACGTTATACATTATATGGTAATGCTACATAACGTTATACGTTATATGGTAACAGTATACAACGTTATACGTTATAAGGTAATAGTAAATAACGTTACACGTTATATGGTAATGCTACATAACGTTATACGTTATATGGTAATGCTACATAACGTTATACGTTATATGGTAATGCTACATAATGTTATACGTTATATGGTAATGCTACATTACGTTATACGTTATATGGTAACAGTATATAACGCTATACGTTATATGGTAACAGTATATAACGTTATACGTTATATGGTAATGCTACATAACGTTCTACGTTATAAGGTAATGCTACATAACGTTATACGTTATATGGTAATACTACATAACGTTATACGTTATATGGTAACAGTATATAACGTTATGCGTTATATGGTAACAGTATATAACGTTATACGTTATATGGTAATGCTACATAACGTTATACGTTATATGGTAATGCTACATAACGTTATACGTTATATGGTAACAGTATATAACGTTATTCTTTATAACGTAATGCTACATAACGTTATACGTTATATGGTAACAGTATATAACGTTATACGTTATATGGTAATGCTACATAACGTTATACGTTATATGGTAATGCTAAATAACGTTATACATTATATGGTAATGCTACATAACGTTATACGTTATATGGTAATGCTACATAACGTTATACGTTATATGGTAATGCTACATAACGTTATACATTATATGGTAATGCTACATAACGTTACACGTTATATGGTAATGCTACATAACGTTATACGTTATATGGTAATGCTACATAATGTTATACGTTATATGGTAAAGCTACATAACGTTATACGTTATATGGTAACAGTATATAACGTTATACGTTATATGGTAATGCTACATAACGTTATACGTTATAAGGTAATGATACATAACGTTATACGTTATATGGTAATGCTACATAACGTTATACGTTATATGGTAACAGTATATAACGTTATACGTTATATGGTAATGCTACATAACGTTATACGTTATAAGGTAATGCTACATAACGTTATACATTATATGGTAATGCTACATAACGTTATACGTTATATGGTAACAGTATACAACGTTATACGTTATAAGGTAATAGTAAATAACGTTACACGTTATATGGTAATGCTACATAACGTTATACGTTATATGGTAATGCTACATAGCGTTATACGTTATATGGTAACAGTATATAACGTTATACGTTATATGGTAATGCTACATAACGTTATACGTTATATGGTAATGCTACATAACGTTATACGTTATATGGTAATGCTACATAACGTTACACGTTATATGGTAATGCTACATAACGTTACCCGTTATATGGTAATGCTACATAACGTTATACGTTATATTGTAATGCTACATAACGTTACACGTTATATGGTAATGCTACATAACGTTACACGTAATATGGTAATGCTACATAACGTTACACGTTATATGGTAGCAGTATACAACGTTATACGTTATAAGGTAATAGTAAATAACGTTACACGTTATATGGTAATGCTACATAACGTTATACGTTAGATGGTAATGCTACATAACGTTATACGTTATACGGTAATGCTACATAACGTTATACGTTATAGGGTAATGCTACATAACGTTATACGTTATATGGTAACCGTATATAACGTTATACGTTATATGGTAATGCTACATAACGTTACACGTTATATGGTAATGCTACATAACGTTACCCGTTATATGGTAATGCTACATAACGTTATACGTTATATGGTAATGCTACATAACGTTACACGTTATATGGTAATGCTACATAACGTTACACGTTATATGGTAATGCTACATAACGTTACACGTTATATGGTAACAGTATACAACGTTATACGTTATAAGGTAATAGTAAATAACGTTACACGTTATATGGTAATGCTACATAACGTTATACGTTATATGGTAATGCGGCATAACGTTATACGTTATATGGTAATGCTACATAACGTTATACGTTATATGGTAATGCTACATAACGTTACACGTTATATGGTAATGCTACATAACGTTACACGTTATATGGTAATGCTACATA
This sequence comes from Bombus sonorus, assembly GCA_029958995.1. NCBI lineage: Eukaryota > Metazoa > Arthropoda > Insecta > Hymenoptera > Apidae > Bombus > Bombus sonorus. The sequence goes on along the minus strand of JARWAU010000001.1, from coordinate 23,301,303 downwards.
ACGTTATACGTTATATGGTAAGAGTATACAACGTTATACGTTATAAGGTAATAGTAAATAACGTTACACGTTATATGGTAATGCTACATAACGTTATACGTTATATGGTAATGCTACATAACGTTATACGTTATATGGTAATGCTACATAACGTTATACGTTATATGGTAATGCTACATTACGTTATACGTTATATGGTAACAGTATATAACGTTATACGTTATATGGTAACAGTATATAACGTTATACGTTATATGGTAATGCTACATAACGTTATACGTTATAAGGTAATGCTACATAACGTTATACGTTCTATGGTAATGCTACATAACGTTATACGTTATATGGTAATGCTACATAACGTTATACGTTATATGGTAACAGTATATAACGTTATACGTTCTATGGTAATGCTACATAACGTTATACGTTATATGGTAATGCTACATAACGTTATACGTTATATGGTAATGCTACATAACGTTATACGTTATAAGGTAATGCTACATAACGTTATACGTTCTATGGTAATGCTACATAACGTTATACGTTATATGGTAATGCTACATAACGTTACACGTTATATGGTAGCAGTATACAACGTTATACGTTATAAGGTAATAGTAAATAACGTTACACGTTATATGGTAATGCTACATAACGTTATACGTTATATGGTAATGCTACATAACGTTATACGTTATACGGTAATGCTACATAACGTTATACGTCATAGGGTAATGCTACATAACGTTATACGTTATATGGTAACCGTATATAACGTTATACGTTATATGGTAATGCTACATAACGTTACACGTTATATGGTAATGCTACATAACGTTACCCGTTATATGGTAATGCTACATAACGTTATACGTTTTATGGTAATGCTACATAACGTTACACGTTATATGGTAATGCTACATAACGTTACACGTTATATGGTAATGCTACATAACGTTACACGTTATATGGTAACAGTATACAACGTTATACGTTATAAGGAAATAGTAAATAACGTTACACGTTATATGGTAATGCTACATAACGTTATACGTTATATGGTAATGCGGCATAACGTTATACGTTATATGGTAATGCTACATAACGTTATACGTTATATGGTAATGCTACATAACGTTACACGTTATATGGTAATGCTACATAACGTTACACGTTATATGGTAATGCTACATAACGTTATACGTTATATGGTAACAGTATACAACGTTATACGTTATAAGGTAATAGTAAATAACGTTACACGTTATATGGTAATGCTACATAACGTTATACGTTATATGGTAATGCTACATCACGTTATACGTTATATGGTAATGCTACATAACGTTATACGTTATATGGTAATGCTACATTACGTTATACGTTATATGGTAACAGTATATAACGTTATACGTTATATGGTAACAGTATATAACGTTATACGTTATATGGTAATGCTACATAACGTTATACGTTATAAGGTAATGCTACATAACGTTATACGTTATATGGTAATACTACATAACGTTATACGTTATATGGTAACAGTATATAACGTTATGCGTTATATGGTAACAGTATATAACGTTATACGTTCTATGGTAATGCTACATAACGTTATACGTTATATGGTAATGCTACATAACGTTATACGTTATATGGTAACAGTATATAACGTTATTCTTTATAACGTAATGCTACATAACGTTATACGTTATATGGTAACAGTATATAACGTTATACGTTATATGGTAATGCTACATAACGTTATACGTTATATGGTAATGCTAAATAACGTTATACATTATATGGTAATGCTACATAACGTTATACGTTATATGGTAATGCTACATAACGTTATACGTTATATGGTAATGCTACATAACGTTACACGTTATATGGTAATGCTACATAACGTTACACGTTATATGGTAATGCTACATAACGTTATACGTTATATGGTAATGCTACATAACGTTATACGTTATATGGTAATGCTAAATAACGTTATACGTTATATGGTAATGCTATATAACGTTATACGTTATATGGTAATGCTACATAACGTTATACATTATATGGTAATGCTACATAACGTTACACGTTATATGGTAATGCTACATAACGTTATACTTTATATGGTAATGCTAAATAACGTTATACGTTATATGGTAATGCTATATAACGTTATACGTTATATGGTAATGCTACATAACGTTATACATTATATGGTAATGTTACATAACGTTATACGTTATATGGTAATGCTACATAACGTTATACGTTATATGGTAACAGTATATAACGTTATACGTTATAACGTAATGTTACATAACGTTATACGTTATATGGTAATGCTACATAACGTTATACGTTATATGGTAATGCTACATAATGTTATACGTTATATGGTAAAGCTACATAACGTTATACGTTATATGGTAACAGTATATAACGTTATACGTTATATGGTAATGCTACATAACGTTATACGTTATAAGGTAATGATACATAACGTTATACGTTATATGGTAATGCTACATAACGTTATACGTTATATGGTAACAGTATATAACGTTATACGTTATATGGTAATGCTACATAACGTTATACGTTATAAGGTAATGCTACATAACGTTATACATTATATGGTAATGCTACATAACGTTATACGTTATATGGTAACAGTATACAACGTTATACGTTATAAGGTAACAGTAAATAACGTTACACGTTATATGGTAATGCTACATAACGTTATACGTTATATGGTAATGCTACATAGCGTTATACGTTATATGGTAACAGTATATAACGTTATACGTTATATGGTAATGCTACATAACGTTATACGTTATATGGTAATGCTACATAACGTTATACGTTATATGGTAATGCTATATAACGTTACACGTTATATGGTAATGCTACATAACGTTACCCGTTATATGGTAATGCTACATAACGTTATACGTTATATTGTAATGCTACATAACGTTACACGTTATATGGTAATGCTACATAACGTTACACGTTATATGGTAATGCTACATAACGTTACACGTTATATGGTAGCAGTATACAACGTTATACGTTATAAGGTAATAGTAAATAACGTTACACGATATATGGTAATGCTACATAACGTTATACGTTATATGGTAATGCTACATAACGTTACACGTTATATGGTAACAGTATACAACGTTATACGTTATAAGGTAATAGTAAATAACGTTACACGTTATATGGTAATGCTACATAACGTTATACGTTATATGGTAATGCGGCATAACGTTATACGTTATATGGTAATGCTACATAACGTTATACGTTATATGGTAATGCTACATAACGTTACACGTTATATGGTAATGCTACATAACGTTATACGTTATATGGTAATGCTACATAATGTTATACGTTATATGGTAAAGCTACATAACGTTATACGTTATATGGTAACAGTATATAACGTTATACGTTATATGGTAATGCTACATAACGTTATACGTTATAAGGTAATGATACATAACGTTATACGTTATATGGTAATGCTACATAACGTTATACGTTATATGGTAACAGTATATAACGTTATACGTTATATGGTAATGCTACATAACGTTATACGTTATAAGGTAATGCTACATAACGTTATACATTATATGGTAATGCTACATAACGTTATACGTTATATGGTAACAGTATACAACGTTATACGTTATAAGGTAATAGTAAATAACGTTACACGTTATATGGTAATGCTACATAACGTTATACGTTATATGGTAATGCTACATAGCGTTATACGTTATATGGTAACAGTATATAACGTTATACGTTATATGGTAATGCTACATAACGTTATACGTTATATGGTAATGCTACATAACGTTATACGTTATATGGTAATGCTACATAACGTTACACGTTATATGGTAATGCTACATAACGTTACCCGTTATATGGTAATGCTACATAACGTTATACGTTATATTGTAATGCTACATAACGTTACACGTTATATGGTAATGCTACATAACGTTACACGTTATATGGTAATGCTACATAACGTTACACGTTATATGGTAGCAGTATACAACGTTATACGTTATAAGGTAATAGTAAATAACGTTACACGTTATATGGTAATGCTACATAACGTTATACGTTATATGGTAATGCTACATAACGTTATACGTTATACGGTAATGCTACATAACGTTATACGTTATAGGGTAATGCTACATAACGTTATACGTTATATGGTAACCGTATATAACGTTATACGTTATATGGTAATGCTACATAACGTTACACGTTATATGGTAATGCTACATAACGTTACCCGTTATATGGTAATGCTACATAACGTTATACGTTATATGGTAATGCTACATAACGTTACACGTTATATGGTAATGCTACATAACGTTACACGTTATATGGTAATGCTACATAACGTTACACGTTATATGGTAACAGTATACAACGTTATACGTTATAAGGTAATAGTAAATAACGTTACACGTTATATGGTAATGCTACATAACGTTATACGTTATATGGTAATGCGGCATAACGTTATACGTTATATGGTAATGCTACATAACGTTATACGTTATATGGTAATGCTACATAACGTTACACGTTATATGGTAATGCTACATAACGTTACACGTTATATGGTAATGCTACATAACGTTATACGTTATATGGTAACAGTATACAACGTTATACGTTATAAGGTAATAGTAAATAACGTTACACGTTATATGGTAATGCTACATAACGTTATACGTTATATGGTAATGCTACATAACGTTATACGTTATATGGTAATGCTACATAACGTTATACGTTATATGGTAATGCTACATTACGTTATACGTTATATGGTAACAGTATATAACGTTATACGTTATATGGTAACAGTATATAACGTTATACGTTATATGGTAACAGTATATAACGTTATACGTTATATGGTAATGCTACATAACGTTATACGTTATAAGGTAATGCTACATAACGTTATACGTTATATGGTAATACTACATAACGTTATACGTTATATGGTAACAGTATATAACGTTATGCGTTATATGGTAACAGTATATAACGTTATACGTTCTATGGTAATGCTACATAACGTTATACGTTATATGGTAATGCTACATAACGTTACACGTTATATGGTAATGCTACATAACGTTACACGTTATATGGTAATGCTACATAACGTTACACGTTATATGGTAACAGTATACAACGTTATACGTTATAAGGTAATAGTAAATAACGTTACACGTTATATGGTAATGCTACATAACGTTATACGTTATATGGTAATGCGGCATAACGTTATACGTTATATGGTAATGCTACATAACGTTATACGTTATATGGTAATGCTACATAACGTTACACGTTATATGGTAATGCTACATAACGTTACACGTTATATGGTAATGCTACATAACGTTATACGTTATATGGTAACAGTATACAACGTTATACGTTATAAGGTAATAGTAAATAACGTTACACGTTATATGGTAATGCTACATAACGTTATACGTTATATGGTAATGCTACATAACGTTATACGTTATATGGTAATGCTACATAACGTTATACGTTATATGGTAATGCTACATTACGTTATACGTTATATGGTAACAGTATATAACGTTATACGTTATATGGTAACAGTATATAACGTTATACGTTATATGGTAACAGTATATAACGTTATACGTTATATGGTAATGCTACATAACGTTATACGTTATAAGGTAATGCTACATAACGTTATACGTTATATGGTAATACTACATAACGTTATACGTTATATGGTAACAGTATATAACGTTATGCGTTATATGGTAACAGTATATAACGTTATACGTTCTATGGTAATGCTACATAACGTTATACGTTATATGGTAATGCTACATAACGTTATACGTTATATGGTAACAGTATATAACGTTATTCTTTATAACGTAATGCTACATAACGTTATACGTTATATGGTAACAGTATATAACGTTATACGTTATATGGTAATGCTACATAACGTTATACGTTATATGGTAATGCTAAATAACGTTATACATTATATGGTAATGCTACATAACGTTATACGTTATATGGTAATGCTACATAACGTTATACGTTATATGGTAATGCTACATAACGTTATACGTTATATGGTAATGCGGCATAACGTTATACGTTATATGGTAATGCTACATAACGTTATACGTTATATGGTAATGCTACATAACGTTACACGTTATATGGTAATGCTACATAACGTTATACGTTATATGGTAACAGTATATAACGTTATTCTTTATAACGTAATGCTACATAACGTTATACGTTATATGGTAACAGTATATAACGTTACACGTTATATGGTAATGCTACATAACGTTACACGTTATATGGTAATGCTACATAACGTTACACGTTATATGGTAACAGTATACAACGTTATACGTTATAAGGTAATAGTAAATAACGTTACACGTTATATGGTAATGCTACATAACGTTATACGTTATATGGTAATGCGGCATAACGTTATACGTTATATGGTAATGCTACATAACGTTATACGTTATATGGTAATGCTACATAACGTTACACGTTATATGGTAATGCTACATAACGTTACACGTTATATGGTAATGCTACATAACGTTATACGTTATATGGTAACAGTATACAACGTTATACGTTATAAGGTAATAGTAAATAACGTTACACGTTATATGGTAATGCTACATAACGTTATACGTTATATGGTAATGCTACATAACGTTATACGTTATATGGTAATGCTACATAACGTTATACGTTATATGGTAATGCTACATTACGTTATACGTTATATGGTAACAGTATATAACGTTATACGTTATATGGTAACAGTATATAACGTTATACGTTATATGGTAACAGTATATAACGTTATACGTTATATGGTAATGCTACATAACGTTATACGTTATAAGGTAATGCTACATAACGTTATACGTTATATGGTAATACTACATAACGTTATACGTTATATGGTAACAGTATATAACGTTATGCGTTATATGGTAACAGTATATAACGTTATACGTTCTATGGTAATGCTACATAACGTTATACGTTATATGGTAATGCTACATAACGTTATACGTTATATGGTAACAGTATATAACGTTATTCTTTATAACGTAATGCTACATAACGTTATACGTTATATGGTAACAGTATATAACGTTATACGTTATATGGTAATGCTACATAACGTTATACGTTATATGGTAATGCTAAATAACGTTATACATTATATGGTAATGCTACATAACGTTATACGTTATATGGTAATGCTACATAACGTTATACGTTATATGGTAATGCTACATAACGTTATACATTATATGGTAATGCTACATAACGTTACACGTTATATGGTAATGCTACATAACGTTATACGTTATATGGTAATGCTACATAACGTTATACGTTATATGGTAATGCTAAATAACGTTATACGTTATATGGTAATGCTATATAACGTTATACGTTATATGGTAATGCTACATAACGTTATACATTATATGGTAATGCTACATAACGTTATACGTTATATGGTAATGCTACATAACGTTATACGTTATATGGTAATGCTAAATAACGTTATACGTTATATGGTAATGCTATATAACGTTATACGTTATATGGTAATGCTACATAACGTTATACATTATATGGTAATGTTACATAACGTTATACGTTATATGGTAATGCTACATAACGTTATACGTTATATGGTAACAGTATATAACGTTATACGTTATAACGTAATGTTACATAACGTTATACGTTATATGGTAATGCTACATAACGTTATACGTTATATGGTAATGCTACATAATGTTATACGTTATATGGTAAAGCTACATAACGTTATACGTTATATGGTAACAGTATATAACGTTATACGTTATATGGTAATGCTACATAACGTTATACGTTATAAGGTAATGATACATAACGTTATACGTTATATGGTAATGCTACATAACGTTATACGTTATATGGTAACAGTATATAACGTTATACGTTATATGGTAATGCTACATAACGTTATACGTTATAAGGTAATGCTACATAACGTTATACATTATATGGTAATGCTACATAACGTTATACGTTATATGGTAACAGTATACAACGTTATACGTTATAAGGTAATAGTAAGTAACGTTACACGTTATATGGTAATGCTACATAACGTTATACGTTATATGGTAATGCTACATAGCGTTATACGTTATATGGTAACAGTATATAACGTTATACGTTATATGGTAATGCTACATAACGTTATACGTTATATGGTAATGCTACATAACGTTATACGTTATATGGTAATGCTATATAACGTTACACGTTATATGGTAATGCTACATAACGTTACCCGTTATATGGTAATGCTACATAACGTTATACGTTATATTGTAATGCTACATAACGTTACACGTTATATGGTAATGCTACATAACGTTACACGTTATATGGTAATGCTACATAACGTTACACGTTATATGGTAGCAGTATACAACGTTATACGTTATAAGGTAATAGTAAATAACGTTACACGTTATATGGTAATGCTACATAACGTTATACGTTATATGGTAATGCTACATAACGTTACACGTTATATGGTAACAGTATACAACGTTATACGTTATAAGGTAATAGTAAATAACGTTACACGTTATATGGTAATGCTACATAACGTTATACGTTATATGGTAATGCGGCATAACGTTATACGTTATATGGTAATGCTACATAACGTTATACGTTATATGGTAATGCTACATAACGTTACACGTTATATGGTAATGCTACATAACGTTACACGTTATATGGTAATGCTACATAACGTTATACGTTATATGGTAACAGTATACAACGTTATACGTTATAAGGTAATAGTAAATAACGTTACACGTTATATGGTAATGCTACATAACGTTATACGTTATATGGTAATGCTACATAACGTTATACGTTATATGGTAATGCTACATAACGTTACACGTTATATGGTAACAGTATACAACGTTATACGTTATAAGGTAATAGTAAATAACGTTACACGTTATATGGTAATGCTACATAACGTTATACGTTATATGGTAATGCTACATAACGTTATACATTATATGGTAATGCTACATAACGTTACACGTTATATGGTAATGCTACATAACGTTATACGTTATATGGTAATGCTACATAACGTTATACGTTATATGGTAATGCTAAATAACGTTATACGTTATATGGTAATGCTATATAACGTTATACGTTATATGGTAATGCTACATAACGTTATACATTATATGGTAATGCTACATAACGTTATACGTTATATGGTAATGCTACATAACGTTATACGTTATATGGTAATGCTAAATAACGTTATACGTTATATGGTAATGCTATATAACGTTATACGTTATATGGTAATGCTACATAACGTTATACATTATATGGTAATGTTACATAACGTTATACGTTATATGGTAATGCTACATAACGTTATACGTTATATGGTAACAGTATATAACGTTATACGTTATAACGTAATGTTACATAACGTTATACGTTATATGGTAATGTTACATAACGTTATACGTTATATGGTAATGCTACATAATGTTATACGTTATATGGTAAAGCTACATAACGTTATACGTTATATGGTAACAGTATATAACGTTATACGTTATATGGTAATGCTACATAACGTTATACGTTATAAGGTAATGATACATAACGTTATACGTTATATGGTAATGCTACATAACGTTATACGTTATATGGTAATGCTACATAACGTTATACGTTATATGGTAATGCTACATAACGTTATACGTTATATGGTAACAGTATATAACGTTATACGTTATATGGTAACAGTATATAACGTTATACGTTATATGGTAATGCTACATAACGTTATACGTTATAAGGTAATGATACATAACGTTATACGTTATATGGTAATGCTACATAACGTTATACGTTATATGGTAATGCTACATAACGTTATACGTTATAAGGTAATGCTACATAACGTTATACATTATATGGTAATGCTACATAACGTTATACGTTATATGGTAACAGTATACAACGTTATACGTTATAAGGTAATAGTAAATAACGTTACACGTTATATGGTAATGCTACATAACGTTATACGTTATATGGTAATGCTACATAGCGTTATACGTTATATGGTAACAGTATATAACGTTATACGTTATATGGTAATGCTACATAACGTTATACGTTATATGGTAATGCTACATAACGTTATACGTTATATGGTAATGCTATATAACGTTACACGTTATATGGTAATGCTACATAACGTTACCCGTTATATGGTAATGCTACATAACGTTATACGTTATATTGTAATGCTACATAACGTTACACGTTATATGGTAATGCTACATAACGTTACACGTTATATGGTAATGCTACATAACGTTACACGTTATATGGTAGCAGTATACAACGTTATACGTTATAAGGTAATAGTAAATAACGTTACACGTTATATGGTAATGCTACATAACGTTATACGTTATATGGTAATGCTACATAACGTTACACGTTATCTGGTAACAGTATACAACGTTATACGTTATAAGGTAATAGTAAATAACGTTACACGTTATATGGTAATGCTACATAACGTTATACGTTATATGGTAATGCGGCATAACGTTATACGTTATATGGTAATGCTACATAACGTTATACGTTATATGGTAATGCTACATAACGTTACACGTTATATGGTAATGCTACATAACGTTACACGTTATATGGTAATGCTACATAACGTTATACGTTATATGGTAACAGTATACAACGTTATACGTTATAAGGTAATAGTAAATAACGTTACACGTTATATGGTAATGCTACATAACGTTATACGTTATATGGTAATGCTACATAACGTTATACGTTATATGGTAATAGTATACAACGTTATTCGTTATAACGTAATGCTACATAACGTTATACGTTATATGGTAATGCTTCAAAACGATATACCTTACATGGTAATGCTACATAACGTTACACGTTATATGGTAATGCTACATAACGTTACACGTTATATGGTAATGCTACATAACGTTACACGTTATATGGTAATGCTACATAACGTTACACGTTATATGGTAATGCTACATAACGTTACACGTTATATGGTAATGCTACATAACGTTACACGTTATATGGTAATGCTACATAACGTTACACGTTATATGGTAATGCTACACAACGTTATACGTTATATGGTAATGCTACATAACGTTATACGTTATATGGTAATGCTACATAACGTTATACGTTATATGGTAATGCTACATAACGTTATACCTTATATGGTAATGCTACACAACGTTATACGTTATATGGTAACAGTATACAACGTTATACGTTATAAGGTAATAGTAAATAACGTTACACGGTATATGGTAATGCTACATAACGTTATACGTTATATGGTAATGCTACATAACGTTATACGTTATATGGTAATGCTACATAACGTTATACGTTATATGGTAATGCTACATAACGTTATACATTATATGGTAATGCTACATAACGTTATACGTTATATGGTAACAGTATACAACGTTATACGTTATAAGGTAATAGTAAATAACGTTACACGTTATATGGTAATGCTACATAACGTTATACGTTATATGGTAATGCTACATAACGTTATACGTTATATGGTAATGCTACATAACGTTATACGTTATATGGTAATGCTACATAACGTTATAAATTATATGGTAATGCTACATAACGATATACGTTATATGGTAATGCTACATAACGTTATACGTTATATGGTAATGCTACATAACGTTATACGTTATATGGTAACAGTATATAACGTTCTACGTTATATGGTACCAGTATATAACGTTATACGTTATATGGTAATGCTACATAACGTTATACGTTATATGGTAATGCTACATAACGTTATACGTTATATGGTAATGCTACATAACGTTATACATTATATGGTAATGCTACATAACGTTACACGTTATATGGTAATGCTACATAACGTTAGACGTTATATGGTAATGCTACATAACGTTATACGTTATATGGTAATGCTACATAACGTTATACATTATATGGTAATGCTACATAACGTTATACGTTATATGGAAATGCTACATAACGTTATACGTTATATGGTAATGCTACATAACGTTATACATTATATGGTAATGCTACATAACGTTACACGTTATATGGAAATGCTACATAACGTTATATGTTATATGGTAATGCTACATAACGTTATACGTTATATGGTAATGCTACATAACGTTATACGTTATATGGTAACAGTATATAACGTTATACGTTATATGGTAACATTATATAACGTTATACGTTATATGGTAATGCTACATAACGTTATACGTTATAAGGTAATGATACATAACGTTATACGTTATATGGTAGTGCTACATAACGTTATACGTTATATGGTAACAGTATATAACGTCATACGTTATATGGTAATGCTACATAACGTTATACGTTATAAGGTAATGCTACATAACGTTATACATTATATGGTAATGCTACATAACGTTATACCTTATATGGTAATGCTACACAACGTTATACGTTATATGGTAACAGTATACAACGTTATACGTTATAAGGTAATAGTAAATAACGTTACACGGTATATGGTAATGCTACATAACGTTATACGTTATATGGTAATGCTACATAACGTTATACGTTATATGGTAATGCTACATAACGTTATACCTTATATGGTAATGCTACACAACGTTATACGTTATATGGTAACAGTATACAACGTTATACGTTATAAGGTAATAGTAAATAACGTTACACGGTATATGGTAATGCTACATAACGTTATACGTTATATGGTAATGCTACATAACGTTATACGTTATATGGTAATGCTACATAACGTTATACGTTATATGGTAATGCTACATAACGTTATACATTATATGGTAATGCTACATAACGTTATACGTTATATGGTAACAGTATACAACGTTATACGTTATAAGGTAATAGTAAATAACGTTACACGTTATATGGTAATGCTACATAACGTTATACGTTATATGGTAATGCTACATAACGTTATACGTTATATGGTAATGCTACATAACGTTATACGTTATATGGTAATGCTACATAACGTTATAAATTATATGGTAATGCTACATAACGATATACGTTATATGGTAATGCTACATAACGTTATACGTTATATGGTAATGCTACATAACGTTATACGTTATATGGTAACAGTATATAACGTTCTACGTTATATGGTACCAGTATATAACGTTATACGTTATATGGTAATGCTACATAACGTTATACGTTATATGGTAATGCTACATAACGTTATACGTTATATGGTAATGCTACATAACGTTATACATTATATGGTAATGCTACATAACGTTACACGTTATATGGTAATGCTACATAACGTTAGACGTTATATGGTAATGCTACATAACGTTATACGTTATATGGTAATGCTACATAACGTTATACATTATATGGTAATGCTACATAACGTTATACGTTATATGGAAATGCTACATAACGTTATACGTTATATGGTAATGCTACATAACGTTATACATTATATGGTAATGCTACATAACGTTACACGTTATATGGAAATGCTACATAACGTTATATGTTATATGGTAATGCTACATAACGTTATACGTTATATGGTAATGCTACATAACGTTATACGTTATATGGTAACAGTATATAACGTTATACGTTATATGGTAACATTATATAACGTTATACGTTATATGGTAATGCTACATAACGTTATACGTTATAAGGTAATGATACATAACGTTATACGTTATATGGTAGTGCTACATAACGTTATACGTTATATGGTAACAGTATATAACGTCATACGTTATATGGTAATGCTACATAACGTTATACGTTATAAGGTAATGCTACATAACGTTATACATTATATGGTAATGCTACATAACGTTATATGTTATATGGTAACAGTATACAACGTTATACGTTGTACGGTAAGAGTATATAACGTTATACGTTATATGGTAACAGTATATAACGTTATACGTTATATGGTAATGCTACATAACGTTATACGTTATATGGTAATGCTACATATCGTTATACGTTATATGGTAATGCTACATAACGTTATACGTTATATGGTAACAGTATATAACGTTATTCGTTATAACGTAATGCTACATAACGTTATACATTATATGGTAATGCTACATAACGTTATACGTTATATGGTAACAGTATACAACGTTATAGGTTATAAGGTAATAGTAAATAACGTTACACGTTATATGGTAATGCTACATAACGTTATACGTTATATGGTAATGCTACATAACGTTATACGTTATATGGTAATGCTACATAACGTTATACGTTCTACGGTAATGCTACATAACGTTATACGTTATAGGGTAATGCTACATAACGTTATACGTTATAGCGTAATGCTGCATAACGTTATACGTTATATGGTAACAGTATATAACGTTATACGTTATATGGTAACAGTATACAACGTTATACGTTATATGGTAATGCTACATAACGTTATACGTTATATGGTAACAGTATATAACGTTATACGTTATATGGTAATGCTACATAACGTTATACGTTATATGGTAATGCTACATAACGTTATACGTTATATGGTAACAGTATATAACGTTATACGTTATATGGTACCAGTATATAACGTTATACGTTATATGGTAATGCTACATAACGTTATACGTTATATGGTAACAGTATATAACGTTATTCGTTATAACGTAATGCTACATAACGTTATACCTTATATGGTAACAGTATATAACGTTATACGTTATATGGTAATGCTACATAACGTTATACGTTATATGGTAATGCTACATAACGTTATACATTATATGGTAATGCTACATAACGTTATACGTTATACGGTAATGCTACATAACGTTATACGTTATATGGTAATGCTACATAACGTTATACGTTATATGGTAACAGTATATAACGTTATACGTTATATGGTAACAGTATATAACGTTATACGTTATATGGTAATGCTACATAACGTTATACGTTATATGGTAATGCTACATATCGTTATACGTTATATGGTAATGCTACATAACGTTATACGTTATATGGTAATGCTACATAACGTTATACGTTATATGGTAACAGTATATAACGTTATACGTTATATGGTAATGCTACATAACGTTATACGTTATATGGTAATGCTACATAACGTTATACGTTATATGGTAACAGTATATAACGTTATTCGTTATAACGTAATGCTACATAACGTTATACGTTATATGGTAACAATATATAAATTTATACGATATATGGTAGTGCTACATAACGTTATACGTTATATGGTAACAGTATATAACGTTATACGTTATATGGTAATGCTACATAACGTTATACGTTATATGGTAACAGTATATAACGTTATACGTTATATGGTAATGCTACATAACGTTATATGTTATATGGTAATGCTACATAACGTAATACGTTCTACGGTAATGCTACATAACGTTATACGTTATATGGTAATGCTACATAACGTTATACGTTATATGGTAACAGTATATAACGTTATTCGTTATAACGTAATGCTACATAACGTTATACATTATATGGTAATGCTACATAACGTAATACGTTATATGGTAACAGTATACAACGTTATAGGTTATAAGGTAATAGTAAATAACGTTACACGTTATATGGTAATGCTACATAACGTTATACGTTATATGGTAATGCTACATAACGTTATACGTTATATGGTAATGCTACATAACGTTATACGTTCTACGGTAATGCTACATAACGTTATACGTTATAGGGTAATGCTACATAACGTTATACGTTATATGGTAATGCTACATAACGTTATAAATTATATGGTAATGCTACATAACGATATACGTTACATGGTAATGCTACATAACGTTATACGTTATATGGTAATGCTACATAACGTTATACGTTATATGGTAACAGTATATAACGTTCTACGTTATATGGTACCAGTATATAACGTTATACGTTATATGGTAATGCTACATAACGTTATACGTTATATGGTAATGCTACATAACGTTATACGTTATATGGTAATGCTACATAACGTTATACATTATATGGTAATGCTACATAACGTAATACGTTATATGGTAACAGTATACAACGTTATTCGTTATAACGTAATGCTACATAACGTTATACATTATATGGTAATGCTACATAACGTAATACGTTATATGGTAACAGTATACAACGTTATAGGTTATAAGGTAATAGTAAATAACGTTACACGTTATATGGTAATGCTACATAACGTTATACGTTATAGGGTAATGCTACATAACGTTATACGTTATATGGTAATGCTACATAACGTTATAAATTATATGGTAATGCTACATAACGATATACGTTATCTGGTAATGCTACATAACGTTATACGTTATATGGTAATGCTACATAACGTTATACGTTATATGGTAACAGTATATAACGTTCTACGCTATATGGTACCAGTATATAACGTTATACGTTATATAGTAATGCTACATAACGTTATACGTTATATGGTAATGCTACATAACGTTATACGTTATATGGTAATGCTACATAACGTTATACATTATATGGTAATGCTACATAACGTTACACGTTATATGGTAATGCTACATAACGTTAGACGTTATATGGTAATGCTACATAACGTTATACGTTATATGGTAATGCTACATAACGTTATACATTATATGGTAATGCTACATAACGTTATACGTTATATGGAAATGCTACATAACGTTATACGTTATATGGTATTGCTACATAACGTTATACACTATATGGTAATGCTACATAACGTTACACGTTATATGGAAATGCTACATAACGTTATATGTTATATGGTAATGCTACATAACGTTATACGTTATATGGTAATGCTACATAACGTTACACGTTATATGGAAATGCTACATAACGTTATACGTTATATGGTAATGCTACATAACGTTATACGTTATATGGTAACAGTATATAACGTTATACGTTATATGGTAATGCTACATAACGTTATACGTTATAAGGTAATGATACATAACGTTATCCGTTATATGGTAGTGGTACATAACGTTATACGTTATATGGTAATGCTACATAACGTTATACGTTATATGGTAATGCTACATAACGTTATACGTTATATGGTAATGCTACATAACGTTATACGTTATATGGTAATGCTACATAACGTTATACGTTATATGGTAATGCTACATAACGTTATACGTTATATGGTAATGCTACATAACGTTATACATTATATGGTAATGCTACATAACGTTATACGTTATATGGTAATAGTATACAACGTTATTCGTTATAACGTAATGCTACATAACGTTATACGTTATATGGTAATGCTACAAAACGATATACCTTACATGGTAATGCTACATAACGTTACACGTTATATGGTAATGCTACATAACGTTACACGTTATATGGTAATGCTACATAACGTTACACGTTATATGGTAATGCTACATAACGTTACACGTTATATGGTAATGCTACATAACGTTACACGTTATATGGTAATGCTACATAACGTTACACGTTATATGGTAATGCTACATAACGTTACACGTTATATGGTAATGCTACACAACGTTATACGTTATATGGTAATGCTACATAACGTTATACGTTATATGGTAATGCTACATAACGTTATACGTTATATGGTAATGCTACATAACGTTATACCTTATATGGTAATGCTACACAACGTTATACGTTATATGGTAACAGTATACAACGTTATACGTTATAAGGTAATAGTAAATAACGTTACACGGTATATGGTAATGCTACATAACGTTATACGTTATATGGTAATGCTACATAACGTTATACGTTATATGGTAATGCTACATAACGTTATACGTTATATGGTAATGCTACATAACGTTATACATTATATGGTAATGCTACATAACGTTATACGTTATATGGTAACAGTATACAACGTTATACGTTATAAGGTAATAGTAAATAACGTTACACGTTATATGGTAATGCTACATAACGTTATACGTTATATGGTAATGCTACATAACGTTATACGTTATATGGTAATGCTACATAACGTTATACGTTATATGGTAATGGTACATAACGTTATAAATTATATGGTAATGCTACATAACGATATACGTTATATGGTAATGCTACATAACGTTATACGTTATATGGTAATGCTACATAACGTTATACGTTATATGGTAATGCTACATAACGTTATACATTATATGGTAATGCTACACAACGTTATACGTTATATGGTAACAGTATACAACGTTATACGTTATAAGGTAATAGTAAATAACGTTACACGTTATATGGTAATGCTACATAACGTTATACGTTATATGGTAATGCTACATAACGTTATACGTTATATGGTAATGCTACATAACGTTATACGTTATATGGTAATGCTACATAACGTTATACGTTATATGGTAATGCTACATAACGTTATACGTTATATGGTAATGCTACATAACGTTATAGATTATATGGTAATGCTACATAACGTTATACGTTATATGGTAATAGTATACAACGTTATTCGTTATAACGTAATGCTACATAACGTTATACGTTATATGGTAATGCTACATAACGTTATACATTATATGGTAATGCTACATAACGTTATACGTTATATGGTAATGCTACACAACGTTATACGTTATATGGTAACAGTATACAACGTTATACGTTATAAGGTAATAGTAAATAACGTTACACGTTATATGGTAATGCTACATAACGTTATACGTTATATGGTAATGCTACATAACGTTATACGTTATATGGTAATGCTACATAACGTTATACATTATATGGTAATGCTACACAACGTTATACGTTGTATGGTAACAGTATACAACGTTATACGTTATAAGGTAATAGTAAATAACGTTACACGTTATATGGTAATGCTGCATAACGTTATACATTATATGGTAATGCTACATAACGTTATACGTTATATGGTAACAGTATACAACGTTATACGTTATAAGGTAATAGTAAATAACGTTACACGTTATATGATAATGCTACATAACGTTATACGTTATATGGTAATGCTACATAACGTTATACGTTATATGGTAATGCTACATAACGTTATACGTTATATGGTAATGCTGCATAACGTTATACGTTATATGGTAATGCTACATAACGTTATACGTTATATGGAAATGCTACATAACGTTATACGTTATATGGTAACAGTATATACCGTTATACGTTATATGGTACCAGTATATAACGTTATACGTTATATGGTAATGCTACATAACGTTATATGTTATATGGTAACAGTATATAACGTTATTCGTTATAACGTAATGCTACATAACGTTATACGTTATATGGTAACAATATATAAAGTTATACGATATATGGTAGTGCTACATAACGTTATACGTTATATGGTAACAGTATATAACGTTATACGTTAGATGGTAATGCTACATAACGTTATACGTTATATGGTAACAGTATATAACGTTATACGTTATATGGTAATGCTACATAACGTTATACGTTATATGGTAATGCTACATAACGTTATACGTTCTACGGTAATGCTACATAACGTTATACGTTATATGGTAATGCTACATAACGTTATACGTTATATGGTAATGCTACATAACGTTATACGTTATATGGTAACAGTATATAACGTTATTCGTTATAACGTAATGCTACATAACGTTATACATTATATGGTAATGCTACATAACGTTATACGTTATATGGTAACAGTATACAACGTTATACGTTATATGGTAACAGTATATAACGTTATACGTTATATGGTAATGCTACATAACGTTATACGTTATATGGTAATGCTACATATCGTTATACGTTATATGGTAATGCTACATAACGTTATACGTTATATGGTAATGCTACATAACGTTATACGTTATATGGTAACAGTATATAACGTTATACGTTATATGGTAACAGTATATAACGTTATACGTTATATGGTAATGCTACATAACGTTATACGTTATATGGTAATGCTACATAACGTTATACGTTATATGGTAAAAGTATATAACGTTATTCGTTATAACGTAATGTTACATAACGTTATACGTTATATGGTAACAATATATAAAGTTATACGTTATATGGTAATGCTACATAACGTTATACGTTATATGGTAATGCTACATAACGTTATACGTTATATGGTAATGCTACATAACGTTATGCGTTATATGGTAATGCTACATAACGTTATACGTTATATGGTAATGCTACATAACGTTATACGTTATATGGTAATGCTACATAACGTTATACGTTATATGGTAATGCTACATAACGTTATACGTTATATGGTAATGCTACATAACGTTATACATTATATGGTAATGCTACATAACGTTATACGTTATATGGTAATAGTATACAACGTTATTCGTTATAACGTAATGCTACATAACGTTATACGTTATATGGTAATGCTACATAACGTTATACATTATATGGTAATGCTACATAACGTTATACGTTATATGGTAATGCTACATAACGTTATACGTTATATGGTAATGCTACATAACGTTATACGTTATATGGTAATGCTACATAACGTTATACGTTATATGGTAATGCTACATAACGTTATACGTTATATGGTAATGCTACATAACGTTATACGATATATGGTAATGCTACATAACGTTATACGTTATATGGTAATGCTACATAACGTTATACGTTATATGGTAATGCTACATAACGCTATACGTTATATGGTAATGCTACATATCGTTATACGTTATATGGTAATGCTACATAACGTTATACATTATATGGTAATGCTACACAACGTTATACGTTATATGGTAACAGTATACAACGTTATACGTTATAAGGTAATAGTAAATAACGTTACACGTTATATGGTAACAGTATATAACGTTATACGTTATATGGTAATGCTACATAACGTTATACGTTATATGGTAATGCTACATAACGTTATACGTTATATGGTAATGCTACATAACGCTATACGTTATATGGTAATGCTACATATCGTTATACGTTATATGGTAATGCTACATAACGTTATACGTTATATGGTAATGCTACATAACGTTATACGTTATATGGTAATGCTACATAACGTTATACATTATATGGTAATGCTACACAACGTTATACGCTATATGGTAGCAGTATACAACGTTATACGTTATAAGGTAATAGTAAATAACGTTACACGTTATATGGTAATGCTACATAACGTTATACATTATATGGTAATGCTACATAACGTTATACGTTATATGGTAACAGTATACAATGTTATACGTTATAAGGTAATAGTAAATAACGTTACACGTTATATGATAATGCTACATAACGTTATACGTTATATGGTAATGCTACATAACGTTATACGTTATATGGTAATGCTACATAACGTTATACGTTATATGGTAATGCTACATAACGTTATACGTTATATGGTAACAGTATATAGCGTTATTCGTTATAACGTAATGCTACATAACGTTATACGTTATATGGTAACAGTATATAACGTTATACGTTATATGGTAATGCTACATAACGTTATACGTTATATGGTAATGCTACATAACGTTATACATTATATGGTAATGCTACATAACGTTATACGTTATATGGAAATGCTACATAACGTTATACGTTATATGGTAATGCTACATAACGTTATACCTTATATGGTAATGCTACATAACGTTATACGTTATATGGAAACAGTATATAACGTTATTCGTTATAACGTAATGCTACATAACGTTATACGTTATATGGTAACAGTATATAACGTTATACGTTATATGGTAATGCTACATAACGTTATACGTTATATGGTAATGCTACATAACGTTATACGTTATATGGTAATGCTACATAACGTTATACGTTATATGGTAACAGTATATAACGTTATACGTTATATGGTAACAGTATATAACGTTATACGTTATATGGTAATGCTACATAACGTTATACGTTATAAGGTAATGATACATAACGTTATACGTTATATGGTAGTGCTACATAACGTTATACGTTATATGGTAACAGTATATAACGTTATACGTTATATGGTAATGCTACATAACGTTATACGTTATAAGGTAATGCTACATAACGTTATACATTATATGGTAATGCTACATAACGTTATACGTTATATGGTAACAGGATACAACGTTATACGTTATAAGGTAGTAGTAAATAACGTTACACGTTATATGGTAATGCTACATAACGTTATACGTTATATGGTAATGCTACATAACGTTATACGTTATATGGTAATGCTACATAACGTTATACGTTATATGGTAATGCTACATAACGTTATACGTTATATGGTAATGCTACATAACGTTATACGTTATATGGTAATGCTACATAACGTTATACGATATATGGTAATGCTACATAACGTTATACGTTATATGGTAATGCTACATAACGTTATACGTTATATGGTAATGCTACATAACGTTATACGTTATATGGTAATGCTACATAACGTTATACATTATATGGTAATGCTACACAACGTTATACGTTATATGGTAACAGTATACAACGTTATACGTTATAAGGTAATAGTAAATAACGTTACACGTTATATGGTATTGCTACATAACGTTATACGTTATATGGTAATGCTACATAACGTTATACGTTATATGGTAATGCTACATAACGTTATACGTTATATGGTAATGCTACATAACGTTATACGTTATATGGTAATGCTACATAACGTTATACATTATATGGTAATGCTACACAACGTTATACGTTATATGGTAACAGTATACAACGTTATACGTTATAAGGTAATAGTAAATAACGTTACACGTTATATGGTATTGCTACATAACGTTATACGTTATATGGTAATGCTACATAACGTTATACGTTATATGGTAATGCTACATAACGTTATACGTTATATGGTAATGCTACATAACGTTATACATTATATGGTAATGCTACACAACGTTATACGTTGTATGGTAACAGTATACAACGTTATACGTTATAAGGTAATAGTAAATAACGTTACACGTTATATGGTAATGCTACATAACGTTATACATTATATGGTAATGCTACATAACGTTATACGTTATATGGTAACAGTATACAATGTTATACGTTATAAGGTAATAGTAAATAACGTTACACGTTATATGATAATGCTACATAACGTTATACGTTATATGGTAATGCTACATAACGTTATACGTTATATGGTAATGCTACATAACGTTATACGTTATATGGTAATGCTACATAACGTTATACGTTATATGGTAATGCTACATAACGTTAAACGTTATATGGAAATGCTACATAACGTTATACGTTATATGGTAACAGTATATACCGTTATACGTTATATGGTACCAGTATATAA
The DNA here is from genome assembly GCA_029958995.1 of Bombus sonorus. NCBI lineage: Eukaryota > Metazoa > Arthropoda > Insecta > Hymenoptera > Apidae > Bombus > Bombus sonorus. Next base: position 23,277,482 of record JARWAU010000001.1, on the reverse strand, counting down.
CGTTATACGTTATATGGTAATGCTACATAACGTTATATGTTATATGGTAACAGTATATAACGTTATTCGTTATAACGTAATGCTACATAACGTTATACGTTATATGGTAACAATATATAAAGTTATACGATATATGGTAGTGCTACATAACGTTATACGTTATATGGTAACAGTATATAACGTTATACGTTATATGGTAATGCTACATAACGTTATACGTTATATGGTAACAGTATATAACGTTATACGTTATATGGTAATGCTACATAACGTTATACGTTATATGGTAATGCTACATAACGTTATACGTTCTACGGTAATGCTACATAACGTTATACGTTATATGGTAATGCTACATAACGTTATACGTTATATGGTAATGCTACATAACGTTATACGTTATATGGTAACAGTATATAACGTTATTCGTTATAACGTAATGCTACATAACGTTATACATTATATGGTAATGCTACATAACGTTATACGTTATATGGTAACAGTATACAACGTTATACGTTATATGGTAACAGTATATAACGTTATACGTTATATGGTAATGCTACATAACGTTATACGTTATATGGTAATGCTACATATCGTTATACGTTATATGGTAATGCTACATAACGTTATACGTTATATGGTAATGCTACATAACGTTATACGTTATATGGTAACAGTATATAACGTTATACGTTATATGGTAACAGTATATAACGTTATACGTTATATGGTAATGCTACATAACGTTATACGTTATATGGTAATGCTACATAACGTTATACGTTATATGGTAAAAGTATATAACGTTATTCGTTATAACGTAATGTTACATAACGTTATACGTTATATGGTAACAATATATAAAGTTATACGTTATATGGTAATGCTACATAACGTTATACGTTATATGGTAATGCTACATAACGTTATACGTTATATGGTAATGCTACATAACGTTATACGTTATATGGTAATAGTATACAACGTTATTCGTTATAACGTAATGCTACATAACGTTATACGTTATATGGTAATGCTACATAACGTTATACATTATATGGTAATGCTACATAACGTTATACGTTATATGGTAATGCTACATAACGTTATACGTTATATGGTAATGCTACATAACGTTATACGTTATATGGTAATGCTACATAACGTTATACGTTATATGGTAATGCTACATAACGTTATACATTATATGGTAATGCTACATAGCGTTATGCGTTATATGGTAATGCTACATAACGTTATACGTTATATGGTAATGCTACATAACGTTATACGTTATATGGTAATGCTACATAACGTTATACGTTATATGGTAATAGTATACAACGTTATTCGTTATAACGTAATGCTACATAACGTTATACGTTATATGGTAATGCTACATAACGTTATACATTATATGGTAATGCTACATAACGTTATACGTTATATGGTAATGCTACATAACGTTATACGTTATATGGTAATGCTACATAACGTTATACGTTATATGGTAATGCTACATAACGTTATACGTTATATGGTAATGCTACATAACGTTATACGTTATATGGTAATGCTACATAACGTTATACGATATATGGTAATGCTACATAACGTTATACGTTATATGGTAATGCTGCATAACGTTATACGTTATATGGTAATGCTACATAACGCTATACGTTATATGGTAATGCTACATATCGTTATACGTTATATGGTAATGCTACATAACGTTATACGTTATATGGTAATGCTACACAACGTTATACGTTATATGGTAACAGTATACAACGTTATACGTTATAAGGTAATAGTAAATAACGTTACACGTTATATGGTAATGCTACATAACGTTATACGTTATATGGTAATGCTACATAACGTTATACGTTATATGGTAATGCTACATAACGTTATACGTTATATGGTAATGCTACATAACGTTATACATTATATGGTAATGCTACACAACGTTATACGTTATATGGTAACAGTATACAACGTTATACGTTATAAGGTAATAGTAAATAACGTTACACGTTATATGGTAATGCTACATAACGTTATACGTTATATGGTAATGCTACATAACGTTATACGTTATATGGTAATGCTACATAACGTTATACATTATATGGTAATGCTACACAACGTTATACGTTATATGGTAACAGTATACAACGTTATACGTTATAAGGTAATAGTAAATAACGTTACACGTTATATGGTAATGCTACATAACGTTATACGTTATATGGTAATGCTACATAACGTTATACGTTATATGGTAATGCTACATAACGTTATACGTTATATGGTAATGCTACATAACGTTATACATTATATGGTAATGCTACACAACGTTATACGCTATATGGTAGCAGTATACAACGTTATACGTTATAAGGTAATAGTAAATAACGTTACACGTTATATGGTAATGCTACATAACGTTATACATTATATGGTAATGCTACATAACGTTATACATTATATGGTAATGCTACACAACGTTATACGCTATATGGTAGCAGTATACAACGTTATACGTTATAAGGTAATAGTAAATAACGTTACACGTTATATGGTAATGCTACATAACGTTATACGTTATATGGTAATGCTACATAACGTTATACGTTATATGGTAATGCTACATAACGTTATACGATATATGGTAATGCTACATAACGTTACACGTTATATGGTAATGCTACATAACGTTATACGTTATATGGTAATGCTACATAACGTTATACGTTATATGGTAATGCTACATAACGTTATACGTTATATGGTAATGCTACATAACGTTATACGTTATATGGTAATGCTACATAACGTTATACGTTATATGGTAACAGTATATAACGTTATTCGTTATAACGTAATGCTACATAACGTTATACGTTATATGGTAACAGTATATAACGTTATACGTTATATGGTAATGCTACATAACGTTATACGTTATATGGTAATGCTACATAACGTTATACATTATATGGTAATGCTACATAACGTTATACGTTATATGGAAATGCTACATAACGTTATACGTTATATGGTAATGCTACATAACGTTATACCTTATATGGTAATGCTACATAACGTTATACGTTATATGGTAACAGTATATAACGTTATTCGTTATAACGTAATGCTACATAACGTTATACGTTATATGGTAACAGTATATAACGTTATACGTTATATGGTAATGCTACATAACGTTATACGTTATATGGTAATGCTACATAACGTTATACGTTATATGGTAACAGTATATAACGTTATACGTTATATGGTAACAGTATATAACGTTATACGTTATATGGTAATGCTACATAACGTTATACGTTATAAGGTAATGATACATAACGTTATACGTTATATGGTAGTGCTACATAACGTTATACGTTATATGGTAACAGTATATAACGTTATACGTTATATGGTAATGCTACATAACGTTATACGTTATAAGGTAATGCTACATAACGTTATACATTATATGGTAATGCTACATGACGTTATACGTTATATGGTAACAGGACACAACGTTATACGTTATAAGGTAGTAGTAAATAACGTTACACGTTATATGGTAATGCTACATAACGTTATACGTTATATGGTAATGCTACATAACGTTATACGTTATATGGTAATGCTACATAACGTTATACGTTATATGGTAATGCTACATAACGTTATACGTTATATGGTAATGCTACATAACGTTATACGTTATATGGTAATGCTACATAACGTTATACGATATATGGTAATGCTACATAACGTTATACGTTATATGGTAATGCTACATAACGTTATACGTTATATGGTAATGCTACATAACGCTATACGTTATATGGTAATGCTACATATCGTTATACGTTATATGGTAATGCTACATAACGTTATACATTATATGGTAATGCTACACAACGTTATACGTTATATGGTAACAGTATACAACGTTATACGTTATAAGGTAATAGTAAATAACGTTACACGTTATATGGTAATGCTACATAACGTTATACGTTATATGGTAATGCTACATAACGTTATACGTTATATGGTAATGCTACATAACGTTATACCTTATATGGTAATGCTACACAACGTTATACGTTATATGGTAACAGTATACAACGTTATACGTTATAAGGTAATAGTAAATAACGTTACACCTTATATGGTAATGCTACATAACGTTATACGTTATATGGTAATGCTACATAACGTTATACGTTATATGGTAATGCTACATAACGTTATACGTTATATGGTAATGCTACATAACGTTATACATTATATGGTAGTGCTACACAACGTTATACGCTATATGGTAACAGTATACAACGTTATACGTTATAAGGTAATAGTAAATAACGTTACACGTTATATGGTAATGCTACATAACGTTATACATTATATGGTAATGCTACATAACGTTATGCGTTATATGGTAACAGTATACAATGTTATACGTTATAAGGTAATAGTAAATAACGTTACACGTTATATGATAATGCTACATAACGTTATACGTTATATGGTAATGCTACATAACGTTATACGTTATATGGTAATGCTACATAACGTTATACGTTATATGGTAATGCTACATAACGTTATACGTTATATGGTAACAGTATATAACGTTATTCGTTATAACGTAATGCTACATAACGTTATACGTTATATGGTAACAGTATATAACGTTATACGTTATATGGTAATGCTACATAACGTTATACGTTATATGGTAATGCTACATAACGTTATACGTTATATGGTAATGCTACATAACGTTATACATTATATGGTAATGCTACACAACGTTATACGTTATATGGTAACAGTATACAACGTTATACGTTATAAGGTAATAGTAAATAACGTTACAGGTTATATGGTAATGCTACATAACGTTATACGTTATATGGTAATGCTACATAACGTTATACGTTATATGGTAATGCGACATAACGTTATACGTTATATGGTAATGCTACATAACGTTATACATTATATGGTAATGCTACACAACGTTATACGCTATATGGTAACAGTATATAACGTTATTCGTTATAACGTAATGCTACATAACGTTATACGTTATATGGTAACAGTATACAACGTTATACGTTATAAGGTAATAGTAAATAACGTTACACGTTATATGGTAATGCTACATAACGTTATACGTTATATGGAAATGCTACATAACGTTATACGTTATATGGTAATGCTACATAACGTTATACCTTATATGGTAATGCTACATAACGTTATACGTTATATGGTAACAGTATATAACGTTATTCGTTATAACGTAATGCTACATAACGTTATACGTTATATGGTAACAGTATATAACGTTATACGTTATATGGTAATGCTACATAACGTTATATGTTATATGGTAATGCTACATAACGTTATACGTTATATGGTAACAGTATATAACGTTATACGTTATATGGTAACAGTATATAACGTTATACGTTATATGGTAATGCTACATAACGTTAGACGTTATAAGGTAATGATACATAACGTTATACGTTATATGGTAGTGCTACATAACGTTATACGTTATATGGTAACAGTATATAACGTTATACGTTATATGGTAATGCTACATAACGTTATACGTTATAAGGTAATGCTACATAACGTTATACATTATATGGTAATGCTACATAACGTTATACGTTATATGGTAACAGGATACAACGTTATACGTTATAAGGTAGTAGTAAATAACGTTACACGTTATATGGTAATGCTACATAACGTTATACGTTATATGGTAATGCTACATAACGTTATACGTTATATGGTAATGCTACATAACGTTATACGTTATATGGTAATGCTACATAACGTTATACGTTATATGGTAATGCTACATAACGTTATACGTTATATGGTAATGCTACATAACGTTATACGATATATGGTAATGCTACATAACGTTATACGTTATATGGTAATGCTACATAACGTTATACGTTATATGGTAATGCTACATAACGCTATACGTTATATGGTAATGCTACATATCGTTATACGTTATATGGTAATGCTACATAACGTTATACATTATATGGTAATGCTACACAACGTTATACGTTATATGGTAACAGTATACAACGTTATACGTTATAAGGTAATAGTAAATAACGTTACACGTTATATGGTAATGCTACATAACGTTATACGTTATATGGTAATGCTACATAACGTTATACGTTATATGGTAATGCTACATAACGTTATACGTTATATGGTAATGCTACATAACGTTATACATTATATGGTAATGCTACACAACGTTATACGTTATATGGTAACAGTATACAACGTTATACGTTATAAGGTAATAGTAAATAACGTTACACGTTATATGGTAATGCTACATAACGTTATACGTTATATGGTAATGCTACATAACGTTATACGTTATATGGTAATGCTACATAACGTTATACATTATATGGTAATGCTACACAACGTTATACGTTATATGGTAACAGTATACAACGTTATACGTTATAACGTAATAGTAAATAACGTTACACCTTATATGGTAATGCTACATAACGTTATACGTTATATGGTAATGCTACATAACGTTATACGTTATATGGTAATGCTACATAACGTTATACGTTATATGGTAATGCTACATAACGTTATACATTATATGGTAGTGCTACACAACGTTATACGCTATATGGTAACAGTATACAACGTTATACGTTATAAGGTAATAGTAAATAACGTTACACGTTATATGGTAATGCTACATAACGTTATACATTATATGGTAATGCTACATAACGTTATACGTTATATGGTAACAGTATACAATGTTATACGTTATAAGGTAATAGTAAATAACGTTACACGTTATATGATAATGCTACATAACGTTATACGTTATATGGTAATGCTACATAACGTTATACGTTATATGGTAATGCTACATAACGTTATACGTTATATGGTAATGCTACATAACGTTATACGTTATATGGTAACAGTATATAACGTTATTCGTTATAACGTAATGCTACATAACGTTATACGTTATATGGTAACAGTATATAACGTTATACGTTATATGGTAATGCTACATAACGTTATACGTTATATGGTAATGCTACATAACGTTATACATTATATGGTAATGCTACATAACGTTATACGTTATATGGAAATGCTACATAACGTTATACGTTATATGGTAATGCTACATAACGTTATACGTTATATGGTAATGCTACATAACGTTATACGTTATATGGTAACAGTATATAACGTTATTCGTTATAACGTAATGCTACATAACGTTATACGTTATATGGTAACAGTATATAACGTTATACGTTATATGGTAACAGTATATAACGTTATACGTTATATGGTAATGCTACATAACGTTATACGTTATATGGTAATGCTACATAACGTTATACGTTATATGGTAACATTATATAACGTTATACGTTATATGGTAACAGTATATAACGTTATACGTTATATGGTGATGCTACATAACGTTATACGTTATAAGGTAATGATACATAACGTTATCCGTTATATGGTAGTGCTACATAACGTTATACGTTATATGGTAACAGTATATAACGTTATACGTTATATGGTAATGCTACATAACGTTATACGTTATAAGGTAATGCTACATAACGTTATACATTATATGGTAATGCTACATAACGTTATACATTATATGGTAGTGCTACACAACGTTATACGTTATATGGTAACAGTATACAACGTTATACGTTATAAGGTAATAGTAAATAACGTTACACCTTATATGGTAATGCTACACAACGTTATACGTTATATGGTAACAGTATACAACGTTATACGTTATAAGGTAATAGTAAATAACGTTACACGTTATATGGTAATGCTACATAACGTTATACGTTATATGGTAATGCTACATAACGTTATACGTTATATGGTAATGCTACATAACGTTATACATTATATGGTAATGCTACACAACGTTATACGTTATATGGTAATAGTATACAACGTTATACGTTATAAGGTAATAGTAAATAACGTTACACCTTATATGGTAATGCTACATAACGTTATACGTTATATGGTAATGCTACATAACGTTATACGTTATATGGTAATGCTACATAACGTTATACGTTATATGGTAATGCTACATAACGTTATACATTATATGGTAGTGCTACACAACGTTATACGCTATATGGTAACAGTATACAACGTTATACGTTATAAGGTAATAGTAAATAACGTTACACGTTATATGGTAATGCTACATAACGTTATACATTATATGGTAATGCTACATAACGTTATACGTTATATGGTAACAGTATACAATGTTATACGTTATAAGGTAATAGTAAATAACGTTACACGTTATATGATAATGCTACATAACGTTATACGTTATATGGTAATGCTACATAACGTTATACGTTATATGGTAATGCTACATAACGTTATACGTTATATGGTAATGCTACATAACGTTATACGTTATATGGTAACAGTATATAACGTTATTCGTTATAACGTAATGCTACATAACGTTATACGTTATATGGTAACAGTATATAACGTTATACGTTATATGGTAATGCTACATAACGTTATACGTTATATGGTAATGCTACATAACGTTATACGTTATATGGTAATGCTACATAACGTTATACATTATATGGTAATGCTACACAACGTTATACGTTATATGGTAACAGTATACAACGTTATACGTTATAAGGTAATAGTAAATAACGTTACACGTTATATGGTAATGCTACATAACGTTATACGTTATATGGTAATGCTACATAACGTTATACGTTATATGGTAATGCTGCATAACGTTATACATTATATGGTAATGCTACACAACGTTATACGTTATATGGTAACAGTATACAACGTTATACGTTATAACGTAATAGTAAATAACGTTACACCTTATATGGTAATGCTACATAACGTTATACGTTATATGGTAATGCTACATAACGTTATACGTTATATGGTAATGCTACATAACGTTATACGTTATATGGTAATGCTACATAACGTTATACATTATATGGTAGTGCTACACAACGTTATACGCTATATGGTAACAGTATACAACGTTATACGTTATAAGGTAATAGTAAATAACGTTACACGTTATATGGTAATGCTACATAACGTTATACGTTATATGGTAATGCTACATAACGTTATACGTTATATGGTAACAGTATACAATGTTATACGTTATAAGGTAATAGTAAATAACGTTACACGTTATATGATAATGCTACATAACGTTATACGTTATATGGTAATGCTACATAACGTTATACGTTATATGGTAATGCTACATAACGTTATACGTTATATGGTAATGCTACATAACGTTATACGTTATATGGTAACAGTATATAACGTTATTCGTTATAACGTAATGCTACATAACGTTATACGTTATATGGTAACAGTATATAACGTTATACGTTATATGGTAATGCTACATAACGTTATACGTTATATGGTAATGCTACATAACGTTATACATTATATGGTAATGCTACATAACGTTATACGTTATATGGAAATGCTACATAACGTTATACGTTATATGGTAATGCTACATAACGTTATACGTTATATGGTAATGCTACATAACGTTATACGTTATATGGTAACAGTATATAACGTTATTCGTTATAACGTAATGCTACATAACGTTATACGTTATATGGTAACAATATATAACGTTATACGTTATATGGTAATGCTACATAACGTTATACGTTATATGGTAATGCTACATAACGTTATACGTTATATGGTAACAGTATATAACGTTATACGTTATATGGTAACAGTATATAACGTTATACGTTATATGGTAATGCTACATAACGTTATACGTTATAAGGTAATGATACATAACGTTATACGTTATATGGTAGTGCTACATAACGTTATACGTTATATGGTAACAGTATATAACGTTATACGTTATATGGTAATGCTACATAACGTTATACGTTATAAGGTAATGCTACATAACGTTATACATTATATGGTAATGCTACATAACGTTATACGTTATATGGTAACAGGATACAACGTTATACGTTATAAGGTAATAGTAAATAACGTTACACGTTATATGGTAATGCTACATAACGTTATACGTTATATGGTAATGCTACATAACGTTATACGTTATATGGTAACTGTATATAACGTTATACGTTATATGGTAACAGTATAGAACGTTATACGTTATATGGTAATGCTACATAACGTTATACGTTATATGGTAATGCTACATATCGTTATACGTTATATGCTAATGCTACATAACGTTATACGTTATATGGTAATGCTACATAACGTTATACGTTATATGGTAACAGTATATAACGTTATACGTTATATGGTAACAGTATATAACGTTATACGTTATATGGTAACAGTATATAACGTTATACGTTATATGGTAATGCTACATAACGTTATACGTTATATGGTAATGCTACATAACGTTATACGTTATATGGTAACTGTATATAACGTTATACGTTATATGGTAACAGTATAGAACGTTATACGTTATATGGTAATGCTACATAACGTTATACGTTATATGGTAATGCTACATATCGTTATACGTTATATGGTAATGCTACATAACGTTATACGTTATATTGTAATGCTACATAACGTTATACGTTATATGGTAATAGTATACAACGTTATACGTTATAAGGTAATAGTAAATAACGTTACACGTTATATGGTAATGCTACATAACGTTATACGTTATATGGTAATGCTACATAACGTTATACGTTATATGGTAATGCTACATAACGTTATACGTTATATGGTAATGGTACATAACGTTATACATTATATGGTAATGCTACATAACGTTATACATTATATGGTAACAGTATACAACGTTATACGTTATAAGGTAATAGTAAATAACGTTACACGTTATATGGTAATGCTACATAACGTTATACGTTATATGGTAATGCTACATAACGTTATACGTTATATGGTAATGCTACATAACGTTATACGTTATATGGTAATGCTACATTACGTTATACGTTATATGGTAACAGTACATAACGTTATACGTTATATGGTAACAGTATATAACGTTATACGTTATATGGTAATGCTACATAACGTTATACGTTATATGGTAATGCTACATAACGTTATACGTCATATGGTAACAGTATATAACGTTATTCGTTATAACGTAATGCTACATAACGTTATACGTTATATGGTAACAGTATATAACGTTATACGTTATATGGTAATGCTACATAACGTTATACGTTATATGGTAATGCTACATAACGTTATACATTATATGGTAATGCTACATAACGTTATACGTTATATGGTAATGCTACGTAACGTTATACGTTATATGGTAATGCTACATAACGTTATACATTATATGGTAATGCTACATAACGTTATACGTTATATGGTAATGCTACATAACGTTATACGTTATATGGTAATGCTACATAACGTTATACGTTATATGGTAATGCTACATAACGTTATACCTTATATGGTAATGCTACATAACGTTATACGTTATATGGTAACAGTATACAACGTTATACGTTATAAGGTAATAGTAAATAACGTTACACGTTATATGGTAATGCTACATAACGTTATACGTTACATGGTAATGCTACATAACGTTATACGTTATATGGTAATGCTACATAACGTTATACGTTATATGGTAATGCTACATAACGTTATACGTTATATGGTAATGCTACATAACGTTATACATTATATGGTAATACTACATAACGTTATACATTTTATGGTAACAGTATACAACGTTATACGTAATAAGGTAATAGTAAATAACGTTACACGTTATATGGTAATGCGACATAACGTTATACGTTATATGGTAATGCTACATAACGTTATATGTTATATGGTAATGCTACATAACGTTATACGTTATATGGTAATGCTACATTACGTTATACGTTATATGGTAACAGTATATAACGTTATACGTTATATGGTAACAGTATATAACGTTATACGTTATCTGGTAATGCTACATAACGTTATACGTTATATGGTAATGCTACATAACGTTATACGTTATATGGTAACAGTATATAACGTTATTCGTTATAACGTAATGCTACATAACGTTATACGCTATATGGTAACAGTATATAACGTTATACGTTATATGGTCATGCTACTTAACGTTATACGTTATATGGTAATGCTACATAACGTTATACATTATATGGTAATGCTACATAACGTTATACGTTATATGGTAATGCTACGTAACGTTATACGTTATATGGTAATGCTACATAACGTTATACATTATATGGTAATGCTACATAACGTTATACGTTATATGGTAATGCTACATAACGTTATACGTTATATGGTAATGCTACATAACGTTATACGTTATATGGTAATGCTACATAACGTTATACATTATATGGTAATGCTACATAATGTTATACGTTATGTGGTAACAGTATACAACGTTATACGTTATAAGGTAATAGTAAATAACGTTACACGTTATATGGTAATGCTACATAACGTTATACGTTATATGGTAATGCTACATAACGTTATACGTTATATGGTAATGCTACATAACGTTATACATTATATGGTAATGCTACATAACGTTATACGTTATATGGTAACAGTATACAACGTTATACGTAATAAGGTAATAGTAAATAACGTTACACGTTATATGGTAATGCGACATAACGTTATACGTTATATGGTAATGCTACATAACGTTATACGTTATATGGTAATGCTACATAACGTTATACGTTATATGGTAATGCTACATTACGTTATACGTTATATGGTAACAGTATATAACGTTATACGTTATATGGTAACAGTATATAACGTTATACGTTATCTGGTAATGCTACATAACGTTATACGTTATATGGTAATGCTACATAACGTTATACGTTATATGGTAACAGTATACACCGTTATACGTAATAAGGTAATAGTAAATAACGTTACACGTTATATGGTAATGCGACATAACGTTATACGTTATATGGTAATGCTACATAACGTTATATGTTATATGGTAATGCTACATAACGTTATACGTTATATGGTAATGCTACATTACGTTATACGTTACATGGTAACAGTATATAACGTTATACGTTATATGGTAACAGTATATAACGTTATACGTTATCTGGTAATGCTACATAACGTTATACGTTATATGGTAATGCTACATAACGTTATACGTTATATGGTAACAGTATATAACGTTATTCGTTATAACGTAATGCTACATAACGTTATACGTTATATGGTAACAGTATATAACGTTATACGTTATATGGTCATGCTACATAACGTTATACGTTATATGGTAATGCTACATAACGTTATACATTATATGGTAATGCTACATAACGTTATACGTTATATGGTAATGCTACGTAACGTTATACGTTATATGGTAATGCTACATAACGTTGTACATTATATGGTAATGCTACATAACGTTATACGTTATATGGTAATGCTACATAACGTTATACGTTATATGGTAATGCTACATAACGTTATACGTTATATGGTAATGCTACATAACGTTATACATTATATGGTAATGCTACATAACGTTATACGTTATGTGGTAACAGTATACAACGTTATACGTTATAAGGTAATAGTAAATAACGTTACACGTTATATGGTAATGCTACATAACGTTATACGTTATATGGTAATGCTACATAACGTTATACGTTATATGGTAATGCTACATAACGTTATACATTATATGGTAATGCTACATAACGTTATACGTTATATGGTAACAGTATACAACGTTATACGTTATAAGGTAATAGTAAATAACGTTACACGTTATATGGTAATGCTACATAACGTTATACGTTACATGGTAATGCTACATAACGTTATACGTTATATGGTAATGCTACATAACGTTATACGTTATATGGTAATGCTACATAACGTTATACGTTATATGGTAATGCTACATAACGTTATACATTTTATGGTAACAGTATACAACGTTATACGTAATAAGGTAATAGTAAATAACGTTACACGTTATATGGTAATGCGACATAACGTTATACGTTATATGGTAATGCTACATAACGTTATACGTTATATGGTAATGCTATATAACGTTATACGTTATATGGTAATGCTACATTACGTTATACGTTATATGGTAACAGTATATAACGTTATACGTTATATGGTAACAGTATATAACGTTATACGTTATCTGGTAATGCTACATAACGTTATACGTTATATGGTAATGCTACATAACGTTATACGTTATATGGTAACAGTATATAACGTTATTCGTTATAACGTAGTGCTACATAACGTTATACGTTATATGGTAACAGTATATAACGTTATACGTTATATGGTAATGCTACATAACGTTATACGTTATATGGTAATGCTACATAACGTTATACATTATATGGTAATGCTACATAACGTTATACGTTATATGGTAATGCTACATAACGTTATACGTTATATGGTAACAGTATACAACGTTATACGTTATAAGGTAATAGTAAATAACGTTACACGTTATATGGTAATGCTACATAACGTTATACGTTATATGGTAATGCTACATAACGTTATACGTTATATGGTAATGCTACATAACGTTATACGTTATATGGTAACAGTATATAACGTTATACGTTATATGGTAATGCTACATAACGTTATACGTTATATGGTAATGCTACATAACGTTATACGTTATATGGTAACAGTATATAACGTTATTCGTTATAACGTAATGCTACATAACGTTATACGTTATATGGTAACAATATATAAAGTTATACGTTATATGGCAATGCTACATAACGTAATACGTTATATGGTAATGCTACATAACGTTATACGTTATATGGTAATGCTACATAACGTTATACGTTATATGGTAACAGTATATAACGTTATACGTTATATGGTAACAGTATATAACGTTATACGTTATATGGTAACAGTATATAACGTTATACGTTATATGGTAATGCTACATAACGTTATACGTTATATGGTAATGCTACATAACGTTATACGTTATATGGTAACTGTATATAACGTTATACGTTATATGGTAACAGTATAGAACGTTATACGTTATATGGTAATGCTACATAACGTTATACGTTATATGGTAATGCTACATATCGTTATACGTTATATGGTAATGCTACATAACGTTATACGTTATATTGTAATGCTACATAACGTTATACGTTATATGGTAATAGTATACAACGTTATACGTTATAAGGTAATAGTAAATAACGTTATACATTATATGGTAACTGTATACAACGTTATACGTTATAAGGTAATAGTAAATAACGTTACACGTTATATGGTAATGCTACATAACGTTATACGTTATATGGTAATGCTACATAACGTTATACGTTATATGGTAATGCTACATAACGTTATACGTTATATGGTAATGCTACATTACGTTATACGTTATATGGTAACAGTACATAACGTTATACGTTATATGGTAACAGTATATAACGTTATACGTTATATGGTAATGCTACATAACGTTATACGTTATATGGTAATGCTACATAACGTTATACGTTATATGGTAATGCTACATAACGTTATACGTTATATGGTAATGCTACATAACGTTATACTTTATATGGTAACAGTATATAACGTTATACATTATATGGTAATGCTACATAACGTTATACGTTATATGGAAATGCTACATAACGTTATACGTTATATGGTAATGCTACATAACGTTATACGTTATATGGTAATGCTACATAACGTTATACGTTATATGGTAACAGTATATAACGTTATTCGTTATAACGTAATGCTACATAACGTTATACGTTATATGGTAACAGTATATAACGTTATACGTTATATGGTAATGCTACATAACGTTATACGTTATATGGTAATGCTACATAACGTTATACGTTATATGGTAACAGTATATAACGTTATACGTTATATGGTAACAGTATATAACGTTATACGTTATATGGTAATGCTACATAACGTTATACGTTATAAGGTAATGATACATAACGTTATACGTTATATGGTAGTGCTACATAACGTTATACGTTATATGGTAACAGTATATAACGTTATACGTTATATGGTAATGCTACATAACGTTATACGTTATAAGGTAATGCTACATAACGTTATACATTATATGGTAATGCTACATAACGTTATACGTTATATGGTAACAGGATACAACGTTATACGTTATAAGGTAATAGTAAATAACGTTACACGTTATATGGTAATGCTACATAACGTTATACGTTATATGGTAATGCTACATAACGTTATACGTTATATGGTAACTGTATATAACGTTATACGTTATATGGTAACAGTATAGAACGTTATACGTTATATGGTAATGCTACATAACGTTATACGTTATATGGTAATGCTACATATCGTTATACGTTATATGCTAATGCTACATAACGTTATACGTTATATGGTAATGCTACATAACGTTATACGTTATATGGTAACAGTATATAACGTTATACGTTATATGGTAACAGTATATAACGTTATACGTTATATGGTAACAGTATATAACGTTATACGTTATATGGTAATGCTACATAACGTTATACGTTATATGGTAATGCTACATAACGTTATACGTTATATGGTAACTGTATATAACGTTATACGTTATATGGTAACAGTATAGAACGTTATACGTTATATGGTAATGCTACATAACGTTATACGTTATATGGTAATGCTACATATCGTTATACGTTATATGGTAATGCTACATAACGGTATACGTTATATTGTAATGCTACATAACGTTATACGTTATATGGTAATAGTATACAACGTTATACGTTATAAGGTAATAGTAAATAACGTTACACGTTATATGGTAAAGCTACATAACGTTATACGTTATATGGTAATGCTACATAACGTTATACGTTATATGGTAATGCTACATAACGTTATACGTTATATGGTAATGGTACATAACGTTATACATTATATGGTAATGCTACATAACGTTATACATTATATGGTAACAGTATACAACGTTATACGTTATAAGGTAATAGTAAATAACGTTACACGTTATATGGTAATGCTACATAACGTTATACGTTATATGGTAATGCTACATAACGTTATACGTTATATGGTAATGCTACATAACGTTATACGTTATATGGTAATGCTACATTACGTTATACGTTATATGGTAACAGTACATAACGTTATACGTTATATGGTAACAGTATATAACGTTATACGTTATATGGTAATGCTACATAACGTTATACGTTATATGGTAATGCTACATAACGTTATACGTCATATGGTAACAGTATATAACGTTATTCGTTATAACGTAATGCTACATAACGTTATACGTTATATGGTAACAGTATATAACGTTATACGTTATATGGTAATGCTACATAACGTTATACGTTATATGGTAATGCTACATAACGTTATACATTATATGGCAATGCTACATAACGTTATACGTTATATGGTAATGCTACGTAACGTTATACGTTATATGGTAATGCTACATAACGTTATACATTATATGGTAATGCTACATAACGTTATACGTTATATGGTAATGCTACATAACGTTATACGTTATATGGTAATGCTACATAACGTTATACGTTATATGGTAATGCTACATAACGTTATACCTTATATGGTAATGCTACATAACGTTATACGTTATAAGGTAACAGTATACAACGTTATACGTTATAAGGTAATAGTAAATAACGTTACACGTTATATGGTAATGCTACATAACGTTATACGTTACATGGTAATGCTACATAACGTTATACGTTATATGGTAATGCTACATAACGTTATACGTTATATGGTAATGCTACATAACGTTATACGTTATATGGTAATGCTACATAACGTTATACATTATATGGTAATGCTACATAACGTTATACATTTTATGGTAACAGTATACAACGTTATACGTAATAAGGTAATAGTAAATAACGTTACACGTTATATGGTAATGCGACATAACGTTATACGTTATATGGTAATGCTACATAACGTTATGTGTTATATGGTAATGCTACATAACGTTATACGTTATATGGTAATGCTACATTACGTTATACGTTATATGGTAACAGTATATAACGTTATACGTTATATGGTAACAGTATATAACGTTATACGTTATCTGGTAATGCTACATAACGTTATACGTTATATGGTAATGCTACATAACGTTATACGTTATATGGTAACAGTATATAACGTTATTCGTTATAACGTAATGCTACATAACGTTATACGCTATATGGTAACAGTGTATAACGTTATACGTTATATGGTCATGCTACATAACGTTATACGTTATATGGTAATGCTACATAACGTTATACATTATATGGTAATGCTACATAACGTTATACGTTATATGGTAATGCTACGTAACGTTATACGTTATATGGTAATGCTACATAACGTTATACATTATATGGTAATGCTACATAACGTTATACGTTATATGGTAATGCTACATAATGTTATACGTTATATGGTAATGCTACATAACGTTATACGTTATATGGTAATGCTACATAACGTTATACATTATATGGTAATGCTACATAACGTTATACGTTATGTGGTAACAGTATACAACGTTATACGTTATAAGGTAATAGTAAATAACGTTACACGTTATATGGTAATGCTACATAACGTTATACGTTATATGGTAATGCTACATAACGTTATACGTTATATGGTAATGCTACATAACGTTATACATTATATGGTAATGCTACATAACGTTATACGTTATATGGTAACAGTATACAACGTTATACGTAATAAGGTAATAGTAAATAACGTTACACGTTATATGGTAATGCGACATAACGTTATACGTTATATGGTAATGCTACATAACGTTATACGTTATATGGTAATGCTACATAACGTTATACGTTATATGGTAATGCTACATTACGTTATACGTTATATGGTAACAGTATATAACGTTATACGTTATATGGTAACAGTATATAACGTTATACGTTATCTGGTAATGCTACATAACGTTATACGTTATATGGTAATGCTACATAACGTTATACGTTATATGGTAACAGTATATAACGTTATTCGTTATAACGTAATGCTACATAACGTTATACGTTATATGGTAACAGTATATAACGTTATACGTTATATGGTCATGCTACATAACGTTATACGTTATATGGTAGTGCTACATAACGTTATACATTATATGGTAATGCTACATAACGTTATACGTTATATGGTAATGCTACGTAACGTTATACGTTATATGGTAATGCTACATAACGTTGTACATTATATGGTAATGCTACATAACGTTATACGTTATATGGTAATGCTACATAACGTTATACGTTATATGGTAATGCTACATAACGTTATACGTTATATGGTAATGCTACATAACGTTATACATTATATGGTAATGCTACATAACGTTATACGTTATGTGGTAACAGTATACAACGTTATACGTTATAAGGTAATAGTAAATAACGTTACACGTTATATGGTAATGCTACATAACGTTATACGTTATATGGTAATGCTACATAACGTTATACGTTATATGGTAATGCTACATAACGTTATACATTATATGGTAATGCTACATAACGTTATACGTTATATGGTAACAGTATACAACGTTATACGTTATAAGGTAATAGTAAATAACGTTACACGTTATATGGTAATGCTACATAACGTTATACGTTACATGGTAATGCTACATAACGTTATACGTTATATGGTAATGCTACATAACGTTACACGTTATATGGTAATGCTACATAACGTTATACGTTATATGGTAATGCTACATAACGTTATACATTTTATGGTAACAGTATACAACGTTATACGTAATAAGGTAATAGTAAATAACGTTACACGTTATATGGTAATGCGACATAACGTTATACGTTATATGGTAATGCTACATAACGTTATACGTTATATGGTAATGCTATATAACGTTATACGTTATATGGTAATGCTACATTACGTTATACGTTATATGGTAACAGTATATAACGTTATACGTTATATGGTAACAGTATATAACGTTATACGTTATCTGGTAATGCTACATAACGTTATACGTTATATGGTAATGCTACATAACGTTATACGTTATATGGTAATGCTACATAACGTTATACATTATATGGTAATGCTACATAACGTTATACGTTATATGGTAATGCTACGTAACGTTATACGTTATATGGTAATGCTACATAACGTTATACATTATATGGTAATGCTACATAACGTTATACGTTATATGGTAATGCTACATAACGTTATACGTTATATGGTAATGCTACATAACGTTATACGTTATATGGTAATGCTACATAACGTTATACCTTATATGGTAATGCTACATAACGTTATACGTTATATGGTAACAGTATACAACGTTATACGTTATAAGGTAATAGTAAATAACGTTACACGTTATATGGTAATGCTACATAACGTTATACGTTACATGGTAATGCTACATAACGTTATACGTTATATGGTAATGCTACATAACGTAATACGTTATATGGTAATGCTACATAACGTTATACGTTATATGGTAATGCTACATAACGTTATACATTATATGGTAATGCTACATAACGTTATACATTTTATGGTAACAGTATACAACGTTATACGTAATAAGGTAATAGTAAATAACGTTACACGTTATATGGTAATGCGACATAACGTTATACGTTATATGGTAATGCTACATAACGTTATATGTTATATGGTAATGCTACATAACGTTATACGTTATATGGTAATGCTACATTACGTTATACGTTATATGGTAACAGTATATAACGTTATACGTTATATGGTAACAGTATATAACGTTATACGTTATCTGGTAATGCTACATAACGTTATACGTTATATGGTAATGCTACATAACGTTATACGTTATATGGTAACAGTATATAACGTTATTCGTTATAACGTAATGCTACATAACGTTATACGCTATATGGTAACAGTGTATAACGTTATACGTTATATGGTCATGCTACATAACGTTATACGTTATATGGTAATGCTACATAACGTTATACATTATATGGTAATGCTACATAACGTTATACGTTATATGGTAATGCTACGTAACGTTATACGTTATATGGTAATGCTACATAACGTTATACATTATATGGTAATGCTACATAACGTTATACGTTATATGGTAATGCTACATAATGTTATACGTTATATGGTAATGCTACATAACGTTATACGTTATATGGTAATGCTACATAACGTTATACATTATATGGTAATGCTACATAACGTTATACGTTATGTGGTAACAGTATACAACGTTATACGTTATAAGGTAATAGTAAATAACGTTACACGTTATATGGTAATGCTACATAACGTTATACGTTATATGGTAATGCTACATAACGTTATACGTTATATGGTAATGCTACATAACGTTATACATTATATGGTAATGCTACATAACGTTATACGTTATATGGTAACAGTATACAACGTTATACGTAATAAGGTAATAGTAAATAACGTTACACGTTATATGGTAATGCGACATAACGTTATACGTTATATGGTAATGCTACATAACGTTATACGTTATATGGTAATGCTACATAACGTTATACGTTATATAGTAATGCTACATTACGTTATACGTTATATGGTAACAGTATATAACGTTATACGTTATATGGTAACAGTATATAACGTTATACGTTATCTGGTAATGCTACATAACGTTATACGTTATATGGTAATGCTACATAACGTTATACGTTATATGGTAACAGTATATAACGTTATTCGTTATAACGTAATGCTACATAACGTTATACGTTATATGGTAACAGTATATAACGTTATACGTTATATGGTCATGCTACATAACGTTATACGTTATATGGTAGTGCTACATAACGTTATACATTATATGGTAATGCTACATAACGTTATACGTTATATGGTAATGCTACGTAACGTTATACGTTATATGGTAATGCTACATAACGTTGTACATTATATGGTAATGCTACATAACGTTATACGTTATATGGTAATGCTACATAACGTTATACGTTATATGGTAATGCTACATAACGTTATACGTTATATGGTAATGCTACATAACGTTATACATTATATGGTAATGCTACATAACGTTATACGTTATGTGGTAACAGTATACAACGTTATACGTTATAAGGTAATAGTAAATAACGTTACACGTTATATGGTAATGCTACATAACGTTATACGTTATATGGTAATGCTACATAACGTTATACGTTATATGGTAATGCTACATAACGTTATACGTTATATGGTAACAGTATATAACGTTATACGTTATATGGTAATGCTACATAACGTTATACGTTATATGGTAATGCTACATAACGTTATACGTTATATGGTAACAGTATATAACGTTATTCGTTATAACGTAATGCTACATAACGTTATACGTTATATGGTAACTGTATATAACGTTATACGTTATATGGTAACAGTATAGAACGTTATACGTTATATGGTAATGCTACATAACGTTATACGTTATATGGTAATGCTACATATCGTTATACGTTATATGCTAATGCTACATAACGTTATACGTTATATGGTAATGCTACATAACGTTATACGTTATATGGTAACAGTATATAACGTTATACGTTATATGGTAACAGTATATAACGTTATACGTTATATGGTAACAGTATATAACGTTATACGTTATATGGTAATGCTACATAACGTTATACGTTATATGGTAATGCTACATAACGTTATACGTTATATGGTAACTGTATATAACGTTATACGTTATATGGTAACAGTATAGAACGTTATACGTTATATGGTAATGCTACATAACGTTATACGTTATATGGTAATGCTACATATCGTTATACGTTATATGGTAATGCTACATAACGGTATACGTTATATTGTAATGCTACATAACGTTATACGTTATATGGTAATAGTATACAACGTTATACGTTATAAGGTAATAGTAAATAACGTTACACGTTATATGGTAAAGCTACATAACGTTATACGTTATATGGTAATGCTACATAACGTTATACGTTATATGGTAATGCTACATAACGTTATACGTTATATGGTAATGGTACATAACGTTATACATTATATGGTAATGCTACATAACGTTATACATTATATGGTAACAGTATACAACGTTATACGTTATAAGGTAATAGTAAATAACGTTACACGTTATATGGTAATGCTACATAACGTTATACGTTATATGGTAATGCTACATAACGTTATACGTTATATGGTAATGCTACATAACGTTATACGTTATATGGTAATGCTACATTACGTTATACGTTATATGGTAACAGTACATAACGTTATACGTTATATGGTAACAGTATATAACGTTATACGTTATATGGTAATGCTACATAACGTTATACGTTATATGGTAATGCTACATAACGTTATACGTCATATGGTAACAGTATATAACGTTATTCGTTATAACGTAATGCTACATAACGTTATACGTTATATGGTAACAGTATATAACGTTATACGTTATATGGTAATGCTACATAACGTTATACGTTATATGGTAATGCTACATAACGTTATACATTATATGGTAATGCTACATAACGTTATACGTTATATGGTAATGCTACGTAACGTTATACGTTATATGGTAATGCTACATAACGTTATACATTATATGGTAATGCTACATAACGTTATACGTTATATGGTAATGCTACATAACGTTATACGTTATATGGTAATGCTACATAACGTTATACGTTATATGGTAATGCTACATAACGTTATACCTTATATGGTAATGCTACATAACGTTATACGTTATATGGTAACAGTATACAACGTTATACGTTATAAGGTAATAGTAAATAACGTTACACGTTATATGGTAATGCTACATAACGTTATACGTTACATGGTAATGCTACATAACGTTATACGTTATATGGTAATGCTACATAACGTTATACGTTATATGGTAATGCTACATAACGTTATACGTTATATGGTAATGCTACATAACGTTATACATTATATGGTAATGCTACATAACGTTATACATTTTATGGTAACAGTATACAACGTTATACGTAATAAGGTAATAGTAAATAACGTTACACGTTATATGGTAATGCGACATAACGTTATACGTTATATGGTAATGCTACATAACGTTATATGTTATATGGTAATGCTACATAACGTTATACGTTATATGGTAATGCTACATTACGTTATACGTTATATGGTAACAGTATATAACGTTATACGTTATATGGTAACAGTATATAACGTTATACGTTATCTGGTAATGCTACATAACGTTATACGTTATATGGTAATGCTACATAACGTTATACGTTATATGGTAACAGTATATAACGTTATTCGTTATAACGTAATGCTACATAACGTTATACGCTATATGGTAACAGTGTATAACGTTATACGTTATATGGTCATGCTACATAACGTTATACGTTATATGGTAATGCTACATAACGTTATACATTAT
Organism: Bombus sonorus; assembly: GCA_029958995.1. Classification (NCBI taxonomy): domain Eukaryota; kingdom Metazoa; phylum Arthropoda; class Insecta; order Hymenoptera; family Apidae; genus Bombus; species Bombus sonorus. The sequence goes on along the minus strand of JARWAU010000001.1, from coordinate 23,252,539 downwards.
ATGGTAATGCTACATAACGTTATACGTTATATGGTAATGCTACGTAACGTTATACGTTATATGGTAATGCTACATAACGTTATACATTATATGGTAATGCTACATAACGTTATACGTTATATGGTAATGCTACATAATGTTATACGTTATATGGTAATGCTACATAACGTTATACGTTATATGGTAATGCTACATAACGTTATACATTATATGGTAATGCTACATAACGTTATACGTTATGTGGTAACAGTATACAACGTTATACGTTATAAGGTAATAGTAAATAACGTTACACGTTATATGGTAATGCTACATAACGTTATACGTTATATGGTAATGCTACATAACGTTATACGTTATATGGTAATGCTACATAACGTTATACATTATATGGTAATGCTACATAACGTTATACGTTATACGGTAACAGTATACAACGTTATACGTAATAAGGTAATAGTAAATAACGTTACACGTTATATGGTAATGCGACATAACGTTATACGTTATATGGTAATGCTACATAACGTTATACGTTATATGGTAATGCTACATAACGTTATACGTTATATGGTAATGCTACATTACGTTATACGTTATATGGTAACAGTATATAACGTTATACGTTATATGGTAACAGTATATAACGTTATACGTTATCTGGTAATGCTACATAACGTTATACGTTATATGGTAATGCTACATAACGTTATACGTTATATGGTAACAGTATATAACGTTATTCGTTATAACGTAATGCTACATAACGTTATACGTTATATGGTAACAGTATATAACGTTATACGTTATATGGTCATGCTACATAACGTTATACGTTATATGGTAGTGCTACATAACGTTATACATTATATGGTAATGCTACATAACGTTATACGTTATATGGTAATGCTACGTAACGTTATACGTTATATGGTAATGCTACATAACGTTGTACATTATATGGTAATGCTACATAACGTTATACGTTATATGGTAATGCTACATAACGTTATACGTTATATGGTAATGCTACATAACGTTATACGTTATATGGTAATGCTACATAACGTTATACATTATATGGTAATGCTACATAACGTTATACGTTATGTGGTAACAGTATACAACGTTATACGTTATAAGGTAATAGTAAATAACGTTACACGTTATATGGTAATGCTACATAACGTTATACGTTATATGGTAATGCTACATAACGTTATACGTTATATGGTAATGCTACATAACGTTATACATTATATGGTAATGCTACATAACGTTATACGTTATATGGTAACAGTATACAACGTTATACGTTATAAGGTAATAGTAAATAACGTTACACGTTATATGGTAATGCTACATAACGTTATACGTTACATGGTAATGCTACATAACGTTATACGTTATATGGTAATGCTACATAACGTTACACGTTATATGGTAATGCTACATAACGTTATACGTTATATGGTAATGCTACATAACGTTATACATTTTATGGTAACAGTATACAACGTTATACGTAATAAGGTAATAGTAAATAACGTTACACGTTATATGGTAATGCGACATAACGTTATACGTTATATGGTAATGCTACATAACGTTATACGTTATATGGTAGTGCTATATAACGTTATACGTTATATGGTAATGCTACATTACGTTATACGTTATATGGTAACAGTATATAACGTTATACGTTATATGGTAACAGTATATAACGTTATACGTTATCTGGTAATGCTACATAACGTTATACGTTATATGGTAATGCTACATAACGTTATACGTTATATGGTAATGCTACATAACGTTATACATTATATGGTAATGCTACATAACGTTATACGTTATATGGTAATGCTACGTAACGTTATACGTTATATGGTAATGCTACATAACGTTATACATTATATGGTAATGCTACATAACGTTATACGTTATATGGTAATGCTACATAACGTTATACGTTATATGGTAATGCTACATAACGTTATACGTTATATGGTAATGCTACATAACGTTATACCTTATATGGTAATGCTACATAACGTTATACGTTATATGGTAACAGTATACAACGTTATACGTTATAAGGTAATAGTAAATAACGTTACACGTTATATGGTAATGCTACATAACGTTATACGTTACATGGTAATGCTACATAACGTTATACGTTATATGGTAATGCTACATAACGTTATACGTTATATGGTAATGCTACATAACGTTATACGTTATATGGTAATGCTACATAACGTTATACATTATATGGTAATGCTACATAACGTTATACATTTTATGGTAACAGTATACAACGTTATACGTAATAAGGTAATAGTAAATAACGTTACACGTTATATGGTAATGCGACATAACGTTATACGTTATATGGTAATGCTACATAACGTTATATGTTATATGGTAATGCTACATAACGTTATACGTTATATGGTAATGCTACATTACGTTATACGTTATATGGTAACAGTATATAACGTTATACGTTATATGGTAACAGTATATAACGTTATACGTTATCTGGTAATGCTACATAACGTTATACGTTATATGGTAATGCTACATAACGTTATACGTTATATGGTAACAGTATATAACGTTATTCGTTATAACGTAATGCTACATAACGTTATACGCTATATGGTAACAATGTATAACGTTATACGTTATATGGTCATGCTACATAACGTTATACGTTATATGGTAACAGTATATAACGTTATACGTTATATGGTCATGCTACATAACGTTATACGTTATATGGTAGTGCTACATAACGTTATACATTATATGGTAATGCTACATAACGTTATACGTTATATGGTAATGCTACGTAACGTTATACGTTATATGGTAATGCTACATAACGTTGTACATTATATGGTAATGCTACATAACGTTATACGTTATATGGTAATGCTACATAACGTTATACGTTATATGGTAATGCTACATAACGTTATACGTTATATGGTAATGCTACATAACGTTATACATTATATGGTAATGCTACATAACGTTATACGTTATGTGGTAACAGTATACAACGTTATACGTTATAAGGTAATAGTAAATAACGTTACACGTTATATGGTAATGCTACATAACGTTATACGTTATATGGTAATGCTACATAACGTTATACGTTATATGGTAATGCTACATAACGTTATACATTATATGGTAATGCTACATAACGTTATACGTTATATGGTAACAGTATACAACGTTATACGTTATAAGGTAATAGTAAATAACGTTACACGTTATATGGTAATGCTACATAACGTTATACGTTACATGGTAATGCTACATAACGTTATACGTTATATGGTAATGCTACATAACGTTACACGTTATATGGTAATGCTGCATAACGTTATACGTTATATGGTAATGCTACATAACGTTATACATTTTATGGTAACAGTATACAACGTTATACGTAATAAGGTAATAGTAAATAACGTTACACGTTATATGGTAATGCGACATAACGTTATACGTTATATGGTAATGCTACATAACGTTATACGTTATATGGTAATGCTATATAACGTTATACGTTATATGGTAATGCTACATTACGTTATACGTTATATGGTAACAGTATATAACGTTATACGTTATATGGTAACAGTATATAACGTTATACGTTATCTGGTAATGCTACATAACGTTATACGTTATATGGTAATGCTACATAACGTTATACGTTATATGGTAACAGTATATAACGTTATTCGTTATAACGTAGTGCTACATAACGTTATACGTTATATGGTAACAGTATATAACGTTATACGTTATATGGTAATGCTACATAACGTTATACGTTATATGGTAATGCTACATAACGTTATACATTATATGGTAATGCTACATAACGTTATACGTTATATGGTAATGCTACATAACGTTATACGTTATATGGTAACAGTATACAACGTTATACGTTATAAGGTAATAGTAAATAACGTTACACGTTATATGGTAATGCTACATAACGTTATACGTTATATGGTAATGCTACATAACGTTATACGTTATATGGTAATGCTACATAACGTTATACGTTATATGGTAACAGTATATAACGTTATACGTTATATGGTAATGCTACATAACGTTATACGTTATATGGTAATGCTACATAACGTTATACGTTATATGGTAACAGTATATAACGTTATTCGTTATAACGTAATGCTACATAACGTTATACGTTATATGGTAACAATATATAAAGTTATACGTTATATGGCAATGCTACATAACGTAATACGTTATATGGTAATGCTACATAACGTTATACGTTATATGGTAATGCTACATAACGTTATACGTTATATGGTAACAGTATATAACGTTATACGTTATATGGTAACAGTATATAACGTTATACGTTATATGGTAACAGTATATAACGTTATACGTTATATGGTAATGCTACATAACGTTATACGTTATATGGTAATGCTACATAACGTTATACGTTATATGGTAACTGTATATAACGTTATACGTTATATGGTAACAGTATAGAACGTTATACGTTATATGGTAATGCTACATAACGTTATACGTTATATGGTAATGCTACATATCGTTATACGTTATATGGTAATGCTACATAACGTTATACGTTATATTGTATTGCTACATAACGTTATACGTTATATGGTAATAGTATACAACGTTATACGTTATAAGGTAATAGTAAATAACGTTATACATTATATGGTAACTGTATACAACGTTATACGTTATAAGGTAATAGTAAATAACGTTACACGTTATATGGTAATGCTACATAACGTTATACGTTATATGGTAATGCTACATAACGTTATACGTTATATGGTAATGCTACATAACGTTATACGTTATATGGTAATGCTACATTACGTTATACGTTATATGGTAACAGTACATAACGTTATACGTTATATGGTAACAGTATATAACGTTATACGTTATATGGTAATGCTACATAACGTTATACGTTATATGGTAATGCTACATAACGTTATACGTTATATGGTAACAGTATATAACGTTATTCGTTATAACGTAATGCTACATAACGTTATACGTTATATGGTAACAGTATATAACGTTATACGTTATATGGTAATGCTACATAACGTTATACATTATATGGTAATGCTACATAACGTTATACGTTATATGGTAATGCTACGTAACGTTATACGTTATATGGTAATGCTACATATCGTTATACATTATATGGTAATGCTACATAACGTTATACGTTATATGGTAATGCTACATAACGTTATACGTTATATGGTAATGCTACATAACGTTATACGTTATATGGTAATGCTACATAACGTTATACATTATATGGTAATGCTACATAACGTTTTACGTTATATGGTAACAGTATACAACGTTATACGTTATAAGGTAATAGCAAATAACGTTACACGTTATATGGCAATGCTACATAACGTTATACGTTACATGGTAATGCTACATAACGTTATACGTTATATGGTAATGCTACATAACGTTATACGTCATATGGTAATGCTACATAACGTTATACGTTATATGGTAATGCTACATAACGTTATACATTATATGGTAATGCTACATAACGTTATACATTTTATGGTAACAGTATACAACGTTATACGTAATAAGGTAATAGTAAATAACGTTACACGTTATATGGTAATGCGACATAACGTTATACGTTATATGGTAATGCTACATAACGTTATACGTTATATGGTAATGCTACATATCGTTATACGTTATATGGTAATGCTACATTACGTTATACGTTATATGGTAACAGTATATAACGTTATACGTTATATGGTAACAGTATATAACGTTATACGTTATCTGGTAATGCTACATAACGTTATACGTTATATGGTAATGCTACATAACGTTATACGTTATATGGTAACAGTATATAACGTTATTCGTTATAACGTAATGCTACATAACGTTATACGTTATATGGTAACAGTATATAACGTTATACGTTCTATGGTAATGCTACATAACGTTATACGTTATATGGTAATGCTACATAACGTTATACATTATATGGTAATGCTACATAACGTTATACGTTATATGGTAATGCTACGTAACGTTATACGTTATATGGTAATGCTACATAACGTTATACATTATATGGTAATGCTACATAACGTTATACGTTATATGGTAATGCTACATAACGTTATACGTTATATGGTAATGCTACATAACGTTATACGTTATATGGTAATGCTACATAACGTTATACATTATATGGTAATGCTACATAACGTTATACGTTATATGGTAACAGTAGACAACGTTATACGTTATAAGGTAATAGTAAATAACGTTACACGTTATATGGTAATGCTACATAACGTTATACGTTATATGGTAATGCTACATAACGTTATACGTTATATGGTAATGCTACATAACGTTATACATTATATGGTAATGCTACATAACGTTATACGTTATATGGTAATGGTATATAACATTATACGTTATATGGTAATGCGACATAACGTTATACGTTATATGGTAACAGTATATAACGTTATACGTTATATGGTAATGCCACATAACGTTATACGTTATAAGGTAATGATACATAACGTCATACGTTATATGGTAGTGCTACATAACGTTATACGTTATATGGTAACAGTATATAACGTTATACGTTATATGGTAATGCTACATAGCGTTATACGTTATAAGGTAATGCTACATAACGTTATACGTTATATGGCAATGCTACATAACGTTATACGTTATATGGTAACGGTATACAACGTTATACGTTATAGGGTAATAGTAAATAACGTTACACGTTATATGGTAATGCTACATAACGTTATACGTTATATGGTAATGCTACATAACGTTATACGTTATATGGTAATGCTACATAACGTTATACATTATATGGTAATGCTACATAACGTTATACATTATATGGTAACAGTACACAACGTTATACGTTATAAGGTAATAGTAAACAACGTTACACGTTATATGGTAATGCTACATAACGTTATACGTTATATGGTAATGCTACATAACGTTATACGTTATATGGTAATGCTACATAACGTTATACGTTATATGGTAATGCTACATTACGTTATACGTTATATGGTAACAGTATATAACGTTATACGTTATATGGTAACAGTATATAACGTTATACGTTATAAGGTAATGATACATAACGTCATACGTTATATGGTAGTGCTACATAACGTTATACGTTATATGGTAACAGTATATAACGTTATACGTTATATGGTAATGCTACATAGCGTTATACGTTATAAGGTAATGCTACATAACGTTATACGTTATATGGTAATGCTACATAACGTTATACGTTATATGGTAACGGTATACAACGTTATACGTTATAGGGTAATAGTAAATAACGTTACACGTTATATGGTAATGCTACATAACGTTATACGTTATATGGTAATGCTACATAACGTTATACGTTATATGGTAATGCTACATAACGTTATACATTATATGGTAATGCTACATAACGTTATACATTATATGGTAACAGTACACAACGTTATACGTTATAAGGTAATAGTAAACAACGTTACACGTTATATGGTAATGCTACATAACGTTATACGTTATATGGTAATGCTACATAACGTTATACGTTATATGGTTACAGTATATAACGTTATTCGTTATATGGTAACAGTATATAACGTTATACGTTATATGGTAATGCTACATATCGTTAAACGTTATATGGTAATGCTACATTACGTTATACGTTATATGGTTACAGTATATAACGTTATTCGTTATATGGTAACAGTATATAACGTTATACGTTATATGGTAATGCTACATAACGTTATACATTATATGGTAATGCTACATAACGTTATACGTTATATGGTAATGCTACATAACGTTATACATTATATGGTAATGCTACATAACGTTATACATTATATGGTAACAGTACACAACGTTATACGTTATAAGGTAATAGTAAACAACGTTACACGTTATATGGTAATGCTACATAACGTTATACGTTATATGGTTACAGTATATAACGTTATTCGTTATATGGTAACAGTATATAACGTTATACGTTTTATGGTAATGCTACATATCGTTAAACGTTATATGGTAATGCTACATTACGTTATACGTTATATGGTTACAGTATATAACGTTATTCGTTATATGGTAACAGTATATAACGTTATACGTTATATGGTAATGCTACATAACGTTATACATTATATGGTAATGCTACATAACGTTATACGTTATATGGTAATGCTACATTACGTTATACGTTATATGGTTACAGTATATAACGTTATTCGTTATATGGTAACAGTATATAACGTTATACGTTATATGGTAATGCTACATATCGTTAAACGTTATATGGTAATGCTGCATAGCGTTATACGTTATAAGGTAATGCTACATTACGTTATACGTTATATGGTAATGCTACATAACGTTATACGTTATATGGTAATGCTACATAACGTTATACGTTATATGGTAATGCTACATAACGTTATACGTTATATGGTAATGCTACATAACGTTATACGTTATATGGTAATGCTACATAACGTTATACATTATATGGTAATGCTACATAACGTTATACATTATATGGTAACAGTATACAACGTTATACGTTATAAGGTAATAGTAAATAACGTTACACGTTATATGGTTATGCTACATAACGTTATACGTTATATGGTAATGCTACATAACGTTATACGTTATATGGTAATGCTACATAACGTTATACGTTATATGGTGATGCTACATAACGTTATACGTTATATGGTAATGCCACATAACGTTATACGTTATATGGTAATGCTACATAACGTTATACGTTATATGGTAATGCTACATAACGTTATACGCTATATGGTAACAGTATATAACGTTATTCGTTATAACGTAATGCTACATAACGTTATACGTTATATGGTAGCAGTATATAACGTTATACGTTATATGGTAATGCTACATAACGTTATACGTTATATGGTAATGCCACATAACGTTATACATTATATGGTAATGCTACATAACGTTATACGTTATATGGTAATGCTACATAACGTTATACGTTATATGGTAATGCTACATAACGTTATACATTATATGGTAATGCTACATAACGTTTTACGTTATATAGTAACAGTATACAACGTTATACGTTATAAGGTAATAGTAAATAACGTTACACGTTATATGGTAATGCTACATAACGTTATACGTTATATGGTAATGCTACATAACGTTATACGTTATATGGTAATGCTACATAACGTTATACGTTATATGGTAATGCTACATAACGTTATACGTTATATGGTAATGCTACATAACGTTATACGTTATATGGTAATGCTACATAACGTTATACATTATATGGTAATGCTACATAACGTTATACATTATATGGTAACAGTATACAACGTTATACGTTATAAGGTAATAGCAAAGAACGTTACACGTTATATGGTAATGCTACATAACGTTATACGTTATATGGTAATGCTACATAACGTTATACGTTATATGGTAATGCGACATAACGTTATACGTTATATGGTAATGCTACATTACGTTATACGTTATATGGTAACAGTATATAACGTTATTCGTTATATGGTAACAGTATATAACGTTATACGTTATATGGTAATGCTACATATCGTTAAACGTTATATGGTAATGCTACATAACGTTGCACGTTATATGGTAATGCTACATAACGTTATACGTTATATCGTAATGCTACATAACGTTATACGTTATATGGTAATGCTACATAACGTTATACGTTATATGGTAATGCTACATAACGTTATACGTTATATGGTAATGCTACATAACGTTATACGTTATATGGTAATGCTACATAACGTTATACGTTATATGGTAATGCTACATAACGTTATACGTTATATGGTAATGCTACATTACGTTATACGTTATATGGTAACAGTATATAACGTTATACGTTATATGGTAACAGTATATAACGTTATACGTTATCTGGTAATGCTACATAACGTTATACGTTATATGGTAATGCTACATAACGTTATACGTTATATGGTAACAGTATATAACGTTATTCGTTATAACGTAATGCTACATAACGTTATACGTTATATGGTAACAGTATATAACGTTATACGTTATATGGTAATGCTACATAACGTTATACGTTATATGGTAATGCTACATAACGTTATACATTATATGGTAATGCTACATAACGTTATACGTTATATGGTAATGCTACGTAACGTTATACGTTATATGGTAATGCTACATAACGTTATACATTATATGGTAATGCTACATGACGTTATACGTTATATGGTAATGCTACATAACGTTATACGTTATATGGTAATGCTACATAACGTTATACGTTATATGGTAATCCTACATAACGTTATACATTATATGGTAATGCTACATAACGTTATACGTTATATGGTAACAGTATACAACGTTATACGTTATAAGGTAATAGTAAATAACGTTACACGTTATATGGTAATGCTACATAACGTTATACGTTATATGGTAATGCTACATAACGTTATACGTTATATGGTAATGCTACATAACGATATACGTTATATGGTAATGCTACATAACGTTATACGTTATATGGTAATGCTACATTACGTTATACGTTATATGGTAACAGTACATAACGTTATACGTTATATGGTAACAGTATATAACGGTATACGTTATATGGTAATGCTACATAACGTTATACGTTATATGGTAATGCTACATAACGTTATACGTTATATGCTAATGCTACATAACGTTATACGTTATATGGTAATGCTACATAACGTTATACATTATATGGTAATGCTACATAACGTTATACGTTATATGGTAACAGTATACAACGTTATACGTTATAAGGTAATAGTAAATAACGTTACACGTTATATGGTAATGCTACATAACGTTATACGTTATATGGTAACGCTACATAACGTTATACGTTATATGGTAATGCTACATAACGTTATACATTATATGGTAATGCTACATAACGTTATACGTTATATGGTAACAGTATACAACGTTGTACGTTATAAGGTAATAGTAAAGAACGTTACACGTTATATGGTAATGCTACATAACGTTATACGTTACATGGTAATGCTACATAACGTTATACGTTATATGGTAATGCTACATAACGTTATACGTTATATGGTAATGCTACATAACGTTATACGTTATATGGTAATGCTACATAACGTTATACATTTTATGGTAACAGTATACAACGTTATACGTAATAAGGTAATAGTAAATAACGTTACACGTAATATGGTAATGCGACATAACGTTATACGTTATATGGTAATGCTACATAGCGTTATACGTTATATGGTAATGCTACATAACGTTATACGTTATATGGTAATGCTACATTACGTTATACGCTATATGGTAACAGTATATAACGTTATACGTTATATGGTAACAGTATATAACGTTATACGTTATCTGGTAATGCTACATAACGTTATACGTTATATGGTAATGCTACATAACGTTATACGTTATATGGTAACAGTATATAACGTTATTCGTTATAACGTAATGCTACATAACGTTATACGTTATATGGTAACAGTATATAACGTTATACGTTATATGGTAATGCTACATAACGTTATACGTTATATGGTAATGCTACATAACGTTATACATTATATGGTAATGCTACATAACGTTATACGTTATATGGTAATGCTACGTAACGTTATACGTTATATGGTAATGCTACATAACGTTATACATTATATGGTAATGCTACATAACGTTATACGTTATATGGTAATGCTACATAACGTTATACGTTATATGGTAATGCTACATAACGTTAGACGTTATATGGTAATGCTACATAACGTTATACGTTATATGGTAATGCTACATAACGTTATACGTTATATGGTAATGCTACATTACGTTATACGTTATATGGTAACAGTATATAACGTTATACGTTATATGGTAACAGTATATAACGTTATACGTTATCTGGTAATGCTACATAACGTTATACGTTATATGGTAATGCTACATAACGTTATACGTTATATGGTAACAGTATATAACGTTATTCGTTATAACGTAATGCTACATAACGTTATACGTTATATGGTAACAGTATATAACGTTATACGTTATATGGTAATGCTACATAACGTTATACGTTATATGGTAATGCTACATAACGTTATACATTATATGGTAATGCTACATAACGTTATACGTTATATGGTAATGCTACGTAACGTTATACGTTATATGGTAATGCTACATAACGTTATACATTATATGGTAATGCTACATAACGTTATACGTTATATGGTAATGCTACATAACGTTATACGTTATATGGTAATGCTACATAACGTTATACGTTATATGGTAATCCTACATAACGTTATACATTATATGGTAATGCTACATAACGTTATACGTTATATGGTAACAGTATACAACGTTATACGTTATAAGGTAATAGTAAATAACGTTACACGTTATATGGTAATGCTACATAACGTTATACGTTATATGGTAATGCTACATAACGTTATACGTTATATGGTAATGCTACATAACGTTATACATTATATGGTAATGCTACATAACGTTATACGTTATATGGTAACAGTATACAACGTTATACGTTGTAAGGTAATAGTAAAGAACGTTACACGTTATATGGTAATGCTACATAACGTTATACGTTACATGGTAATGCTACATAACGTTATACGTTATATGGTAATGCTACATAACGTTATACGTTATATGGTAATGCTACATAACGTTATACGTTATATGGTAATGCTACATAGCGTTATACATTTTATGGTAACAGTATACAACGTTATACGTAATAAGGTAATAGTAAATAACGTTACACGTTATATGGTAATGCGACATAACGTTATACGTTATATGGTAATGCTACATAACGTTATACGTTATATGGTAATGCTACATAACGTTATACGTTATATGGTAATGCTACATTACGTTATACGTTATATGGTAACAGTATATAACGTTATACGTTATATGGTAACAGTATATAACGTTATACGTTATCTGGTAATGCTACATAACGTTATACGTTATATGGTAATGCTACATAACGTTATACGTTATATGGTAACAGTATATAACGTTATTCGTTATAACGTAATGCTACATAACGTTATACGTTATATGGTAACAGTATATAACGTTATACGTTATATGGTAATGCTACATAACGTTATACGTTATATGGTAATGCTACATAACGTTATACATTATATGGTAATGCTACATAACGTTATACGTTATATGGTAATGCTACGTAACGTTATACGTTATATGGTAATGCTACATAACGTTATACATTATATGGTAATGCTACATAACGTTATACGTTATATGGTAATGCTACATAACGTTATACGTTATATGGTAATGCTACATAACGTTATACGTTATATGGTAATGCTACATAACGTTATACGTTATATGGTAATGCTACATAACGTTATACGTTATATGGTAATGCTACATTACGTTATACGTTATATGGTAACAGTATATAACGTTATACGTTATATGGTAACAGTATATAACGTTATACGTTATCTGGTAATGCTACATAACGTTATACGTTATATGGTAATGCTACATAACGTTATACGTTATATGGTAACAGTATATAACGTTATTCGTTATAACGTAATGCTACATAACGTTATACGTTATATGGTAACAGTATATAACGTTATACGTTATATGGTAATGCTACATAACGTTATACGTTATATGGTAATGCTACATAACGTTATACATTATATGGTAATGCTACATAACGTTATACGTTATATGGTAATGCTACGTAACGTTATACGTTATATGGTAATGCTACATAACGTTATACATTATATGGTAATGCTACATAACGTTATACGTTATATGGTAATGCTACATAACGTTATACGTTATATGGTAATGCTACATAACGTTATACGTTATATGGTAATGCTACATAACGTTATACATTATATGGTAATGCTACATAACGTTATACGTTATATGGTAACAGTATACAACGTTATACGTTATAAGGTAATAGTAAATAACGTTACACGTTATATGGTAATGCTACATAACGTTATACGTTATATGGTAATGCTACATAACGTTATACGTTATATGGTAATGCTACATAACGTTATACATTATATGGTAATGCTACATAACGTTATAGATTATATGGTAACAGTATACAACGTTATACGTTATAAGGTAATAGTAAAGAACGTTACACGTTATATGGTAATGCTACATAACGTTATACGTTACATGGTAATGCTACATAACGTTATACGTTATATGGTAATGCTACATAACGTTATACGTTATATGGTAATGCTACATAACGTTATACGTTATATGGTAATGCTACATAACGTTATACATTTTATGGTAACAGTATACAAAGTTATACGTAATAAGGTAATAGTAAATAACGTTACACGTTATATGGTAATGCGACATAACGTTATACGTTATATGGTAATGCTACATAACGTTATACGTTATATGGTTATGCTACATAACGTTATACGTTATATGGTAATGCTACATTACGTTATACGTTATATGGTAAGAGTATATAACGTTATACGTTATATGGTAACAGTATATAACGTTATACGTTATCTGGTAATGCTACATAACGTTATACATTATATGGTAATGCTACATAACGTTATACGTTATATGGTAACAGTATATAACGTTATTCGTTATAACGTAATGCTACATAACGTTATACGTTATATGGTAACAGTATATAACGTTATACGTTATATGGTAATGCTACATAACGTTACACGTTATATGGTAATGCTACATAACGTTATACATTATATGGTAATGCTACATAACGTTATACGTTATATGGTAATGCTACATAACGTTATACGTTATATGATAATGCTACATAACGTTATACATTATATGGTAATGCTACATAACGTTATACGTTATATGGTAACAGTATACAACGTTATACGTTATAAGGTAATAGTAAATAACGTTACACGTTATATGGTAATGCTACATAACGTTATACGTTATATGGTAATGCTACATAACGTTATACGTTATATGGTAATGCTACATAACGTTATACGTTATATGGTAATGCTACATAACGTTATACATTATATGGTAACAGTATACAACGTTATACGTTATAAGGTAATAGTAAATAACGTTACACGTTATATGGTAATGCCACATAACGTTATACGTTATATGGTAATGCTACATAACGTTATACGTTATATGGTAATGCTACATAACGTTATACGTTATATGGTAATGCTACATTACGTTATACGTTATATGGTTACAGTATATAACGTTATTCGTTATATGGTAACAGTATATAACGTTATACGTTATATGGTAATGCTACATACCGTTAAACGTTATATGGTAATGCTACATAACGTTGCACGTTATATGGTAATGCTACATAACGTTATACGTTATATCGTAATGCTACATAACGTTATACGTCATATGGTAATGCTATATAACGTTATACGTTACATGGTAATGCGACATAACGTTATACGTTATATGGTAACAGTATATAACGTTATACGTTATATGGTAATGCCACATAACGTTATACGTTATAAGGTAATGATACATAACGTCATACGTTATATGGTAGTGCTACATAACGTTATACGTTATATGGTAACAGTATATAACGTTATACGTTATATGGTAATGCTACATAGCGTTATACGTTATAAGGTAATGCTACATAACGTTATACGTTATATGGTAATGCTACATAACGTTATACGTTATATGGTAATGCTACATAACGTTATACGTTATATGGTAATGCTACATAACGTTATACGTTATATGGTAATGCTACATAACGTTATACGTTATATGGTAATGCTACATAACGTTATACATTATATGGTAATGCTACATAACGTTATACATTATATGGTAACAGTATACAACGTTATACGTTATGAGGTAATAGTAAATAACGTTACACGTTATATGGTTATGCTACATAACGTTATACGTTATATGGTAATGCTACATAACGTTATACGTTATATGGTAATGCTACATAACGTTATACGTTATATGGTAATGCTACATAACGTTATACGTTATACGGTAATGCTACATAACGTTATACGCTATATGGTAACAGTATATAACGTTATTCGTTATAACGTAATGCTACATAACGTTATACGTTATATGGTAACAGTATATAACGTTATACGTTATATGGTAATGCTACATAACGTTATACGTTATATGGTAATGCCACATAACGTTATACATTATATGGTAATGCTACATAACGTTATACGTTATATGGTAATGCTACATAACGTTATACGTTATATGGTAATGCTACATAACGTTATACATTATATGGTAATGCTACATAACGTTATACGTTATATGGTAACAGTATACAACGTTATACGTTATAAGGTAATAGTAAATAACGTTACACGTTATATGGTAATGCTACATAACGTTATACGTTATATGGTAATGCTACATAACGTTATACGTTATATGGTAATGCTACATAACGTTATACGTTATATGGTAATGCTACATAACGTTATACGTTATATGGTAATGCTACATAACGTTATACGTTATATGGTAATGCTACATAACGTTATACATTATATGGTAATGCTACATAACGTTATACATTATATGGTAACAGTATACAACGTTATACGTTATAAGGTAATAGCAAATAACGTTACACGTTATATGGTAATGCTACATAACGTTATACGTTATATGGTAATGCTACATAACGTTATACGTTATATGGTAATGCTACATAACGTTATACGTTATATGGTAATGCTACATTACGTTATACGTTATATGGTAACAGTATATAACGTTATTCGTTATATGGTAACAGTATATAACGTTATACGTTATATGGTAATGCTACATATCGTTAAACGTTATATGGTAATGCTACATAACGTTGCACGTTATATGGTAATGCTACATAACGTTATACGTTATATCGTAATGCTACATAACGTTATACGTTATATGGTAATGCTATATAACGTTATACGTTATATGGTAATGCGACATAACGTTATACGTTATATGGTAACAGTATATAACGTTATACGTTATATGGTAACAGTATATAACGTTATACATTATATGGTAATGCTACATAACGTTATACGTTATATGGTAATGCTACATAACGTTATACGTTATATGGTAATGCTACATAACGTTATACGTTATATGGTAATGCTACATAACGTTATACATTATATGGTAATGCTACATAACGTTATACGTTATATGGTAACAGTATACAACGTTATACGTTATAAGGTAATAGTAAATAACGTTACACGTTATATGGTAATGCTACATAACGTTATACGTTACATGGTAATGCTACATAACGTTATACGTTATATGGTAATGCTACATAACGTTATACGTTATATGGTAATGCTACATAACGTTATACGTTACATGGTAATGCTACATAACGTTATACATTATATGGTAATGCTACATAACGTTATACATTTTATGGTAACAGTATACATCGTTATACGTAATAAGGTAATAGTAAATAACGTTACACGTTATATGGTAATGCGACATAACGTTATACGTTATATGGTAATGCTACATAACGTTATACATTATATGGTAATGCTACATAACGTTATACGTTATATGGTAATGCTACGTAACGTTATACGTTATATGGTAATGCTACATAACGTTATACATTATATGGTAATGCTACATAACGTTATACGTTATATGGTAACAGTATATAACGTTATACGTTATATGGTAATGCTACATAACGTTATACGTTATATGGTAATGCTACATAACGTTATACATTATATGGTAATGCTACATAACGTTATACGTTATATGGTAATGCTACGTAACGTTATACGCTATATGGTAATGCCACATAACGTTATACATTATATGGTAATGCTACATAACGTTATACGTTATATGGTAATGCTACATAACGTTATACGTTATATGGTAATGCTACATAACGTTATACGTTATATGGTAATGCTACATAACGTTATACATTATATGGTAATGCTACATAACGTTATACGTTATATGGTAACAGTATACAACGTTATACGTTATAAGGTAATAGTAAATAACGTTACACGTTATATGGTAATGCTACATAACGTTATACGTTATATGGTAATGCTACATAACGTTATACGTTATATGGTAATGCTACATAACGTTATACATTATATGGTAATGCTACATAACGTTATACGTTATATGGTAACAGTATACAACGTTATACGTTATAAGGTAATAGTAAAGAACGTTACACGTTATATGGTAATGCTACATAACGTTATACGTTACATGGTAATGCTACATAACGTTATACGTTATATGGTAATGCTACATAACGTTATACGTTATATGGTAATGCTACATAACGTTATACGTTATATGGTAATGCTACATAACGTTATACATTTTATGGTAACAGTATACAACGTTATACGTAATAAGGTAATAGTAAATAACGTTACACGTTATATGGTAATGCGACATAACGTTATACGTTATATGGTAATGCTACATAACGTTATACGTTATATGGTAATGCTACATAACGTTATACGTTATATGGTAATGCTACATTACGTTATACGTTATATGGTAACAGTATATAACGTTATACGTTATATGGTAACAGTATATAACGTTATACGTTATCTGGTAATGCTACATAACGTTATACGTTATATGGTAATGCTACATAACGTTATACGTTATATGGTAACAGTATATAACGTTATTCGTTATAACGTAATGCTACATAACGTTATACGTTATATGGTAACAGTATATAACGTTATACGTTATATGGTAATGCTACATAACGTTATACGTTATATGGTAATGCTACATAACGTTATACATTATATGGTAATGCTACATAACGTTATACGTTATATGGTAATGCTACGTAACATTATACGTTATATGGTAATGCTACATAACGTTATACATTATATGGTAATGCTACATAACGTTATACGTTATATGGTAATGCTACGTAACGTTATACGTTATATGGTAATGCTACATAACGTTATACATTATATGGTAATGCTACATAACGTTATACGTTATATGGTAATGCTACATAACGTTATACGTTATATGGTAATGCTACATAACGTTATACGTTATATGGTAATGCTACATAACGTTATACATTTTATGGTAACAGTATACAACGTCACACGTAATAAGGTAATAGTAAATAACGTTACACGTTATATGGTAATGCGACATAACGTTATACGTTATATGGTAATGCTACATAACGTTATACGTTATATGGTAATGCTACATAACGTTATACGTTATATGGTAATGCTACATTACGTTATACGTTATATGGTAAGAGTATATAACGTTATACGTTATATGGTAACAGTATATAACGTTATACGTTATCTGGTAATGCTACATAACGTTATACGTTATATGGTAATGCTACATAACGTTATACGTTATATGGTAACAGTATATAACGTTATTCGTTATAACGTAATGATACATAACGTTATACGTTATATGGTAACAGTATATAACGTTATACGTTATATGGTAATGCTACATAACGTTATACGTTATATGGTAATGCTACATAACGTTATACATTATATGGTAATGCTACATAACGTTATACGTTATATGGTAATGCTACGTAACGTTATACGTTATATGGTAATGCTACATAACGTTATACATTATATGGTAATGCTACATAACGTTATACGTTATATGGTAATGCTACATAACGTTATACGTTATATGGTAATGCTACATAACGTTATACGTTATATGGTAACAGTATATAACGTTATTCGTTATAACGTAATGATACATAACGTTATACGTTATATGGTAACAGTATATAACGTTATACGTTATATGGTAATGCTACATAACGTTATACGTTATATGGTAATGCTACATAACGTTATACATTATATGGTAATGCTACATAACGTTATACGTTATATGGTAATGCTACATAACGTTATACGTTATATGGTAATGCTACATAACGTTATACATTATATGGTAACAGTATACAACGTTATACGTTATAAGATAATAGTAAATAACGTTACACGTTATATGGTAATGCTACATAACGTTATACGTTATATGGTAATGCTACATAACGTTATACGTTATATGGTAATGCTACATAACGTTATACGTTATATGGTAATGCTACATTACGTTATACGTTATATGGTTACAGTATATAACGTTATTCGTTATATGGTAACAGTATATAACGTTATACGTTATATGGTAATGCTACATATCGTTAAACGTTATATGGTAATGCTACATAACGTTGCACGTTATATGGTAACAGTATATAACGTTATTCGTTATAACGTAATGCTACATAACGTTATACGTTATATGGTAATATTATATAATGTTATACGTTATATGGTAATGCTACATAACGTTATACGTTATATGGTAATGCTACATAACGTTATACATTATATGGTAATGCTACATAACATTATACGTTATATGGTAATGCTTCGTAACGTTATACGTTATATGGTAATGCTACATAACGTTATACATTATATGGTAATGCTACATAACGTTATACGTTATATGGTAATGCTACATAACGTTATACGTTATATGGTAATGCTACATAACGTTATACGTTATATGGTAATGCTACATAACGTTATACATTATATGGTAATGCTACATAACGTTATACGTTATATGGTAATGCTACATAACGTTATACGTTATATGGTAATGCTACATAACGTTATACGTTATATGGTAATGCTACATAACGTTATACATTATATGGTAATGCTACATAACGTTATACGTTATATGGTAACAGTATACAACGTTATACGTTATAAGGTAATAGTAAATAACGTTACACGTTATATGGTAATGCTACATAACGTTATACGTTATATGGTAATGCTACATAACGTTATACGTTATATGGTAATGCTACATAACGTTATACATTATATGGTAATGCTACATAACGTTATACGTTATATGGTAACAGTATACAACGTTATACGTTATAAGGTAATAGTAAAGAACGTTACACGTTATATGGTAATGCTACATAACGTTATCCGTTACATGGTAATGCTACATAACGTTATACGTTATATGGTAATGCTACATAACGTTATACGTTACATGGTAATGCTACATAACGTTATACGTTATATGGTAATGCTACATAACGTTATACATTTTATGGTAACAGTATACAACGTTATACGTAATAAGGTAATAGTAAATAACGTTACACGTTATATGGTAATGCGACATAACGTTATACGTTATATGGTAATGCTACATAACGTTATACGTTATATGGTAATGCTACATAACGTTATACGTTATATGGTAATGCTACATTACGTTATACGTTATATGGTAAGAGTATATAACGTTATACGTTATATGGTAACAGTATATAACGTTATACGTTATCTGGTAATGCTACATAACGTTATACGTTATATGGTAATGCTACATAACGTTATACGTTATATGGTAACAGTATATAACGTTATTCGTTATAACATAATGCTACATAACGATATACGTTATATGGTAACAGTATATAACGTTATACGTTATATGGTAATGCTACATAACGTTATACGTTATATGGTAATGCTACATAACGTTATACATTATATGGTAATGCTACATAACGTTATACGTTATATGGTAATGCTACGTAACGTTATACGTTATATGGTAATGCTACATAACGTTATACATTATATGGTAATGCTACATAACGTTATACGTTATATGGTAATGCTACGTAACGTTATACGTTATATGGTAATGCTACATAACGTTATACGTTATATGGTAATGCTACATAACGTTATACGTTATATGGTAACAGTATATAACGTTATACGTTATATGGTAATGCTACATAACGTTATACGTTATATGGTAATGCTACATAACGTTATACATTATATGGTAATGCTACATAACGTTATACGTTATATGGTAATGCTACGTAACGTTATACGTTATATGGTAATGCTACATAACGTTATACATTATATGGTAATGCTACATAACGTTATACGTTATATGGTAATGCTACATAACGTTATACGTTATATGGTAATGCTACATAACGTTATACATTATATGGTAACAGTATACAACGTTATACATTATAAGGTAATAGTAAATAACGTTACACGTTATATGGTAATGCTACATAACGTTATACGTTATATGGTAATGCTACATAACGTTATACGTTATATGGTAATGCTACATAACGTTATACGTTATATGGTAATGCTACATTACGTTATACGTTATATGGTTACAGTATATAACGTTATTCGTTATATGGTAACAGTATATAACGTTATACGTTATATGGTAATGCTACATATCGTTAAACGTTATATGGTAATGCTACATAACGTTGCACGTTATATGGTAACAGTATATAACGTTATTCGTTATAACGTAATGCTACATAACGTTATACGTTATATGGTAATATTATATAATGTTATACGTTATATGGTAATGCTACATAACGTTATACGTTATATGGTAATGCTACATAACGTTATACATTATATGGTAATGCTACATAACATTATACGTTATATGGTAATGCTTCGTAACGTTATACGTTATATGGTAATGCTACATAACGTTATACATTATATGGTAATGCTACATAACGTTATACGTTATATGGTAATGCTACATAACGTTATACGTTATATGGTAATGCTACATAACGTTATACGTTATATGGTAATGCTACATAACGTTATACATTATATGGTAATGCTACATAACGTTATACGTTATATGGTAACAGTATACAACGTTATACGTTATAAGGTAATAGTAAATAACGTTACACGTTATATGGTAATGCTACATAACGTTATACGTTATATGGTAATGCTACATAACGTTATACATTATATGGTAATGCTACATAACGTTATACATTATATGGTAACAGTATACAACGTTATACGTTATAAGGTAATAGTAAATAACGTTACACGTTATATGGTAATGCTACATAACGTTATACGTTATATGGTAATGCTACATAACGTTATACGTTATATGGTAATGCTACATAACGTTATACGTTATATGGTAATGCTACATTACGTTATACGTTATATGGTTACAGTATATAACGTTATTCGTTATATGGTAACAGTATATAACGTTATACGTTATATGGTAATGCTACATATCGTTAAACGTTATATGGTAATGCTACATAACGTTGCACGTTATATGGTAACAGTATATAACGTTATTCGTTATAACGTAATGCTACATAACGTTATACGTTATATGGTAATATTATATAATGTTATACGTTATATGGTAATGCTACATAACGTTATACGTTATATGGTAATGCTACATAACGTTATACATTATATGGTAATGCTACATAACATTATACGTTATATGGTAATGCTTCGTAACGTTATACGTTATATGGTAATGCTACATAACGTTATACATTATATGGTAATGCTACATAACGTTATACGTTATATGGTAATGCTACATAACGTTATACGTTATATGGTAATGCTACATAACGTTATACGTTATATGGTAATGCTACATAACGTTATACATTATATGGTAATGCTACATAACGTTATACGTTATATGGTAACAGTATACAACGTTATACGTTATAAGGTAATAGTAAATAACGTTACACGTTATATGGTAATGCTACATAACGTTATACGTTATATGGTAATGCTACATAACGTTATACGTTATATGGTAATGCTACATAACGTTATACATTATATGGTAATGCTACATAACGTTATACGTTATATGGTAACAGTATACAACGTTATACGTTATAAGGTAATAGTAAAGAACGTTACACGTTATATGGTAATGCTACATAACGTTATCCGTTACATGGTAATGCTACATAACGTTATACGTTATATGGTAATGCTACATAACGTTATACGTTACATGGTAATGCTACATAACGTTATACGTTATATGGTAATGCTACATAACGTTATACATTTTATGGTAACAGTATACAACGTTATACGTAATAAGGTAATAGTAAATAACGTTACACGTTATATGGTAATGCGACATAACGTTATACGTTATATGGTAATGCTACATTACGTTATACATTATATGGTAACAGTATACAACGCTAAACGTTATAAGGTAATAGTAAATAACGTTACACGTTATATGGTTATGCTACATAACGTTATACGTTATATGGTAATGCTACATAACGTTATACGTTATATGGTAATGCTACATTACGTTATACGTTATATGGTAAGAGTATATAACGTTATACGTTATATGGTAACAGTATATAACGTTATACGTTATCTGGTAATGCTACATAACGTTATACGTTATATGGTAATGCTACATAACGTTATACGTTATATGGTAACAGTATATAACGTTATTCGTTATAACATAATGCTACATAACGATATACGTTATATGGTAACAGTATATAACGTTATACGTTATATGGTAATGCTACATAACGTTATACGTTATATGGTAATGCTACATAACGTTATACATTATATGGTAATGCTACATAACGTTATACGTTATATGGTAATGCTACGTAACGTTATACGTTATATGGTAATGCTACATAACGTTATACATTATATGGTAATGCTACATAACGTTATACGTTATATGGTAATGCTACATAACGTTATACGTTATATGGTAATGCTACATAACGTTATAAGTTATATGGTAATGCTACATAACGTTATACGTTATATGGTAATGCTACATAACGTTATACATTATATGGTAATGCTACATAACGTTATACATTATATGGTAACAGTATACAACGCTAAACGTTATAAGGTAATAGTAAATAACGTTACACGTTATATGGTTATGCTACATAACGTTATACGTTATATGGTAATGCTACATAACGTTATACGTTATATGGTAATGCTACATAACGTTACACGTTATATGGTAATGCTATATAACGTTATACGTTATATGGTAATGCTACATAACGTTATACGTTATATGGTAATGCTACATGACGTTATACGTTATATGGTAATGCTACATAACGTTATACGCTATATGGTAACAGTATATAACGTTATTCGTTATAACGTAATGCTACATAACGTTATACGTTATATGGTAACAGTATATAACGTTATACGTTATATGGTAATGCTACATAACGTTATACGTTATATGGTAATGCCACATAACGTTATACATTATATGGTAATGCTACATAACGTTATACGTTATATGGTAATGCTACATAAGGTTATACGTTATATGGTAATGCTACATAACGTTATACATTATATGGTAATGCTACATAACGTTATACGTTATATGGTAACAGTATACAACGTTATACGTTATAAGGTAATAGTAAATAACGTTACACGTTATATGGTAATGCTACATAACGTTATACGTTATATGGTAATGCTACATAACGTTATACGTTATGTGGTAATGCTACATAACGTTATACGTTATATGGTAATGCTACATAACGTTATACGTTATATGGTAATGCTACATAACGTTATACGTTATATGGTAATGCTACATAACGTTATACATTATATGGTAATGCTACATAACGTTATACATTATATGGTAACAGTATACACCGTTATACGTTATAAGGTAATAGCAAATAACGTTACACGTTATATGGTAATGCTACATAACGTTATACGTTATATGGTAATGCTACATAACGTTATACGTTATATGGTAATGCTACATAACGTTATACGTTATATGGTAATGCTACATTACGTTATACGTTATATGGTAACAGTATATAACGTTATTCGTTATATGGTAACAGTATATAACGTTATACGTTATATGGTAATGCTACATATCGTTAAACGTTATATGGTAATGCTACATAACGTTGCACGTTATATGGTAATGCTACATAACGTTATACGTTATATCGTAATGCTACATAACGTTATACGTTATATGGTAATGCTATATAACGTTATACGTTATATGGTAATGCGACATAACGTTATACGTTATATGGTAACAGTATATAACGTTATACGTTATATGGTAACAGTATATAACGTTATACATTATATGGTAATGCTACATAACGTTATACGTTATATGGTAATGCTACATAACGTTATACGTTATATGGTAATGCTACATAACGTTATACGTTATATGGTAATGCTACATAACGTTATACATTATATGGTAATGCTACATAACGTTATACGTTATATGGTAACAGTATACAACGTTATACGTTATAGGGTAATAGTAAATAACGTTACACGTTATATGGTAATGCTACATAACGTTATACGTTACATGGTAATGCTACATAACGTTATACGTTATATGGTAATGCTACATAACGTTATACGTTATATGGTAATGCTACATAACGTTATACGTTATATGGTAATGCTACATAACGTTATACATTATATGGTAATGCTACATAACGTTATACATTTTATGGTAACAGTATACATCGTTATACGTAATAAGGTAATAGTCAATAACGTTACACGTTATATGGTAATGCGACATAACGTTATACGTTATATGGTAATGCTACATAACGTTATACGTTATATGGTAATGCTACATAACGTTATACGTTATATGGTAATGCTACATTACGTTATACGTTATATGGTAACAGTATATAACGTTATACGTTATATGGTAACAGTATATAACGTTATACGTTATCTGGTAATGCTACATAACGTTATACGTTATATGGTAATGCTACATAACGTTATACGTTATATGGTAACAGTATATAACGTTATTCGTTATAACGTAATGCTACATAACGTTATACGTTATATGGTAATGCTACATAACGTTATACGTTATATGGTAATGCTACATAACGTTATACATTATATGGTAATGCTACATAACGTTATACATTATATGGTAACAGTATACAACGTTATACGTTATAAGGTAATAGTAAATAACGTTACACGTTATATGGTTATGCTACATAACGTTATACGTTATATGGTAATGCTACATAACGTTATACGTTATATGGTAATGCTACATAACGTTATACGTTATATGGTAATGCTACATAACGTTATACGTTATATGGTAATGCTACATAACGTTATACGTTATATGGTAATGCTACATAACGTCATACGTTATATGGTAATGCTACATAACGTTATACGCTATATGGTAACAGTATATAACGTTATTCGTTATAACGTAATGCTACATAACGTTATACGTTATATGGTAGCAGTATATAACGTTATACGTTATATGGTAATGCTACATAACGTTATACGTTATATGGTAATGCCACATAACGTTATACATTATATGGTAATGCTACATAACGTTATACGTTATATGGTAATGCTACATAACGTTATACGTTATATGGTAATGCTACATAACGTTATACATTATATGGTAATGCTACATAACGTTATACGTTATATGGTAACAGTATACAACGTTATACGTTATAAGGTAATAGTAAATAACGTTACACGTTATATGGTAATGCTACATAACGTTATACGTTATATGGTAATGCTACATAACGTTATACGTTATATGGTAATGCTACATAACGTTATACGTTATATGGTAATGCTACATAACGTTGTACGTTATATGGTAATGCTACATAACGTTATACGTTATATGGTAATGCTACATAACGTTATACATTATATGGTAATGCTACATATCGTTATACATTATATGGTAACAGTATACAACGTTATACGTTATAAGGTAATAGCAAAGAACGTTACACGTTATATGGTAATGCTACATAACGTTATACGTTATATGGTAATGCTACATAACGTTATACGTTATATGGTAATGCTACATAACGTTATACGTTATATGGTAATGCTACATTACGTTATACGTTATATGGTAACAGTATATAACGTTATTCGTTATATGGTAACAGTATATAACGTTATACGTTATATGGTAATGCTACATATCGTTAAACGTTATATGGTAACAGTATATAACGTTATACGTTATATGGTAACAGTATATAACGTTATACGTTATCTGGTAATGCTACATAACGTTATACGTTATATGGTAATGCTACATAACGTTATACGTTATATGGTAACAGTATATAACGTTATTCGTTATAACGTAATGCTACATAACGTTATACGTTATATGGTAACAGTATATAACGTTATACGTTATATGGTAATGCTACATAACGTTATACGTTATATGGTAATGCTACATAACGTTATACGTTATATGGTAATGCTACATAACGTTATACGTTATATGGTAATGCTACATAACGTTATACGTTATATGGTAATGCTACATAACGTTATACATTATATGGTAATGCTACATAACGTTATACGTTATATGGTAACAGTATACAACGTTATACGTTATAAGGTAATAGTAAATAACGTTACACGTTATATGGTAATGCTACATAACGTTATACGTTATATGGTAATGCTACATAACGTTATACGTTATATGGTAATGCTACATAACGTTATACGTTATATGGTAATGCTACATAACGTTATACGTTATATGGTAATGCTACATAACGTTATACATTATATGGTAATGCTACATAACGTTATACGTTATATGGTAACAGTATACAACGTTATACGTTATAAGGTAATAGCAAATAACGTTACACGTTATATGGTAATGCTACATAACGTTATACGTTATATGGTAATGCTACATAACGTTATACGTTATATGGTAATGCTACATAACGTTATACGTTATATGGTAATGCTACATTACGTTATACGTTATATGGTAACAGTATATAACGTTATTCGTTATATGGTAACAGTATATAACGTTATACGTTATATGGTAATGCTACATATCGTTAAACGTTATATGGTAATGCTACATAACGTTGCACGTTATATGGTAATGCTACATAACGTTATACGTTATATCGTAATGCTACATAACGTTATACGTTATATGGTAATGCTATATAACGTTATACGTTATTTGGTAATGCGACATAACGTTATACGTTATATGGTAACAGTATATAACGTTATACGTTATATGGTAACAGTATATAACGTTATACATTATATGGTAATGCTACATAACGTTATACGTTATATGGTAATGCTACATAACGTTATACGTTATATGGTAATGCTACATAACGTTATACGTTATATGGTAATGCTACATAACGTTATACATTATATGGTAATGCTACATAACGTTATACGTTATATGGTAACAGTATACAACGTTATACGTTATAAGGTAATAGTAAATAACGTTACACGTTATATGGTAATGCTACATAACGTTATACGTTACATGGTAATGCTACATAACGTTATACGTTATATGGTAATGCTACATAACGTTATACGTTATATGGTAATGCTACATAACGTTATACGTTATATGGTAATGCTACATAACGTTATACGTTATATGGTAATGCTACATAACGTTATACATTTTATGGTAACAGTATACAACGTTATACGTAATAAGGTAATAGTAAATAACGTTACACGTTATATGGTAATGCGACATAACGTTATACGTTATATGGTAATGCTACATAACGTTATACGTTATATGGTAATGCTACATAACGTTATACGTTATATGGTAATGCTACATTACGTTATGCGTTATATGGTAACAGTATATAACGTTATACGTTATATGGTAACAGTATATAACGTTATACGTTATCTGGTAATGCTACATAACGTTATACGTTATATGGTAATGCTACATAACGTTATACGTTATATGGTAACAGTATATAACGTTATTCGTTATAACGTAATGCTACATAACGTTATACGTTATATGGTAACAGTATATAACGTTATACGTTATATGGTAATGCTACATAACGTTATACGTTATATGGTAATGCTACATAACGTTATACATTATATGGTAATGGTACATAACGTTATACGTTATATGGTAATGCTACGTAACGTTATACGTTATATGGTAATGCTACATAACGTTATACATTATATGGTAATGCTACATAACGTTCTACGTTATATGGTAATGCTACATAACGTTATACGTTATATGGTAATGCTACATAACGTTATACGTTATATGGTAATGCTACATAACGTTATACATTATATGGTAATGCTACATAACGTTATACGTTATATGGTAACAGTATACAACGTTATACGTTATAAGGTAATAGTAAATAACGTTACACGTTATATGGTAATGCTACATAACGTTATACGTTATATGGTAATGCTACATAACGTTATACGTTATATGGTAATGCTACATAACGTTATACGTTATATGGTAATGCTACATAACGTTATACGTTATATGGTAATGCTACATAACGTTATACGTTATATGGTAATGCTACATAACGTTATACGTTATATGGTAATGCTACATAACGTTATACGCTATATGGTAACAGTATATAACGTTATTCGTTATAACGTAATGCTACATAACGTTATACGTTATATGGTAACAGTATATAACGTTATACGTTATATGGTAATGCTACATAACGTTATACGTTATATGGTAATGCTACATAACGTTATACGTTATATGGTAATGCTACATAACGTTATACATTATATGGTAATGCTACATAACGTTATACATTATATGGTAACAGTATACAACGTTATACGTTATACGGTAATAGCAAATAACGTTACACGTTATATGGTAATGCTACGTAACGTTATACGTTATATGGTAATGCTACATAACGTTATACGTTATATGGTAATGCTACATAACGTTATACGTTATATGGTAATGCTACATTACGTTATACGTTATATGGTAACAGTATATAACGTTATTCGTTATATGGTAACAGTATATAACGTTATACGTTATATGGTAATGCTACATATCGTTAAACGTTATATGGTAATGCTACATAACGTTGCACGTTATATGGTAATGCTACATAACGTTATACGATATATCGTAATGCTACATAACGTTATACGTTATATGGTAATGCTATATAACGTTATACGTTATATGGTAATGCGACATAACGTTATACGTTATATGGTAACAGTATATAACGTTATACGTTATATGGTAACAGTATATAACGTTATACGTTATATGGTAATGCTACATAGCGTTATACGTTATAAGGTAATGCTACATAACGTTATACGTTATATGGTAATGCTACATAACGTTATACGTTATATGGTAATGCTACATAACGTTATACGTTATATGGTAATGCTACATAACGTTATACGTTATATGGTAATGCTACATAACGTTATACGTTATATGGTAATGCTACATAACGTTATACATTATATGGTAATGCTACATAACGTTATACATTATATGGTAACAGTATACAACGTTATACGTTATAAGGTAATAGTAAATAACGTTACACGTTATATGGTTATGCTACATAACGTTATACGTTATATGGTAATGCTACATAACGTTATACGTTATATGGTAATGCTACATAACGTTATACGTTATATGGTAATGCTACATAACGTTATACGTTATATGGTAATGCTACATAACGTTATACGTTATATGGTAATGCTACATAACGTTATACGTTATATGGTAATGCTACATAACGTTATACGTTATATGGTAATGCTACATAACGTTATACGTTATATGGTAACAGTATATAACGTTATTCGTTATAACGTAATGCTACATAACGTTATACGTTATATGGTAACAGTATATAACGTTATACGTTATATGGTAATGCTACATAACGTTATACGTTATATGGTAATGCCACATAACGTTATACATTATATGGTAATGCTACATAACGTTATACGTTATATGGTAATGCTACATAACGTTATACGTTAAATGGTAATGCTATATAACGTTATACGTTATATGGTAATGCTACATAACGTTTTCGTTATATGGTAACAGTATATAACGTTATACGTTATATGGTAATGCTACTTAACGTTATACGTTATAAGGTAATGATACATAACGTCATACGTTATATGGTAGTGCTACATAACGTTATACGTTATATGGTAACAGTATATAACGTTATACGTTGTGTGGTAATGCTACATAACGTTATACGTTATATGGTAATGCTACATTACGTTATACGTTATATGGTAACAGTATATAACGTTATACGTTATATGGTAACAGTATATAACGTTATACGTTATATGGTAACAGTATATAACGTTATACGTTATCTGGTAATGCTACATAACGTTATACGTTATATGGTAATGCTACATAACGTTATACGTTATATGGTAACAGTATATAACGTTATTCGTTATAACGTAATGCTACATAACGTTATACGTTATATGGTAACAGTATATAACGTTATACGTTATATGGTAATGCTACATAACGTTATACGTTATATGGTAATGCTACATAACGTTATACATTATATGGTAATGCTACATAACGTTATACGTTATATGGTAATGCTACATAACGTTATACGTTATATGATAACAGTATATAACGTTATTCGTTATAACGTAATGCTACATAACGTTATACGTTATACGGTAACAGTATATAACGTTATACGTTATAAGGTAATAGTAAATAACGTTACACGTTATATGGTAATGCTACATAACGTTATACGTTATATGGTAATGCTACATAACGTTATACGTTATATGGTAATGCTACATAACGTTATACGTTATATGATAACAGTATATAACGTTATTCGTTATAACGTAATGCTACATAACGTTATACGTTATACGGTAACAGTATATAACGTTATACGTTATATGGTAACAGTATATAACGTTATACGTTATATGGTAATGCTACATAACGTTATACGTTATATGGTAATGCTACATAACGTTATACATTATATGGTAATGCTACATAACGTTATACGTTATATGGTAATGCGACATAACGTTATACGTTATATGGTAACAGTATATAACGTTATACGTTATATGGTAACAGTATATAACGTTATACATTATATGGTAATGCTACATAACGTTATACGTTATATGGTAATGCTTCATAACGTTATACGTTATATGGTAATGCTACATAACGTTATACGTTATATGGTAATGCTACATAACGTTATACATTATATGGTAATGCTACATAACGTTATACGTTATATGGTAACAGTATACAACGTTATACGTTATAAGGTAATAGTAAATAACGTTACACGTTATATGGTAATGCTACATAACGTTATACGTTACATGGTAAAGCTACATAACGTTATACGTTATATGGTAATGCTACATAACGTTATACGTTATATGGTAATGCTACATAACGTTATACGTTACATGGTAATGCTACATAACGTTATACGTTATATGGTAATGCTACATAACGTTATACGTTATATGGTAATGCTACATAACGATATACGTTATATGGTAATGCTACATAACGTTATACATTATATGGTAATGCTACATAACGTTATACATTTTATGGTAACAGTATACATCGTTATACGTAATAAGGTAATAGTAAATAACGTTACACGTTATATGGTAATGCGACATAACGTTATACGTTATATGGTAATGCTACATAACGTTATACGTTATATGGTAACAGTATATAACGTTATACGTTATATGGTAATGCTACATAACGTTATACGTTATAAGGTAATGATACATAACGTCATACGTTATATGGTAGTGCTACATAACGTTATACGTTATATGGTAACAGTATATAACGTTATACGTTATATGGTAATGCTACATAGCGTTATACGTTATAAGGTAATGCTACATAACGTTATACGTTATATGGTAATGCTACATAACGTTATACGTTATATGGTAATGCTACATAACGTTATACGTTATATGGTAATGCTACATAACGTTATACGTTATATGGTAATGCTACATAACGTTATACGTTATATGGTAATGCTACATAACGTTATACATTATATGGTAATGCTACATAACGTTATACATTATATGGTAACAGTGTACAACGTTATACGTTATAAGGTAATAGTAAATAACGTTACACGTTATATGGTAATGCTACATAACGTTATACGTTATATGGTAATGCTACATAACGTTATACGTTATATGATAACAGTATATAACGTTATTCGTTATAACGTAATGCTACATAGCGTTATACGTTATAAGGTAATGCTACATAACGTTATACGTTATATGGTAATGCTACATAACGTTATACGTTATATGGTAATGCTACATAACGTTATACATTATATGGTAATGCTACATAACGTTATACGTTATATGGTAACAGTATACAACGTTATACGTTATAAGGTAATAGTAAATAACGTTACACGTTATATGGTAATGCTACATAACGTTATACGTTATATGGTAATGCCACATAACGTTATACATTATATGGTAATGCTACATAA
Source organism: Bombus sonorus (assembly GCA_029958995.1). Taxonomy (NCBI): domain Eukaryota; kingdom Metazoa; phylum Arthropoda; class Insecta; order Hymenoptera; family Apidae; genus Bombus; species Bombus sonorus. The sequence goes on along the minus strand of JARWAU010000001.1, from coordinate 23,217,603 downwards.
CGTTATACGTTATATGGTAATGCTACATAACGTTATACATTATATGGTAATGCTACATAACGTTATACGTTATGTGGTAATGCTACATAACGTTATACATTATATGGTAATGCTACATAACGTTATACGTTATATGGTAATGCTACATAACGTTATACGTTATATGGTAATGCTACATAACGTTATACGTTATATGGTAATGCTACATTACGTTATACGTTATATGGTAACAGTATATAACGTTATTCGTTATATGGTAACAGTATATAACATTATACGTTATATGGTAATGCTACATATCGTTAAACGTTATATGGTAATGCTACATAACGTTGCACGTTATATGGTAATGCTACATAACGTTATACGTTATATCGTAATGCTACATAACGTTATACGTTATATGGTAATGCTATATAACGTTATACGTTATATGGTAATGCGACATAACGTTATACGTTATATGGTAACAGTATATAACGTTATACGTTATATGGTAACAGTATATAACGTTATACATTATATGGTAATGCTACATAACGTTATACGTTATATGGTAATGCTACATAACGTTATACGTTATATGGTAATGCTACATAACGTTATACGTTATATGGTAATGCTACATAACGTTATACGTTATATGGTAATGCTACATAACGTTATACATTATATGGTAATGCTACATAACGTTATACGTTATATGGTAACAGTATACAACGTTATACGTTATAAGGTAATAGTAAATAACGTTACACGTTATATGGTAATGCTACATAACGTTATACGTTACATGGTCATGCTACATAACGTTATACGTTATATGGTAATGCTACATAACGTTATACGTTATATGGTAATGCTACATAACGTTATACGTTACATGGTAATGCTACATAACGTTATACGTTATATGGTAATGCTACATAACGTTATACGTTATATGGTAATGCTAGATAACGATATACGTTATATGGTAATGCTACATAACGTTATACATTATATGGTAATGCTACATAACGTTATACATTTTATGGTAACAGTATACATCGTTATACGTAATAAGGTAATAGTAAATAACGTTACACGTTATATGGTAATGCGACATAACGTTATACGTTATATGGTAATGCTACATAACGTTATACGTTATATGGTAATGCTACATAACGTTATACGTTATATGGTAATGCTACATTACGTTATACGTTATATGGTAACAGTATATACCGTTATACGTTATATGGTAACAGTCTATAACGTTATACGTTATCTGGTAATGCTACATAACGTTATACGTTATATGGTAATGCTACATATCGTTATACGTTATATGGTAACAGTATATAACGTTATTCGTTATAACGTAATGCTACATAACGTTATACGTTATACGGTAACAGTATATAACGTTATACGTTATATGGTAATGCTACATAACGTTATACGTTATATGGTAATGCCACATAACGTTATACATTATATGGTAATGCTACATAACGTTATACGTTATATGGTAATGCTACATAACGTTATACATTATATGGTAATGCTACATAACGTTATACGTTATATGGTAATGCTACATAACGTTATACGTTATATGGTAATGCTACATAACGTTATACGTTATATGGTAATGCTACATAACGTTATACATTATATGGTAATGCTACATAACGTTATACGTTATATGGTAACAGTATACAACGTTATACGTTATAAGGTAATAGTAAATAACGTTACACGTTATATGGTAATGCTACATAACGTTATACGTTATATGGTAATGCTACATAACGTTATACGTTATATGGTAATGCTACATAACGTTATACGTTATATGGTAATGCTACATAACGTTATACGTTATATGGTAATGCTACATAACGTTATACATTATATGGTAATGCTACATAACGTTATACGTTATATGGTAACAGTATACAACGTTATACGTTATAAGGTAATAGCAAATAACGTTACACGTTATATGGTAATGCTACATAACGTTATACGTTATATGGTAATGCTACATAACGTTATACGTTATGTGGTAGTGCTACATAACGTTATACGTTATATGGTAATGCTACATTACGTTATACGTTATATCGTAATGCTACATAACGTTATACGTTATATGGTAATGCTATATAACGTTATACGTTATATGGTAATGCGACATAACGTTGCACGTTATATGGTAATGCTACATAACGTTATACGTTATATGGTAATGCTACATAACGTTATACGTTATGTGGTAGTGCTACATAACGTTATACGTTATATGGTAATGCTACATTACGTTATACGTTATATCGTAATGCTACATAACGTTATACGTTATATGGTAACAGTATATAACGTTATTCGTTATATGGTAACAGTATATAACGTTATACGTTATATGGTAATGCTACATATCGTTAAACGTTATATGGTAATGCTATATAACGTTGCACGTTATATGGTAATGCTACATAACGTTATACGTTATATCGTAATGCTACATAACGTTATACGTTATATGGTAATGCTATATAACGTTATACGTTATATGGTAATGCGACATAACGTTATACGTTATATGGTAACAGTATATAACGTTATACGTTATATGGTAACAGTATATAACGTTATACATTATATGGTAATGCTACATAACGTTATACGTTATATGGTAATGCTACATAACGTTATACGTTATATGGTAATGCTACATAACGTTATCCGTTATATGGTAATGCTACATAACGTTATACATTATATGGTAATGCTACATAACGTTATACGTTATATGGTAACAGTATACAACGTTATACGTTATAAGGTAATAGTAAATAACGTTACACGTTATATGGTAATGCTACATAACGTTATACGTTACATGGTAATGCTACATAACGTTATACGTTATATGGTAATGCTACATAACGTTATACGTTATATGGTAATGCTACATAACGTTATACGTTACATGGTAATGCTACATAACGTTATACGTTATATGGTAATGCTACATAACGTTATACGTTATATGGTAATGCTACATAACGTTATACGTTATATGGTAATGCTACATAACGTTATACATTATATGGTAATGCTACATAACGTTATACATTTTATGGTAACAGTATACATCGTTATACGTAATAAGGTAATAGTAAATAACGTTACACGTTATATGGTAATGCGACATAACGTTATACGTTATATGGTAATGCTACATAACGTTATACGTTATATGGTAATGCTACATAACGTTATACGTTATATGGTAATGCTACATTACGTTATACGTTATATGGTAACAGTATATACCGTTATACGTTATATGGTAACAGTCTATAACGTTATACGTTATCTGGTAATGCTACATAACGTTATACGTTATATGGTAACAGTATATAACGTTATTCGTTATAACGTAATGCTACATAACGTTATACGTTATATGGTAATGCTACATAACGTTATACGTTATATGGTAATGCTACATAACGTTATACGTTATATGGTAATGCTACATAACGTTATACGTTATATGGTAATGCTACATAACGTTATACATTATATGGTAATGCTACATAACGTTATACGTTATATGGTAACAGTATACAACGTTATACGTTATAAGGTAATAGTAAATAACGTTACACGTTATATGGTAATGCTACATAACGTTATACGTTATATGGTAATGCTACATAACGTTATACGTTATATGGTAATGCTACATAACGTTATACGTTATATGGTAATGCTACATAACGTTATACGTTATATGGTAATGCTACATAACGTTATACATTATATGGTAATGCTACATAACGTTATACGTTATATGGTAACAGTATACAACGTTATACGTTATAAGGTAATAGCAAATAACGTTACACGTTATATGGTAATGCTACATAACGTTATACGTTATATGGTAATGCTACATAACGTTATACGTTATGTGGTAGTGCTACATAACGTTATACGTTATATGGTAATGCTACATTACGTTATACGTTATATCGTAATGCTACATAACGTTATACGTTATATGGTAATGCTATATAACGTTATACGTTATATGGTAATGCGACATAACGTTGCACGTTATATGGTAATGCTACATAACGTTATACGTTATATGGTAATGCTACATAACGTTATACGTTATGTGGTAGTGCTACATAACGTTATACGTTATATGGTAATGCTACATTACGTTATACGTTATATCGTAATGCTACATAACGTTATACGTTATATGGTAACAGTATATAACGTTATTCGTTATATGGTAACAGTATATAACGTTATACGTTATATGGTAATGCTACATATCGTTAAACGTTATATGGTAATGCTACATAACGTTGCACGTTATATGGTAATGCTACATAACGTTATACGTTATATCGTAATGCTACATAACGTTATACGTTATATGGTAATGCTATATAACGTTATACGTTATATGGTAATGCGACATAACGTTATACGTTATATGGTAACAGTATATAACGTTATACGTTATATGGTAACAGTATATAACGTTATACATTATATGGTAATGCTACATAACGTTATACGTTATATGGTAATGCTACATAACGTTATACGTTATATGGTAATGCTACATAACGTTATCCGTTATATGGTAATGCTACATAACGTTATACATTATATGGTAATGCTACATAACGTTATACGTTATATGGTAACAGTATACAACGTTATACGTTATAAGGTAATAGTAAATAACGTTACACGTTATATGGTAATGCTACATAACGTTATACGTTACATGGTAATGCTACATAACGTTATACGTTATATGGTAATGCTACATAACGTTATACGTTATATGGTAATGCTACATAACGTTATACGTTACATGGTAATGCTACATAACGTTATACGTTATATGGTAATGCTACATAACGTTATACGTTATATGGTAATGCTACATAACGTTATACGTTATATGGTAATGCTACATAACGTTATACATTATATGGTAATGCTACATAACGTTATACATTTTATGGTAACAGTATACATCGTTATACGTAATAAGGTAATAGTAAATAACGTTACACGTTATATGGTAATGCGACATAACGTTATACGTTATATGGTAATGCTACATAACGTTATACGTTATATGGTAATGCTACATAACGTTATACGTTATATGGTAATGCTACATTACGTTATACGTTATATGGTAACAGTATATACCGTTATACGTTATATGGTAACAGTCTATAACGTTATACGTTATCTGGTAATGCTACATAACGTTATACGTTATATGGTAACAGTATATAACGTTATTCGTTATAACGTAATGCTACATAACGTTATACGTTATATGGTAATGCTACATAACGTTATACGTTATATGGTAATGCTACATAACGTTATACGTTATATGGTAATGCTACATAACGTTATACGTTATATGGTAATGCTACATAACGTTATACATTATATGGTAATGCTACATAACGTTATACGTTATATGGTAATGCTACGTAACATTATACGTAATATGGTAATGCTACATAACGTTATACATTATATGGTAATGCTACATAACGTTATACGTTATATGGTAATGCTACATAACGTTATACGTTATATGGTAATGCTACATAACGTTATACGTTATATGGTAATGCTACATAACGTTATACATTATATGGTAATGCTACATAACGTTATACGTTATATGGTAACAGTATACAACGTTATACGTTATAAGGTAATAGTAAATAACGTTACACGTTATATGGTAATGCTACATAACGTTATACGTTATATGGTAATGCTACATAACGTTATACGTTATATGGTAATGCTACATAACGTTATACATTATATGGTAATGCTACATAACGTTATACGTTATATGGTAACAGTATACAACGTTATACGTTATAAGGTAATAGTAAATAACGTTACACGTTATATGGTAATGCTACATAACGTTATACGTTACATGGTAATGCTACATAACGTTATACGTTATATGGTAATGCTACATAACGTTATACGTTATGTGGTAATGCTACATAACGTTATACATTTTATGGTAACAGTATACAACGTTATACGTAATAAGGTAATAGTAAATAACGTTACACGTTATATGGTAATGCGACATAACGCTATACGTTATATGGTAATGCTACATAACGTTATACGTTATATGGTAATGCTACATAACGTTATACGTTATATGGTAATGCTACATTACGTTATACGTTATATGGTAACAGTATATAACGTTATACGTTATATGGTAACAGTATATAACGTTATACGTTATCTGGTAATGCTACATAACGTTATACGTTATATGGTAATGCTACATAACGTTATACGTTATATGGTAACAGTATATAACGTTATTCGTTATAACGTAATGCTACATAACGTTATACGTTATATGGTAACAGTATATAACGTTATACGTTATATGGTAATGCTACATAACGTTATACGTTATATGGTAATGCTACATAACGTTATACATTATATGGTAATGCTACATAACGTTATACGTTATATGGTAATGCTACGTAACGTTATACGTTATATGGTAATGCTACATAACGTTATACATTATATGGTAATGCTACATAACGTTATACGTTATATGGTAATGCTACATAACGTTATACGTTATATGGTAATGCTACATAACGTTATACGTTATATGGTAATGCTACATAACGTTATACATTATATGGTAATGCTACATAACGTTATACGTTATATGGTAACAGTATACAACGTTATACGTTATAAGGTAATAGTAAATAACGTTACACGTTATATGGTAATGCTACATAACGTTATACGTTATATGGTAATGCTACATAACGTTATACATTATATGGTAATGCTACATAACGTTATACATTATATGGTAATGCTACATAACGTTATACATTATATGGTAACAGTATACAACGTTATACGTTATAAGGTAATAGTAAATAACGTTACACGTTATATGGTAATGCTACATAACGTTATACGTTATATGGTAATGCTACATAACGTTATACGTTATATGGTAATGCTACATTACGTTATACGTTATATGGTTACAGTATATAACGTTATTCGTTATATGGTAACAGTATATAACGTTATACGTTATATGGTAATGCTACATATCGTTAAACGTTATATGGTAATGCTACATAACGTTGCACGTTATATGGTAATACTACATAACGTTATACGTTATATCGTAATGCTACATAACGCTATACGTTATATGGTAATGCTATATAACGTTATACGTTATATGGTAATGCGACATAACGTTATACGTTATATGGTAACAGTATATAACGTTATACGTTATATGGTAATGCCACATAACGTTATACGTTATAAGGTAATGATACATAACGTCATACGTTATATGGTAATGCTACATAACGTTATACGTTATATGGTAATGCTACATAACGTTATACGTTATATGGTAATGCTACATAACGTTATACGTTATATGGTAATGCTACATAACGTTATACGTTATATGGTAATGCTACATAACGTTATACATTATATGGTAATGCTACATAACGTTATACATTATATGGTAACAGTATACAACGTTATACGTTATAAGGTAATAGTAAATAACGTTACACGTTATATGGTTATGCTACATAACGTTATACGTTATATGGTAATGCTACATAACGTTATACGTTATATGGTAATGCTACATAACGTTATACGTTATATGGTAATGCTACATAACGTTATACGTTATATGGTAATGCTACATAACGTTATACGTTATATGGTAATGCTACATAACGTTATACGTTATATGGTAATGCTACATAACGTTATACGCTATATGGTAACAGTATATAACGTTATTCGTTATAACGTAATGCTACATAACGTTATACGTTATATGGTAGCAGTATATAACGTTATACGTTATATGGTAATGCTACATAACGTTATACGTTATATGGTAATGCCACATAACGTTATACATTATATGGTAAAGCTACATAACGTTATACGTTATATGGTAATGCTACATAACGTTATACGTTATATGGTAATGCTACATAACGTTATACATTATATGCTAATGCTACATAACGTTATACGTTATATGGTAACAGTATACAACGTTATACGTTATAAGGTAATAGTAAATAACGTTACACGTTATATGGTAATGCTACATAACGTTATACGTTATATGGTAATGCTACATAACGTTATACGTTATATGGTAATGCTACATAACGTTATACATTATATGGTAATGCTACATAACGTTATACATTATATGGTAATGCTACATAGCGTTATACGTTAAATGGTAATGCTACGTAACGTTATACGTTATATGGTAATGCTACATAACGTTATACATTATATGGTAATGCTACATAACGTTATACGTTATATGGTAATGCTACATAACGTTATACGTTATATGGTAATGCTACATAACGTTATACGTTATATGGTAACAGTATATAACGTTATTCGTTATAACGTAATGCTACATAACGTTATACGTTATATGGTAACAGTATATAACGTTATACGTTATATGGTAATGCTACATAACGTTATACTTTATATGGTAATGCTACATAACGTTATACATTATATGGTAATGCTACATAACGTTATACGTTATATGGTAATGCTACGTAACGTTATACGTTATATGGTAATGCTACATAACGTTATACATTATATGGTAATGCTACATAACGTTATACGTTATATGGTAATGCTACATAAAGTTATACGTTATATGGTCATGCTACATAACGTTATACGTTATATGGTAATGCTACATAACGTTATACATTATATGGTAATGCTACATAACGTTATACGTTATATGGTAACAGTATACAACGTTATACGTTATAAGGTAATAGTAAATAACGTTACACGTTATATGGTAATGCTACATAACGTTATACGTTATATGGTAATGCTACATAACGTTATACGTTATATGGTAATGCTACATAACGTTATACATTATATGGTAATGCTACATAACGTTATACGTTATATGGTAACAGTATACAGCGTTATACGTTATAAGGTAATAGTAAAGAACGTTACACGTTATATGGTAATGCTACATAACGTTATACGTTACATGGTAATGCTACATAACGTTATACGTTATATGGTAATGCTACATAACGTTATACGTTATATGGTAATGCTACATAACGTTAAACGTTATATGGTAATGCTACATAACGTTATACATTTTATGGTAACAGTATACAACGTTATACGTAATAAGGTAATAGTAAATAACGTTACACGTTATATGGTAATGCGACATAACGTTATACGTTATATGGTAATGCTACATAACGTTATACGTTATATGGTAATGCTACATAACGTTATACGTTATATGGTAATGCTACATTACGTTATACGTTATATGGTAACAGTATATAACGTTATACGTTATATGGTAACAGTATATAACGTTATACGTTATCTGGTAATGCTACATAACGTTATACGTTATATGGTAATGCTACATAACGTTATACGTTATATGGTAACAGTATATAACGTTATTCGTTATAACGTAATGCTACATAACGTTATACGTTATATGGTAACAGTATATAACGTTATACGTTATATGGTAATGCTACATAACGTTATACGTTATATGGTAATGCTACATAACGTTATACATTATATGGTAATGCTACATAACGTTATACGTTATATGGTAATGCTACGTAACGTTATACGTTATATGGTAATGCTACATAACGTTATACATTATATGGTAATGCTACATAACGTTATACGTTATATGGTAATGCTACATAACGTTATACGTTATATGGTAATGCTACATAACGTTATACGTTATATGGTAATGCTACATAACGTTATACATTATATGGTAATGCTACATAACGTTATACGTTATATGGTAACAGTATACAACGTTATACGTTATAAGGTAATAGTAAATAACGTTACACGTTATATGGTAATGCTACATAACGTTATACGTTATATGGTAATGCTACATAACGTTATACGTTATATGGTAATGCTACATAACGTTATACATTATATGGTAATGCTACATAACGTTATACATTATATGGTAACAGTATACAACGTTATACGTTATAAGATAATAGTAAATAACGTTACACGTTATATGGTAATGCTACATAACGTTATACGTTATATGGTAATGCTACATAACGTTATACGTTAAATGGTAATGCTACATAACGTTATACGTTATATGGTAATGCTACATTACGTTATACGTTATATGGTTACAGTATATAACGTTATTCGTTATATGGTAACAGTATATAACGTTATACGTTATATGGTAATGCTACATATCGTTAAACGTTATATGGTAATGCTACATAACGTTGCACGTTATATGGTAATGCTACATAACGTTATACGTTATATCGTAATGCTACATAACGTTATACGTTATATGGTAATGCTATGTAACGTTATACGTTATATGGTAATGCGACATAACGTTATACGTTATATGGTAGCAGTATATAACGTTATACGTTATATGGTAATGCCACATAACGTTATACGTTATAAGGTAATGATACATAACGTCATACGTTATATGGTAGTGCTACATAACGTTATACGTTATATGGTAACAGTATATAACGTTATACGTTATATGGTAATGCTACATAGCGTTATACGTTATATGGTAATGCTACATAACGTTATACGTTATATGGTAATGCTACATAACGTTATACGTTATATGGTAATGCTACATAACGTTATACGTTATATGGTAATGCTACATAACGTTATACGTTATATGGTAATGCTACATAACGTTATACGTTATATGGTAATGCTACATAACGTTATACGTTATATGGTAATGCTACATAACGTTATACATTATATGGTAACAGTATACAACGTTATACGTTATAAGGTAATAGTAAATAACGTTACACGTTATATGGTTATGCTACATAACGTTATACGTTATATGGTAATGCTACATAACGTTATACGTTATATGGTAATGCTACATAACGTTATACGTTATATGGTAATGCTACATAACGTTATACGTTATATGGCAATGCTACATAACGTTATACGTTATATGGTAATGCTACATAACGTTATACTTTATATGGTAATGCTACATAACGTTATACGTTATATGGTAACAGTATACAACGTTATACGTTATAAGGTAATAGTAAATAACGTTACACGTTACATGGTAATGCTACATAACGTTATACGTTATATGGTAATGCTACATAACGTTATACGTTATATGGTAATGCTACATAACGTTATACATTATATGGTAATGCTACATAACGTTATACATTATATGGTAACAGTATACAACGTAATACGTTATAAGGTAATAGTACATAACGTTACACGTTATATGGTAATGCTACATAACGTTATACGTTATATGGTAATGCTACATAACGTTATACGTTATATGGTAATGCTACATAACGTTATACGTTATATGGTAATGCTACATTACGTTATACGTTATACGGTAACAGTATATAACGTTATTCGTTATATGGTAACAGTATATAACGTTATACGTTATATGGTAATGCTACATATCGTTAAACGTTATATGGTAATGCTACATAACGTTACGCGTCATATGGTAATGCTACATTACGTTATACGTTATATGGTAACAGTATATAACGTTATTCGTTATATGGCAACAGTATATAATGTTATACGTTATATGGTAATGCTACATATCGTTAAACGTTATATGGTAATGCTACATAACGTTGCACGTTATATGCTAATGCTACATAACGTTATACGTTATATCGTAATGCTACATAACGTTATACGTTATATGGTAATGCTACATAACGTTATACGTTATATGGTAATGCTAGATAACGATATACGTTATATGGTAATGCTACATAACGTTATACATTATATGGTAATGCTACATAACGTTATACATTTTATGGTAACAGTATACATCGTTATACGTAATAAGGTAATAGTAAATAACGTTACACGTTATATGGTAATGCGACATAACGTTATACGTTATATGGTAATGCGACATAACGTTATACGTTATATGGTAACAGTATATAACGTTATACGTTATATGGTAACAGTATATAACGTTATACATTATATGGTAATGCTACATAACGTTATACGTTATATGGTAATGCTACATAACGTTATACGTTATATGGTAATGCTACATAACGTTATACGTTATATGGTAATGCTACATAACGTTATACATTATATGGTAATGCTACATAACGTTATACGTTATATGGTAACAATATACAACGTTATACGTTATAAGGTAATAGTAAATAACGTTACACGTTATATGGTAATGCTACATAACGTTATACGTTACATGGTAATGCTACATAACGTTATACGTTATATGGTAATGCTACATAACGTTATACGTTATATGGTAATGCTACATAACGTTATACGTTACATGGTAATGCTACATAACGTTATACGTTATATGGTAATGCTACATAACGTTATACGTTATATGGTAATGCTAGATAACGATATACGTTATATGGTAATGCTACATAACGTTATACATTATATGGTAATGCTACATAACGTTATACATTTTATGGTAACAGTATACATCGTTATACGTAATAAGGTAATAGTAAATAACGTTACACGTTATATGGTAATGCGACATAACGTTATACGTTATATGGTAATGCTACATAACGTTATACGTTATATGGTAATGCTACATAACGTTATACGTTATATGGTAATGCTACATTACGTTATACGTTATATGGTAACAGTATATACCGTTATACGTTATATGGTAACAGTCTATAACGTTATACGTTATCTGGTAATGCTACATAACGTTATACGTTATATGGTAATGCTACATAACGTTATACGTTATATGGTAACAGTATATAACGTTATTCGTTATAACGTAATGCTACATAACGTTATACGTTATACGGTAACAGTATATAACGTTATACGTTATATGGTAATGCTACATAACGTTATACGTTATATGGTAATGCCACATAACGTTATACATTATATGGTAATGCTACATAACGTTATACGTTATATGGTAATGCTACATAACGTTATACATTATATGGTAATGCTACATAACGTTATACGTTATATGGTAATGCTACATAACGTTATACGTTATATGGTAATGCTACATAACGTTATACGTTATATGGTAATGCTACATAACGTTATACATTATATGGTAATGCTACATAACGTTATACGTTATATGGTAACAGTATACAACGTTATACGTTATAAGGTAATAGTAAATAACGTTACACGTTATATGGTAATGCTACATAACGTTAAACGTTATATGGTAATGCTACATAACGTTATACGTTATATGGTAATGCTACATAACGTTATACGTTATATGGTAATGCTACATAACGTTATACGTTATATGGTAATGCTACATAACGTTATACATTATATGGTAATGCTACATAACGTTATACGTTATATGGTAACAGTATACAACGTTATACGTTATAAGGTAATAGCAAATAACGTTACACGTTATATGGTAATGCTACATAACGTTATACGTTATATGGTAATGCTACATAACGTTATACGTGATGTGGTAATGCTACATAACGTTATACGTTATATGGTAATGCTACATTACGTTATACGTTATATGGTAACAGTATATAACGTTATTCGTTATATGGTAACAGTATATAACGTTATACGTTATATGGTAATGCTACATATCGTTAAACGTTATATGGTAATGCTGCATAACGTTGCACGTTATATGGTAATGCTACATAACGTTATACGTTATATGGTAATGCTACATAACGTTATACATTATATGGTAATGCTACATAACGTTATACGTTATATGGTAACAGTATACAACGTTATACGTTATAAGGTAATAGTAAATAACGTTACACGTTATATGGTAATGCTACATAACGTTATACGTTACATGGTAATGCTACATAACGTTATACGTTATATGGTAATGCTACATAACGTTATACGTTATATGGTAATGCTACATAACGTTATACGTTATATGGTAATGCTACATAACGTTATACATTATATGGTAATGCTACATAACGTTATACGTTATATGGTAACAGTATACAACGTTATACGTTATAAGGTAATAGCAAATAACGTTATACGTTATATGGTAATGCTACATAACGTTATACGTTATGTGGTAATGCTACATAACGTTATACGTTATATGGTAATGCTACATTACGTTATACGTTATATGGTAACAGTATATACCGTTATACGTTATATGGTAACAGTCTATAACGTTATACGTTATCTGGTAATGCTACATAACGTTACACGTTATATGGTAATGCTACATAACGTTATACGTTATATGGTAATGCTACATAACGTTATACGTTATATGGTAATGCTACATAACGTTATACGTTATATGGTAATGCTACATTACGTTATACGTTATATGGTAACAGTATATAACGTTATTCGTTATATGGTAACAGTATATAACGTTATACGTTATATGGTAATGCTACATATCGTTAAACGTTATATGGTAATGCTACATAACGTTGCACGTTATATGGTAATGCTACATAACGTTATACGTTATATCGTAATGCTACATAACGTTATACGTTATATGGTAATGCTACATAACGTTATACGTTATATGGTAATGCTAGATAACGATATACGTTATATGGTAATGCTACATAACGTTATACATTATATGGTAATGCTACATAACGTTATACATTTTATGGTAACAGTATACATCGTTATACGTAATAAGGTAATAGTAAATAACGTTACACGTTATATGGTAATGCGACATAACGTTATACGTTATATGGTAATGCGACATAACGTTATACGTTATATGGTAACAGTATATAACGTTATACGTTATATGGTAACAGTATATAACGTTATACATTATATGGTAATGCTACATAACGTTATACGTTATATGGTAATGCTACATAACGTTATACGTTATATGGTAATGCTACATAACGTTATACGTTATATGGTAATGCTACATAACGTTATACATTATATGGTAATGCTACATAACGTTATACGTTATATGGTAACAGTATACAACGTTATACGTTATAAGGTAATAGTAAATAACGTTACACGTTATATGGTAATGCTACATAACGTTATACGTTACATGGTAATGCTACATAACGTTATACGTTATATGGTAATGCTACATAACGTTATACGTTATATGGTAATGCTACATAACGTTATACGTTACATGGTAATGCTACATAACGTTATACGTTATATGGTAATGCTACATAACGTTATACGTTATATGGTAATGCTAGATAACGATATACGTTATATGGTAATGCTACATAACGTTATACATTATATGGTAATGCTACATAACGTTATACATTTTATGGTAACAGTATACATCGTTATACGTAATAAGGTAATAGTAAATAACGTTACACGTTATATGGTAATGCGACATAACGTTATACGTTATATGGTAATGCTACATAACGTTATACGTTATATGGTAATGCTACATAACGTTATACGTTATATGGTAATGCTACATTACGTTATACGTTATATGGTAACAGTATATACCGTTATACGTTATATGGTAACAGTCTATAACGTTATACGTTATCTGGTAATGCTACATAACGTTATACGTTATATGGTAATGCTACATAACGTTATACGTTATATGGTAACAGTATATAACGTTATTCGTTATAACGTAATGCTACATAACGTTATACGTTATACGGTAACAGTATATAACGTTATACGTTATATGGTAATGCTACATAACGTTATACGTTATATGGTAATGCCACATAACGTTATACATTATATGGTAATGCTACATAACGTTATACGTTATATGGTAATGATACATAACGTTATACATTATATGGTAATGCTACATAACGTTATACGTTATATGGTAATGCTACATAACGTTATACGTTATATGGGAATGCTACATAACGTTATACGTTATATGGTAATGCTACATAACGTTATACATTATATGGTAATGCTACATAACGTTATACGTTATATGGTAACAGTATACAACGTTATACGTTATAAGGTAATAGTAAATAACGTTACACGTTATATGGTAATGCTACATAACGTTATACGTTATATGGTAATGCTACATAACGTTATACGTTATATGGTAATGCTACATAACGTTATACGTTATATGGTAATGCTACATAACGTTATACGTTATATGGTAATGCTACATAACGTTATACATTATATGGTAATGCTACATAACGTTATACGTTATATGGTAACAGTATACAACGTTATACGTTATAAGGTAATAGCAAATAACGTTACACGTTATATGGTAATGCTACATAACGTTATACGTTATATGGTAATGCTACATAACGTTATACGTTATGTGGTAATGCTACATAACGTTATACGTTATATGGTAATGCTACATTACGTTATACGTTATATGGTAACAGTATATAACGTTATTCGTTATATGGTAACAGTATATAACGTTATACGTTATATGGTAATGCTACATATCGTTAAACGTTATATGGTAATGCTACATAACGTTGCACGTTATATGGTAATGCTACATAACGTTATACGTTATATGGTAATGCTACATAACGTTATACATTATATGGTAATGCTACATAACGTTATACGTTATATGGTAACATTATACAACGTTATACGTTATAAGGTAATAGTAAATAACGTTACACGTTATATGGTAATGCTACATAACGTTATACGTTACATGGTAATGCTACATAACGTTATACGTTACATGGTAATGCTACATAACGTTATACGTTATATGGTAATGCTACATAACGTTATACGTTACATGGTAATGCTACATAACGTTATACGTTACATGGTAATGCTACATAACGTTATACGTTATATGGTAATGCTACATAACGTTATACGTTATATGGTAATGCTACATTACGTTATACGTTATATGGTAACAGTATATACCGTTATACGTTATATGGTAACAGTCTATAACGTTATACGTTATCTGGTAATGCTACATAACGTTATACGTTATATGGTAATGCTACATAACGTTATACGTTATATGGTAACAGTATATAACGTTATTCGTTATAACGTAATGCTACATAACGTTATACGTTATACGGTAACAGTATATAACGTTATACGTTATATGGTAATGCTACATAACGTTATACGTTATATGGTAATGCCACATAACGTTATACATTATATGGTAATGCTACATAACGTTATACGTTATATGGTAATGCTACATAACGTTATACATTATATGGTAATGCTACATAACGTTATACGTTATATGGTAATGCTACATAACGTTATACGTTATATGGTAATGCTACATAACGTTATACGTTATATGGTAATGCTACATAACGTTATACATTATATGGTAATGCTACATAACGTTATACGTTATATGGTAACAGTATACAACGTTATACGTTATAAGGTAATAGTAAATAACGTTACACGTTATATGGTAATGCTACATAACGTTAAACGTTATATGGTAATGCTACATAACGTTATACGTTATATGGTAATGCTACATAACGTTATACGTTATATGGTAATGCTACATAACGTTATACGTTATATGGTAATGCTACATAACGTTATACATTATATGGTAATGCTACATAACGTTATACGTTATATGGTAACAGTATACAACGTTATACGTTATAAGGTAATAGCAAATAACGTTACACGTTATATGGTAATGCTACATAACGTTATACGTTATATGGTAATGCTACATAACGTTATACGTGATGTGGTAATGCTACATAACGTTATACGTTATATGGTAATGCTACATTACGTTATACGTTATATGGTAACAGTATATAACGTTATTCGTTATATGGTAACAGTATATAACGTTATACGTTATATGGTAATGCTACATATCGTTAAACGTTATATGGTAATGCTGCATAACGTTGCACGTTATATGGTAATGCTACATAACGTTATACGTTATATGGTAATGCTACATAACGTTATACATTATATGGTAATGCTACATAACGTTATACGTTATATGGTAACAGTATACAACGTTATACGTTATAAGGTAATAGTAAATAACGTTACACGTTATATGGTAATGCTACATAACGTTATACGTTACATGGTAATGCTACATAACGTTATACGTTATATGGTAATGCTACATAACGTTATACGTTATATGGTAATGCTACATAACGTTATACGTTATATGGTAATGCTACATAACGTTATACATTATATGGTAATGCTACATAACGTTATACGTTATATGGTAACAGTATACAACGTTATACGTTATAAGGTAATAGCAAATAACGTTATACGTTATATGGTAATGCTACATAACGTTATACGTTATGTGGTAATGCTACATAACGTTATACGTTATATGGTAATGCTACATTACGTTATACGTTATATGGTAACAGTATATACCGTTATACGTTATATGGTAACAGTCTATAACGTTATACGTTATCTGGTAATGCTACATAACGTTACACGTTATATGGTAATGCTACATAACGTTATACGTTATATGGTAATGCTACATAACGTTATACGTTATATGGTAATGCTACATAACGTTATACGTTATATGGTAATGCTACATTACGTTATACGTTATATGGTAACAGTATATAACGTTATTCGTTATATGGTAACAGTATATAACGTTATACGTTATATGGTAATGCTACATATCGTTAAACGTTATATGGTAATGCTACATAACGTTGCACGTTATATGGTAATGCTACATAACGTTATACGTTATATCGTAATGCTACATAACGTTATACGTTATATGGTAATGCTACATAACGTTATACGTTATATGGTAATGCTAGATAACGATATACGTTATATGGTAATGCTACATAACGTTATACATTATATGGTAATGCTACATAACGTTATACATTTTATGGTAACAGTATACATCGTTATACGTAATAAGGTAATAGTAAATAACGTTACACGTTATATGGTAATGCGACATAACGTTATACGTTATATGGTAATGCGACAT
Organism: Bombus sonorus; assembly: GCA_029958995.1. Classification (NCBI taxonomy): domain Eukaryota; kingdom Metazoa; phylum Arthropoda; class Insecta; order Hymenoptera; family Apidae; genus Bombus; species Bombus sonorus. Next base: position 23,198,315 of record JARWAU010000001.1, on the reverse strand, counting down.
AACGTTATACGTTATATGGTAACAGTATATAACGTTATACGTTATATGGTAACAGTATATAACGTTATACATTATATGGTAATGCTACATAACGTTATACGTTATATGGTAATGCTACATAACGTTATACGTTATATGGTAATGCTACATAACGTTATACGTTATATGGTAATGCTACATAACGTTATACATTATATGGTAATGCTACATAACGTTATACGTTATATGGTAACAGTATACAACGTTATACGTTATAAGGTAATAGTAAATAACGTTACACGTTATATGGTAATGCTACATAACGTTATACGTTACATGGTAATGCTACATAACGTTATACGTTATATGGTAATGCTACATAACGTTATACGTTATATGGTAATGCTACATAACGTTATACGTTACATGGTAATGCTACATAACGTTATACGTTATATGGTAATGCTACATAACGTTATACGTTATATGGTAATGCTAGATAACGATATACGTTATATGGTAATGCTACATAACGTTATACATTATATGGTAATGCTACATAACGTTATACATTTTATGGTAACAGTATACATCGTTATACGTAATAAGGTAATAGTAAATAACGTTACACGTTATATGGTAATGCGACATAACGTTATACGTTATATGGTAATGCTACATAACGTTATACGTTATATGGTAATGCTACATAACGTTATACGTTATATGGTAATGCTACATTACGTTATACGTTATATGGTAACAGTATATACCGTTATACGTTATATGGTAACAGTCTATAACGTTATACGTTATCTGGTAATGCTACATAACGTTATACGTTATATGGTAATGCTACATAACGTTATACGTTATATGGTAACAGTATATAACGTTATTCGTTATAACGTAATGCTACATAACGTTATACGTTATACGGTAACAGTATATAACGTTATACGTTATATGGTAATGCTACATAACGTTATACGTTATATGGTAATGCCACATAACGTTATACATTATATGGTAATGCTACATAACGTTATACGTTATATGGTAATGCTACATAACGTTATACATTATATGGTAATGCTACATAACGTTATACGTTATATGGTAATGCTACATAACGTTATACGTTATATGGGAATGCTACATAACGTTATACGTTATATGGTAATGCTACATAACGTTATACATTATATGGTAATGCTACATAACGTTATACGTTATATGGTAACAGTATACAACGTTATACGTTATAAGGTAATAGTAAATAACGTTACACGTTATATGGTAATGCTACATAACGTTATACGTTATATGGTAATGCTACATAACGTTATACGTTATATGGTAATGCTACATAACGTTATACGTTATATGGTAATGCTACATAACGTTATACGTTATATGGTAATGCTACATAACGTTATACATTATATGGTAATGCTACATAACGTTATACGTTATATGGTAACAGTATACAACGTTATACGTTATAAGGTAATAGCAAATAACGTTACACGTTATATGGTAATGCTACATAACGTTATACGTTATATGGTAATGCTACATAACGTTATACGTTATGTGGTAATGCTACATAACGTTATACGTTATATGGTAATGCTACATTACGTTATACGTTATATGGTAACAGTATATAACGTTATTCGTTATATGGTAACAGTATATAACGTTATACGTTATATGGTAATGCTACATATCGTTAAACGTTATATGGTAATGCTACATAACGTTGCACGTTATATGGTAATGCTACATAACGTTATACGTTATATGGTAATGCTACATAACGTTATACATTATATGGTAATGCTACATAACGTTATACGTTATATGGTAACAGTATACAACGTTATACGTTATAAGGTAATAGTAAATAACGTTACACGTTATATGGTAATGCTACATAACGTTATACGTTACATGGTAATGCTACATAACGTTATACGTTACATGGTAATGCTACATAACGTTATACATTATATGGTAATGCTACATAACGTTATACGTTACATGGTAATGCTACATAACGTTATACGTTATATGGTAATGCTACATAACGTTATACGTTATATGGTAATGCTACATAACGTTATACGTTATATGGTAATGCTACATAACGTTATACATTATATGGTAATGCTACATAACGTTATACATTTTATGGTAACAGTATACATCGTTATACGTAATAAGGTAATAGTAAATAACGTTACACGTTATATGGTAATGCGACATAACGTTATACGTTATATGGTAATGCTACATAACGTTATACGTTATATGGTAATGCTACATAACGTTATACGTTATATGGTAATGCTACATTACGTTATACGTTATATGGTAACAGTATATACCGTTATACGTTATATGGTAACAGTCTATAACGTTATACGTTATCTGGTAATGCTACATAACGTTATACGTTATATGGTAATGCTACATAACGTTATACGTTATATGGTAACAGTATATAACGTTATTCGTTATAACGTAATGCTACATAACGTTATACGTTATATGGTAACAGTATATAACGTTATACGTTATATGGTAATGCTACATAACGTTATACGTTATATGGTAATGCTACATAACGTTATACATTATATGGTAATGCTACATAACGTTATACGTTATATGGTAATGCTACGTAACGTTATACGTAATATGGTAATGCTACATAACGTTATACATTATATGGTAATGCTACATAACGTTATACGTTATATGGTAATGCTACATAACGTTATACGTTATACGGTAATGCTACATAACGTTATACGTTATATGGTAATGCTACATAACGTTATACATTATATGGTAATGCTACATAACGTTATACGTTATATGGTAACAGTATACAACGTTATACGTTATAAGGTAATAGTAAATAACGTTACACGTTATATGGTAATGCTACATAACGTTATACGTTACATGGTAATGCTACATAACGTTATACGTTATATGGTAATGCTACATAACGTTATACGTTATGTGGTAATGCTACATAACGTTATACATTTTATGGTAACAGTATACAACGTTATACGTAATAAGGTAATAGTAAATAACGTTACACGTTATATGGTAATGCGACATAACGTTATACGTTATATGGTAATGCTACATAACGTTATACGTTATATGGTAATGCTACATAACGTTATACGTTATATGGTAATGCTACATTACGTTATACGTTATATGGTAACAGTATATAACGTTATACGTTATATGGTAACAGTATATAACGTTATACGTTATCTGGTAATGCTACATAACGTTATACGTTATATGGTAATGCTACATAACGTTATACGTTATATGGTAACAGTATATAACGTTATTCGTTATAACGTAATGCTACATAACGTTATACGTTATATGGTAACAGTATATAACGTTATACGTTATATGGTAATGCTACATAACGTTATACGTTATATGGTAATGCTACATAACGTTATACATTATATGGTAATGCTACATAACGTTATACGTTATATGGTAATGCTACGTAACGTTATACGTTATATGGTAATGCTACATAACGTTATACATTATATGGTAATGCTACATAACGTTATACGTTATATGGTAATGCTACATAACGTTATACGTTATATGGTAATGCTACATAACGTTATACGTTATATGGTAATGCTACATAACGTTATACATTATACGGTAATGCTACATAACGTTATACGTTATATGGTAACAGTATACAACGTTATACGTTATAAGGTAATAGTAAATAACGTTACACGTTATATGGTAATGCTACGTAACGTTATACGTTATATGGTAATGCTACATAACGTTATACGTTATATGGTAATGCTACATAACGTTATACATTATATGGTAATGCTACATAACGTTATACATTATATGGTAACAGTATACAACGTTATACGTTATAAGGTAATAGTAAATAACGTTACACGTTATATGGTAATGCTACATAACGTTATACGTTATATGGTAATGCTACATAACGTTATACGTTATATGGTAATGCTACATAACGTTATACGTTATATGGTAATGCTACATTACGTTATACGTTATATGGTTACAGTATATAACGTTATTCGTTATATGGTAACAGTATATAACGTTATACGTTATATGGTAATGCTACATATCGTTAAACGTTATATGGTAATGCTACATAACGTTGCACGTTATATGGTAATGCTACATAACGTTATACGTTATATCGTAATGCTACATAACGTTATACGTTATATGGTAATGCTATATAACGTTATACGTTATATGGTAATGCGACATAACGTTATACGTTATATGGTAACAGTATATAACGTTATACGTTATATGGTAATGCCACATGACGTTATACGTTATAAGGTAATGATACATAACGTCATACGTTATATGGTAGTGCTACATAACGTTATACGTTATATGGTAACAGTATATAACGTTATACGTTATATGGTAATGCTACATAGCGTTATACGTTATAAGGTAATGCTACATAACGTTATACGTTATATGGTAATGCTACATAACGTTATACGTTATATGGTAATGCTACATAACGTTATACGTTATATGGTAATGCTACATAACGTTATACGTTATATGGTAATGCTACATAACGTTATACGTTATATGGTAATGCTACATAACGTTATACATTATATGGTAATGCTACATAACGTTATACATTATATGGTAACAGTATACAACGTTATACGTTATAAGGTAATAGTAAATAACGTTACACGTTATATGGTTATGCTACATAACGTTATACGTTATATGGTAATGCTACATAACGTTATACGTTATATGGTAATGCTACATAACGTTATACGTTATATGGTAATGCTACATAACGTTATACGTTATATGGTAATGCTACATAACGTTATACGTTATATGGTAATGCTACATAACGTTATACGTTATATGGTAATGCTACATAACGTTATACGCTATATGGTAACAGTATATAACGTTATTCGTTATAACCTAATGCTACATAACGTTATACGTTATATGGTAGCAGTATATAACGTTATACGTTATATGGCAATGCTACATAACGTTATACGTTATATGGTAATGCCACATAACGTTATACATTATATGGTAAAGCTACATAACGTTATACGTTATATGGTAATGCTACATAACGTTATACGTTATATGGTAATGCTACATAACGTTATACATTATATGGTAATGCTACATAACGTTATACGTTATATGGTAACAGTATACAACGTTATACGTTATAAGGTAATAGTAAATAACGTTACACGTTATATGGTAATGCTACATAACGTTATACGTTATATGGTAATGCTACATAACGTTATACGTTATATGGTAATGCTACATAACGTTATACGTTATATGGTAATGCTACATAACGTTATACGTTATATGGTAATGCTACATAACGTTATACGTTATATGGTAATGCTACATTACGTTATACGTTATATGGTAACAGTACATAACGTTATACGTTATATGGTAACAGTATATAACGTTATACGTTATATGGTAATGCTACATAACGTTATACGTTATATGGTAATGCTACATAACGTTATACGTTATATGGTAACAGTATATAACGTTATTCGTTATAACGTAATGCTACATAACGTTATACGTTATATGGTAACAGTATATAACGTTATACGTTATATGGTAATGCTACATAACGTTATACGTTATATGGTAATGCTACATAACGTTATACATTATATGGTAATGCTACATAGCGTTATACGTTATATGGTAATGCTAAGTAACGTTATACGTTATATGGTAATGCTACATAACGTTATACATTATATGGTAATGCTACATAACGTTATACGTTATATGGTAATGCTACATAACGTTATACGTTATATGGTAATGCTACATAACGTTATACGTTATATGGTAATGCTACATAACGTTATACATTATATGGTAATGCTACATAACGTTATACGTTATATGGTAACAGTATACAACGTTATACGTTATGAGGTAATAGTAAATAACGTTACACGTTATATGGTAATGCTACATAACGTTATACGTTACATGGTAATGCTACATAACGTTATACGTTATATGGTAATGCTACATAACGTTATACGTTGTATGGTAATGCTACATAACGTTATGCGTTATATGGTAATGCTACATAACGTTATACATTATATGGTAATGCTACATAACGTTATACATTTTATGGTAACAGTATACAACGTTATACGTAATAAGGTAATAGTAAATAACGTTACACGTTATATGGTAATGCGACATAACGTTATACGTTATATGGTAATGCTACATAACGTTATACGTTATATGGTAATGCTACATAACGTTATACGTTATATGGTAATGCTACATTACGTTATACGTTATATGGTAACAGTATATAACGTTATACGTTATATGGTAACAGTATATAACGTTATACGTTATCTGGTAATGCTACATAACGTTATACGTTATATGGTAATGCTACATAACGTTATACGTTATATGGTAACAGTATATAACGTTATTCGTTATAACGTAATGCTACATAACGTTATACGTTATATGGTAACAGTATATAACGTTATACGTTATATGGTAATGCTACATAACGTTATACGTTATATGGTAATGCTACATAACGTTATACCTTATATGGTAATGCTACATAACGTTATACGTTATATGGTAATGCTACGTAACGTTATACGTTATATGGTAATGCTACATAACGTTATACATTATATGGTAATGCTACATAACGTTATACGTTATATGGTAATGCTACATAAAGTTATACGTTACATGGTCATGCTACATAACGTTATACGTTATATGGTAATGCTACATAACGTTATACATTATATGGTAATGCTACATAACGTTATACGTTATATGGTAACAGTATACAACGTTATACGTTATAAGGTAATAGTAGATAACGTTACACGTTATATGGTAATGCTACATAACGTTATACGTTATATGGTAATGCTACATAACGTTATACGTTATATGGTAATGCTACATAACGTTATACATTATATGGTAATGCTACATAACGTTATACGTTATATGGTAACAGTATACAACGTTATACGTTATAAGGTAATAGTAAAGAACGTTACACGTTATATGGTAATGCTACATAACGTTATACGTTACATGGTAATGCTACATAACGTTATACGTTATATGGTAATGCTACATAACGTTATACGTTATATGGTAATGCTACATAACGTTAAACGTTATATGGTAATGCTACATAACGTTATACATTTTATGGTAACAGTATACAACGTTATACGTAATAAGGTAATAGTAAATAACGTTACACGTTATATGGTAATGCGACATAACGTTATACGTTATATGGTAATGCTACATAACGTTATACGTTATATGGTAATGCTACATAACGTTATACGTTATATGGTAATGCTACATTACGTTATACGTTATATGGTAACAGTATATAACGTTATACGTTATATGGTAACAGTATATAACGTTATATGTTATCTGGTAATGCTACATAACGTTATACGTTATATGGTAATGCTACATAACGTTATACGTTATATGGTAACAGTATATAACGTTATTCGTTATAACGTAATGCTACATAACGTTATACGTTATATGGTAACAGTATATAACGTTATACGTTATATGGTAATGCTACATAACGTTATACGTTATATGGTAATGCTACATAACGTTATACGTTATATGGTAATGCTACATAACGTTATACATTATATGGTAATGCTACATAACGTTATACGTTATATGGTAATGCTACATAACGTTATACGTTATATGGTAATGCTACATAACGTTATACGTTATATGGTAATGCTACATAACGTTATACGTTATATGGTAATGCTACATAACGTTATACGTTATATGGTAATGCTGCATAACGTTATACATTATATGGTAATGCTACATAACGTTATACGTTATATGGTAACAGTATACAACGTTATACGTTATAAGGTAATAGTAAATAACGTTACACGTTATATGGTAATGCTACATAACGTTATACGTTATATGGTAATGCTACATAACGTTATACGTTATATGGTAATGCTACATAACGTTATACATTATATGGTAATGCTACATAACGTTATACATTATATGGTAACAGTATACAACGTTATACGTTATAAGATAATAGTAAATAACGTTACACGTTATATGGTAATGCTACATAACGTTATACGTTATATGGTAATGCTACATAACGTTATACGTTAAATGGTAATGCTACATAACGTTATACGTTATATGGTAATGCTACATTACGTTATACGTTATATGGTTACAGTATATAACGTTATTCGTTATATGGTAATGCTACATAGCGTTATACGTTATATGGTAATGCTACATAACGTTATACGTTATATGGTAATGCTACATAACGTTATACGTTATATGGTAATGCTACATAACGTTATACGTTATATGGTAATGCCACATAACGTTATACGTTATAAGGTAATGATACATAACGTCATACGTTATATGGTAGTGCTACATAACGTTATACGTTATATGGTAACAGTATATAGCGTTATACGTTATATGGTAATGCTACATAACGTTATACATTATATGGTAATGCTACATAACGTTATACATTATATGGTAACAGTATACAACGTTATACGTTATAAGGTAATAGTAAATAACGTTACACGTTATATGGTTATGCTACATAACGTTATACGTTATATGGTAATGCTACATAACGTTATACGTTATATGGTAATGCTACATAACGTTATACGTTATATGGTAATGCTACATAACGTTATACGTTATATGGAAATGGTACATAACGTTATACGTTATATGGTAATGCTACATAACGTTATACGTTATATGGTAACAGTATATAACGTTATTCGTTATAACGTAATGCTACATAACGTTATACGTTATATGGTAACAGTATATAACGTTATACGTTATATGGTAATGCTACATAACGTTATACGTTATATGGGAATGCTACATAACGTTATACGTTATATGGTAATGCTACATAACGTTATACGTTATATGGCAATGCTACATAACGTTATACGTTATATGGTAATGCTACATAACGTTATACTTTATATGGTAATGCTACATAACGTTATACGTTATATGGTAACAGTATACAACGTTATACGTTATAAGGTAATAGTAAATAACGTTACACGTTACATGGTAATGCTACATAACGTTATACGTTATATGGTAATGCTACATAACGTTATACGTTATATGGTAATGCTACATAACGTTATACATTATATGGTAATGCTACATAACGTTATACATTATATGGTAACAGTATACAACGTAATACGTTATAAGGTAATAGTACATAACGTTACACGTTATATGGTAATGCTACATAACGTTATACGTTATATGGTAATGCTACATAACGTTATACGTTATATGGTAATGCTACATAACGTTATACGTTATATGGTAATGCTACATTACGTTATACGTTATACGGTAACAGTATATAACGTTATTCGTTATATGGTAACAGTATATAACGTTATACGTTATATGGTAATGCTACATATCGTTAAACGTTATATGGTAATGCTACATAACGTTACACGTCATATGGTAATGCTACATAACGTTATACGTTATATCGTAATGCTACATAACGTTATACGTTATATGGTAATGCTATATAACGTTATACGTTATATGGTAATGCTACATAACGTTATACGTTATATGGTAACAGTATATAACGTTATACGTTATATGGTAATGCTACATAACGTTATACGTTATAAGGTAATGATACATAACGTCATACGTTATATGGTAGTGCTACATAACGTTATACGTTATATGGTAATGCTACATAACGTCATACGTTATATGGTAGTGCTACATAACGTTATACGTTATATGGTAACAGTATATAACGTTATACGTTATATGGTAATGCTACATAGCGTTATACGTTATATGGTAATGCTACATAACGTTATACGTTATATGGTAATGCTACATAACGTTATTCGTTATATGGTAACAGTATATAACGTTATTCGTTATAACGTAATGCTACATAACGTTATACGTTATACGGTAACAGTATATAACGTTATACGTTATATGGTAATGCTACATAACGTTATACGTTATATGGTAATGCCACATAACGTTATACATTATATGGTAATGCTACATAACGTTATACGTTATATGGTAATGCTACATAACGTTATACGTTATATGGTAACAGTATATAACGTTATACGTTATATGGTAATGCTACATAACGTTATACGTTATAAGGTAATGATACATAACGTCATACGTTATATGGTAGTGCTACATAACGTTATACGTTATATGATAACAGTATATAACGTTATACGTTATATGGTAATGCTACATAGCGTTATACGTTATAAGGTAATGCTACATAACGTTATACGTTATATGGTAATGCTACATAACGTTATACGTTATATGGTAATGCTACATAACGTTATACGTTATATGGTAATGCTACATAACGTTATACGTTATATGGTAATGCTACATAACGTTATACGTTATATGGTAATGCTACATAACGTTATACGTTATATGGTAATGCTACATAACGTTATACGTTATATGGTAATGCTACATAACGTTATACGTTATAAGGTAGTGCTACATAACGTTATACGTTATATGGTAATGCTACATAACGTTATACGTTATATGGTAATGCTACATAACGTTATACGTTATAAGGTAATGCTACATAACGTTATACGTTATATGGTAATGCTACATAACGTTATACGTTATATGGTAACAGTATATAACGTTATACGTTATATGGTAATGCTACATAACGTTATACGTTATAAGGTAATGATACATAACGTCATACGTTATATGGTAGTGCTACATAACGTTATACGTTATATGGTAACAGTATATAACGTTATACGTTATATGGTAATGCTACATAACGTTATACGTTATAAGGTAATGATACATAACGTCAGACGTTATATGGTAGTGCTACATAACGTTATACGTTATATGGTAACAGTATATAACGTTATACGTTATATGGTAATGCTACATAACGTTATACGTTATATGGTAATGCTACATAACGTTATACGTTATATGGTAATGCTACATTACGTTATACGTTATATGGTAACAGAATATAACGTTATACGTTATATGGTAACAGTATATAACGTTATACGTTATCTGGTAATGCTACATAACGTTATACGTTATATGGTAATGCTACATAACGTTATACATTATATGGTAATGCTACATAACGTTATACGTTATATGGTAATGCTACGTAACGTTATACGTTATATGGTAATGCTACATAACGTTATACATTATATGGTAATGCTACATAACGTTATACGTTATATGGTAATGCTACATAACGTTATACGTTATATGGTAATGCTACATAACGTTATACGTTATATGGTAATGCTACATAACGTTATACATTATATGGTAATGCTACATAACGTTATACGTTATATGGTAACAGTATACAACGTTATACGTTATAAGGTAATAGTAAATAACGTTACACGTTATATGGTAATGCTACATAACGTTATACGTTATATGGTAATGCTACATAACGTTATACGTTATATGGTAATGCTACATAACGTTATACGTTATATGGTAATGCTACATAACGTTATACGTTATATGGTAACAGTATATAACGTTATACGTTATATGGTAACAGTAGATAACGTTATACGTTATATGGTAATGCTACATAACGTTATACGTTATATGGTAATGCTACATAACATTATACGTTATATGGTAACAGTATATAACGTTATTCGTTATAACGTAATGCTACATAACGTTATACGTTATATGGTAACAGTATATAACGTTATACGTTATATGGTAATGCTACATAACGTTATACGTTATATGGTAGTGCTACATAACGTTATACATTATATGGTAATGCTACATAACGTTATACGTTATATGGTAATGCTACATAACGTTATACGTTATATAGTAATGCTACATAACGTTATACGTTATATGATAATGCTACACAACGTTATACGTTATATGGTAACAGTATACAACGTTATACGTTATAAGGTAATAGTAAATAACGTTACACGTTATATGGTAATGCTACATAACGTTATACGTTATATGGTAACAGTATATAACGTTATTCGTTATAACGTATTGCTACATAACGTTATACGTTATATGGTAACAGTATATAACGTTATACGTTATATGGTAATGCTACATAACGTTATACGTTATAAGGTAATGATACATAACGTCATACGTTATATGGTAGTGCTACATAACGTTATACGTTATATGGTAACAGTATATAACGTTATACGTTATATGGTAATGCAACATAACGTTATACGTTATATGGTAATGCTACATAACGTTATACGTTATATGGTAATGCTAAATAACGTTATACGTTATATGGTAATGCTACATTACGTTATACGTTATATGGTAACAGTATATAACGTTATTCGTTATATGGTAACAGTATATAACGTTATACGTTATATGGTAATGCCACATATCGTTAAACGTTATATGGTAATGCTACATAACGTTACACGTTATATGGTAATGCTACATAACGTTATACGTTATATCGTAATGCTACATAACGTTATACGTTATATGGTAATGCTATATAACGTTATACGTTATATGGTAATGCTACATAACGTTATACGTTATATGGTAACAGTATATAACGTTATACGTTATATGGTAATGCTACGTAACGTTATACGTTATAAGGTAATGATACATAACGTCACACGTTCTATGGTAGTGTTACATAACGTTATACGTTATATGGTAACAGTTTATAACGTTATACGTTATATGGTAATGCTACATAGCGTTAGACGTTATAAGGTAATGCTACATAACGTTATACGTTATATGGTAATGCTACATAACGTTATACGTTATATGGTAATGCTACATAACGTTATACGTTATATGGTAATGCTACATAACGTTATACGTTATATGGTAATGCTACATAACGTTATACGTTATATGGTAATACTACATAACGTTATACATTATATGGTAATGATACATAACGTTATACATTATATGGTAACAGTATACAACGTTATACGTTATAAGGTAATAGTAAATAACGTTACACGGTATATGGTAATGCTACATAACGTTATACGTTATATGGTAATGCTACATAACGTTATACGTTATATGGTAAAGCTACATAACGTTATACGTTATATGGTAATGCTACATAACGTTATACGTTCTATGGTAATGCTACATAACGTTATACGTTATATGGTAATGCTACATAACGTTATACGTTATATGGTAATGATACATAACGTCATACGTTATATGGTAGTGCTACATAACGTTATACGTTATATGGTAACAGTATATAACGTTATACGTTATATGGTAATGCTACATAACGTTATACGTTATATGGTAATGCTACATAACGTTATACGTTATATGGTAATGCTACATTACGTTAGACGTTATATGGTAACAGAATATAACGTTGTACGTTATATGGTAACAGTATATAACGTTATACGTTATCTGGTAATGCTACATAACGTTATACGTTATATGGTAATGCTACATAACGTTATACATTATATGGTAATGCTACATAACGTTATACGTTATATGGTAATGCTACGTAACGTTATACGTTATATGGTAATGCTACATAACGTTATACCTTATATGGTAATGCTACATAACGTTATACGTTATATGGTAATGCTACATAACGTTATACGTTATATGGTAATGCTACATAACGTTATACGTTATATGGTAATGCTACATAACGTTATACATTATATGGTAATGCTACATAACGTTATACGTTATATGGTAACAGTATACAACGTTATACGTTATAAGGTAATAGTAAATAACGTTACACGTTATATGGTAATGCTACATAACGTTATACGTTATATGGTAATGCTACATAACGTTATACGTTATATGGTAATGCTACATAACGTTATACGTTATATGGTAATGCTACATAACGTTATACGTTATATGGTAACAGTATATAACGTTATACGTTATATGGTAACAGTAGATAACGTTATACGTTATATGGTAATGCTACATAACGTTATACGTTATATGGTAATGCTACATAACATTATACGTTATATGGTAACAGTATATAACGTTATTCGTTATAACGTAATGCTACATAACGTTATACGTTATATGGTAACAGTATATAACGTTATACGTTATATGGTAATGCTACATAACGTTATACGTTATATGGTAGTGCTACATAACGTTATACATTATATGGTAATGCTACATAACGTTATACGTTATATGGTAATGCTACATAACGTTATACGTTATATGGTAATGCTACATAACGTTATACGTTATATGATAATGCTACACAACGTTATACGTTATATGGTAACAGTATACAACGTTATACGTTATAAGGTAATAGTAAATAACGTTACACGTTATATGGTAATGCTACATAACGTTATACGTTATATGGTAACAGTATATAACGTTATTCGTTATAACGTATTGCTACATAACGTTATACGTTATATGGTAACAGTATATAACGTTATACGTTATATGGTAATGCTCCATAACGTTATACGTTATAAGGTAATGATACATAACGTCATACGTTATATGGTAGTGCTACATAACGTTATACGTTATATGGTAACAGTATATAACGTTATACGTTATATGGTAATGCTACATAACGTTATACGTTATATGGTAATGCTACATAACGTTATACGTTATATGGTAATGCTAAATAACGTTATACGTTATATGGTAATGCTACATTACGTTATACGTTATATGGTAACAGTATATAACGTTATTCGTTATATGGTAACAGTATATAACGTTATACGTTATATGGTAACAGTATATAACGTTATACGTTATATGGTAATGCCACATATCGTTAAACGTTATATGGTAATGCTACATAACGTTACACGTTATATGGTAATGCTACATAACGTTATACGTTATATCGTAATGCTACATAACGTTATACGTTATATGGTAATGCTATATAACGTTATACGTTATATGGTAATGCTACATAACGTTATACGTTATATGGTAACAGTATATAACGTTATACGTTATATGGTAATGCTACATAACGTTATACGTTATAAGGTAATGATACATAACGTCACACGTTCTATGGTAGTGTTACATAACGTTATACGTTATATGGTAACAGTATATAACGTTATACGTTATATGGTAACAGTATATAACGTTATACGTTATATGGTAATGCTACATAGCGTTATACGTTATAAGGTAATGCTACATAACGTTATACGTTATATGGTAATGCTACATAACGTTATACGTTATATGGTAATGCTACATAACGTTATACGTTATATGGTAATGCTACATAACGTTATACGTTATATGGTAATGCTACATAACGTTATACGTTATATGGTAATGCTACATAACGTTATACATTATATGGTAATGCTACATAACGTTATACATTATATGGTAACAGTATACAACGTTATACGTTATAAGGTAATAGTAAATAACGTTACACGGTATAGGGTAATGCTACATAACGTTATACGTTATATGGTAATGCTACATAACGTTATACGTTATATGGTAATGCTACATAACGTTATACGTTATATGGTAATGCTACATAACGTTATACGTTCTATGGTAATGCTACATAACGTTATACGTTATATGGTAATGCTACATAACGTTATACATTATATGGTAATGCTACATAACGTTATACATTATATGGTAACAGTATACAACGTTATGCGTTATAAGGTAATAGTAAATAACGTTACACGTTATATGGTAATGCTACATAACGTTATACGTTATATGGTAATGCTACATAACGTTATACGTTATATGGTAACAGTATATAACGTTATACGTTATATGGTAATGCTACATAACGTTATACGTTATATGGTAATGCCACATAACGTTATACATTATATGGTAATGCTACATAACGTTATACGTTATATGGTAATGCTACATAACGTTATACATTATATGGTAATGCTATATAACGTTATACGTTATATGGTAATGCTACATAACGTTATACGTTATATGGTAACAGTATATAACGTTATACGTTATATGGTAATGCTACATAACGTTATACGCTATAAGGTAATGATACATAACGTCATACGTTATATGGTAGTGCTACATAACGTTATACGTTATATGGTAACAGTATATAACGTTATACGTTATATGGTAATGCAACATAGCGTTATACGTTATAAGGTAATGCTACATAACGTTATACATTATATGGTAATGCGACACAACGTTATACGTTATATGGTAACAGTATACAACGTTATACGTTATAAGGTAATAGTAAATAACGTTACACGTTATATGGTAATGCTACATAACGTTATACGTTATATGGTAATGCTACATAACGTTATACGTTATATGGTAATGCTACATAACGTTATACGTTATATGGTAATGCTACATAACGTTATACGTTATATGGTAACAGTATATAACGTTATTCGTTATAACGTAATGCTACATAACGTTATACGTTATATGGTAATGCTACATAACGTTATACGTTATATGGTAATGCTACATAACGTTATACGTTATATGGTAATGCTACATAACGTTATACATTATATGGTAATGCTACATAACGTTATACATTATATGGTAACAGTATACAACGTTATACGTTATAAGGTAATAGTAAATAACGTTACACGTTATATGGTAATGCTACATAACGTTATACGTTATATGGTAATGCTACATAACGTTATACGTTATATGGTAACAGTATATAACGTTATACGTTATATGGTAATGCTACATAACGTTATACGTTATATGGTAATGCCACATAACGTTATACATTATATGGTAATGCTACATAACGTTATACGTTATATGGTAATGCTACATAACGTTATACATTATATGGTAATGCTATATAACGTTATACGTTATATGGTAATGCTAAATAACGTTATACGTTATATGGTAACAGTATATAACGTTATACGTTATATGGTAATGCTACATAACGTTATACGCTATAAGGTAATGATACATAACGTCATACGTTATATGGTAGTGCTACATAACGTTATACGTTATATGGTAACAGTATATAACGTTATACGTTATATGGTAATGCAACATAGCGTTATACGTTATAAGGTAATGCTACATAACGTTATACATTATATGGTAATGCGACACATCGTTATACGTTATATGGTAACAGTATACAACGTTATACGTTATAAGGTAATAGTAAATAACGTTACACGTTATATGGTAATGCTACATAACGTTATACGTTATATGGTAATGCTACATAACGTTATACGTTATATGGTAATGCTACATAACGTTATACGTTATATGGTAATGCTACATAACGTTATACGTTATATGGTAACAGTATATAACGTTATTCGTTATAACGTAATGCTACATAACGTTATACGTTATATGGTAACAGTATATAACGTCATACGTTATATGGTAATGCTACATAACGTTATACGTTATATGATAGTGCTACATAACGTTATACATTATATGGTAATGCTACATAACGTTATACGTTATATGGTAATGCTACATAACGTTATACGTTATATGGTAATGCTACATAACGTTATACGTTATATGGTAATGCTACATAACGTTACACGTTATATGGTAATGCTACATAACGTTATACGTTATATGGTAATGCTACATAACGTTATACGTTATATGGTAATGCTACATAACGTTATACGTTATATGGTAACGCTACATAACGTTATACGTTATATGGTAACAGTATATAACGTTATACGTTATATGGTAACAGTATATAACGTTATACGTTATATGGTAATGCTACATAACGTTATACGTTATATGGTAATGCTACATAACGTTATACGTTATATGGTAATGCTACATAACGTTATACGTTATATGGTAACAGTATATAACGTTATTCGTTATAACGTGATGCTACATAACGTTATACGTTATTAGGTAACAGTATATAACGTTATACGTTATATGGTAATGCTACATAACGTTATACGTTATATGGTAATGCTACATAACGTTATACATTATATGCTAATGCTACATAACGTTATACGTTATATGGTAATGCTACATAACGTTATACGTTATATGGTAATGCTACATAACGTTATACGATATATGGTAATGCTACATAACGTTATACGTTATATGGTAATGCTACATAACGTTATACGTTAGATGGTAATGCTACATAACGTTATACGTTATATGGTAACAGTATATAACGTGATACGTTATATGGTAATGCTACATAACGTTATACGTTATATGGTAATGCTACATAACGTCATACGTTATATGGTAATGCTACATAACGTTATACGTTATATGGTAATGCTACAGAACGTTATACGTTATATGGTAATGCCACATAACGTTATACATTATATGGTAATGCTACATAACGTTATACGTTATATGGTAATAGTATACAACGTTATTCGTTATAACGTAATGCTACATAACGTTATACGTTATATGGTAATGCTACATAACGTTATACATTATATGGTAATGCTACATAACGTTATACGTTATATGGTAATGCTACATTACGTTATACGTTATATGGTAACAGTATATAACGTTATTCGTTATATGGTAACAGTATATAACGTTATACGTTATATGGTAATGCCACATATCGTTAAAAGTTATATGGTAATGCTACATAACGTTACACGTTATATGGTAATGCTGCATAACGTTATACGTTATATCGTAATGCTACATAACGTTATACGTTATATGGTAATGCTATATAACGTTATACGTTATATGGTAATGCTACATAACGTTATACGTTATATGGTAACAGTATATAACGTTATACGTTATATGGTAATGCTACATAACGTTATACGTTATAAGGTAATGATACATAACGTCATACGTTCTATGGTAGTGTTACATAACGTTATACGTTATATGGTAACAGTATATAACGTTATACGTTATATGGTAACAGTATATAACGTTATACGTTATATGGGAATGCAACATAGCGTTATACGTTATAAGGTAATGCTAAATAACGTTATACATTATATGGTAATGCGACACAACGTTATACGTTATATGGTAACAGTATACAACGTTATACGTTATAAGGTAATAGTAAATAAAGTTACACGTTATATGGTAATGCTACATAACGTTATACGTTATATGGTAATGCTACATAACGTTATACATTATATGGTAACAGTATACAACGTTATACGTTATAAGGTAATAGTAAATAACGTTATACGTTATATGGTAACAGTATATAACGTTATTCGTTATAACGTAATGCTACATAACGTTATACGTTATATGGTAACAGTATATAACGTCATACGTTATATGGTAATGCTACATAACGTTATACGTTATATGATAGTGCTACATAACGTTATACATTATATGGTAATGCTACATAACGTTATACGTTATATGGTAATGCTACATAACGTTATACGTTATATGGTAATGCTACATAACGTTATACGTTATATGGTAATGCTGCATAACGTTACACGTTATATGGTAATGCTGCATAACGTTATACGTTATATGGTAACAGTATATAACGTTATTCGTTATAACGTGATGCTACATAACGTTATACGTTATATGGTAATGCTACATAACGTTATACGTTATATGGTAACGCTACATAACGTTATACGTTATATGGTAACAGTATATAACGTTATACGTTATATGGTAACAGTATATAACGTTATACGTTATATGGTAACAGTATATAACGTTATACGTTATATGGTAATGCTACATAACGTTATACGTTATATGGTAATGCTACATAACGTTATACGTTATATGGTAATGCTACATAACGTTATACGTTATCAGGTAACAGTATATAACGTTATACGTTATATGGTAATGCTACATAACGTTATACGTTATATGGTAATGCTACATAACGTTATACATTATATGGTAATGCTACATAACGTTATACGTTATATGGTAATGCTACATAACGTTATACGTTATATGGTAATGCTACATAACGTTATACGATATATGGTAATGCTACATAACGTTATACGTTATATGGTAATGCTACATAACGTTATACGTTAGATGGTAATGCTACATAACGTTATACGTTATATGGTAACAGTATATAACGTGATACGTTATATGGTAATGCTACATAACGTTATACGTTATATGGTAATGCTACATAACGTCATACGTTATATGGTAATGCTACATAACGTTATACGTTATATGGTAATGCTACAGAACGTTATACGTTATATGGTAATGCCACATAACGTTATACGTTATATGGTAATGCTACATAACGTTATACGTTATATGGTAATGCTATATAAGGTTATACGTTATATGGTAATGCTACATAACGTGATACGTTATATGGTAACAGTATATAACGTTATACGTTATATGGTAATGCTACATAACGTTATACGTTATAAGGTAATGATACATAACGTCATACGTTATATGGTAGTGCTACATATCGTTATACGTTATATAGTAACAGTATATAACGTTATACGTTATATGGTAATGCAACATAGCGTTATACGTTATAAGGTAATGCTACATAACGTTATACATTATATGGTAATGCTACACAACGTTATACGTTATATGGTAACAGTATACAACGTTATACGTTATAAGGTAATAGTAAATAACGTTACACGTTATATGGTAATGCTACATAACGTTATACGTTATATGGTAATGCTACATAACGTTATACCTTATATGGTAATGCTACATAACGTTATACGTTATATGGTAATGCTACATAACGTTATACGTTATATGGTAACAGTATATAACGTTATTCGTTATAACGTAATGCTACATAACGTTATACGTTATATGATAGTGCTACATAACGTTATACATTATATGGTAATGCTACATAACGTTATACGTTATATGGTAATGCTACATAACGTTATACGTTATATGGTAATGCTACATAACGTTATACATTATATGGTAATGCTACATAACGTTACACGTTATATGGTAATGCTACATAACGTTATACGTTATATGGTAATGCTACATAACGTTATACGTTATAACGTAATGTTACATAACGTTATACGTTATGTGGTAATGCTACATAACGTTATACGTTATATGGTAACAGTATATAACGTTATACGTTATATGGTAATGCTACATAACGTTATACGTTATATGGTAATGCTACATAACGTTATACATTATACGGTAATGCTACATAACGTTATACGTTATATGGTAACAGTATATAACGTTATACGTTATATGGTAATGCTACATAACGTTATACGTTATAAGGTAATGATACATAACGTTATACGTTATATGGTAGTGCTACATAACGTTATACGTTATATGGTAACAGTATATAACGTTATACGTTATATGGTAATGCTACATAACGTTATACGTTATAAGGTAATGCTACATAACGTTATACATTATATGGTAATGCTACATAACGTTATACGTTATATGGTAACAGTATACAACGTTATACATTATAAGGTAATAGTAAATAACGTTACACGTTATATGGTAATGCTACATAACGTTATACGTTATATGGTAATGCTAGATAACGGTATACGTTATATGGTAATGCTACATAACGTTATACGTTATATGGTAAAGCTACATAACGTTACACGTTATATGGTACTGCTACATAACGTTACACGTTATATGGTACTGCTACATAACGTTACACGTTATATGGTAATGCTACATAACGTTATACGTTATATGGTAATGCTACATAACGTTATACGTTATATGGTAATGCTACATAACGTTACACGTTATATGGTAATGCTACATAACGTTATACGTTATATGGTAATGCTACATAACGTTATACGTTATATGGTAATGCTACATAATGTTATACGTTATATGGTAATGCTACATAACGTTATACGTTATATGGTAATGCTAAATAACGTTATACGTTATGTGGTAACAGTATACAACGTTATACGTTATAAGGTAATAGTAAATAACGTTACGCGTTATATGGTAATGCTACATAACGTTATACGTTATATGGTAATGCTACATAACGTTATACGTTATATGGGAATGCCACATAACGTTATACATTATATGGTAATGCTACATAACGTTATACGTTATATGGTAATGCTACATTACGTTATACGTTATATGGTAATGCTACATAACGTTAGACGTTATGTGGTAACAGTATACAACGTTATACGTTATATGGTAATGCTACATAACGTTATACGTTATATGGTAATGCTACATAACGTTATACGTTATATGGTAATGCTACATAACGTTATACGTTATATGGTAACAGTATACAACGTTATACGTTATATGGTAATGCTACATAACGTTATACGTTATATGGTAATGCTACATAACGTTATACGTTATATGGTAATGCTACATAACGTTATACATTATATGGTAATGCTACATAACGTTACACGTTATATGGTACTGCTACATAACGTTATACGTTATATGTTAATGCTACATAATGTTATACGTTATATGGTAATGCTACATAACGTTATACGTTATATGGTAATGCTACATAACGTTATACGTTATATGGTAATGCTACATAACGGTATACATTAAATGGTAATGCTACATAACGTTATACGTTATGTGGTAACAGTATACAACGTTATACGTTATAAGGTAATAGTAAATAACGTTACACGTTATATGGTAATGCTACATAACGTTATACGTTATATGGTAATGCTATATAACGGTATACGTTATATGGTAATGCTACATAACGTTACACGTTATATGGTAATGCTACATAACGTTATACGTTATATGGTAACAGTATACAACGTTATACGTTATATGGTAATGCTACATAACGTTATACGTTATATGGTAACAGTATACAACGTTATACGTTATAAGGTAATAGTATATAACGTTACACGTTATATGGTAATGGTACATAACGTTATACGTTATATGGTAACAGTATACAACGTTATACGTTATAAGGTAATAGTAAATAACGTTACACGTTATATGGTAATGCTACATAACGTTATACGTTATATGGTAATGCTACATAACGTTATACGTTATATGGTAACAGTATATAACGTTATACGTTATATGGTAATGCTACATAACGTTATACGTTATATGGTAATGCTACATAACGTTATACGTAATATGGTAATGCTACATAACGTTATACGTTATATGGTAATGCTACATAACGTTATACGTTATATGGTAATGCTACATAACGTTATACGTTATATGGTAATGCTACATAACGTTATACATTATATGGTAACAGTATATAACGTTATACGTTATATGGTAATGCTACATAACGTTATACGTTATATGGTAATGCTACATAACGGTATACATTAAATGGTAATGCTACATAACGTTATACGTTATGTGGTAACAGTATACAACGTTATACGTTATAAGGTAATAGTAAATAACGTTACACGTTATATGGTAATGCTACATAACGTTATACGTTATATGGTAATGCTATATAACGGTATACGTTATATGGTAATGCTACATAACGTTACACGTTATATGGTAATGCTACATAACGTTATACGTTATATGGTAACAGTATACAACGTTATACGTTATATGGTAATGCTACATAACGTTATACGTTATATGGTAACAGTATATAACGTTATACGTTATATGGTAACAGTATATAACGTTATACGTTATATGGTAATGCTTCATAACGTTATACGTTATATGGTAATGCTACATAACGTTATACGTTATATGGTAATGCTACATAACGTTATACGTTATATGGTAATGCTACATAACGTTATACGTTATATGGTAACAGTATACAACGTTATACGTTATATGGTAATGCTACATAACGTTATACGTTATATGGTAACAGTATACAACGTTATACGTTACATGGTAATGCTACATAACGTTATACGTTATATGGTAATGCTACATAACGTTATACATTATATGGTAATGCTACATAACGTTATACGTTATATTGTAATGCTACATAACGTTATACGTTATATGGTAATGATACATAACGTTATACGTTATATGGTAATGCTACATAACGTTATACGTTATATGGTAACAGTATACAACGTTATACGTTATATGGTAATGCTACATAACGTAATACGTTATATGGTAACAGTATACAACGTTATACGATATAAGGTAATGGTAAATAACGTTACACGTTATATGGTAATGCTACATAACGTTATACGTTATATGGTAATGCTACATAACGTTATACGTTATATGGTAATGCTACATAACGGTATACATTAAATGGTAATGCTACATAACGTTATACGTTATGTGGTAACAGTATACAACGTTATACGTTATAAGGTAATAGTAAATAACGTTACACGTTATATGGTAATGCTACATAACGGTATACATTAAATGGTAATGCTACATAACGTTATACGTTATGTGGTAACAGTATACAACGTTATACGTTATATGGTAATGCTACATAACGTTATACGTTATATGGTAATGCTACATAACGTTATACGTTATATGGTAATGCTACATAACGTTATACGTTATATGGTAACAGTATACAACGTTATACGTTATATGGTAATGCTACATAACGTTATACGTTATATGGTAATGCTACATAACGTTATACGTTATATGGTAATGCTACATAACGTTATACGTTATATGGTAATGCTACATTACGTTATACGTTATATGGTAATGCTACATAACGTTAGACGTTATGTGGTAACAGTATACAACGTTATACGTTATATGGTAATGCTACATAACGTTATACGTTATATGGTAATGCTACATAACGTTATACGTTATATGGTAATGCTACATAACGTTATACGTTATATGGTAACAGTATACAACGTTATACGTTATATGGTAATGCTACATAACGTTATACGTTATATGGTAATGCTACATAACGTTATACGTTATATGGTAATGCTACATAACGTTATACATTATATGGTAATGCTACATAACGTTACACGTTATATGGTACTGCTACATAACGTTATACGTTATATGTTAATGCTACATAATGTTATACGTTATATGGTAATGCTACATAACGTTACACGTTATATGGTAATGCTACATAACGTTATACGTTATATGGTAATGCTACATAACGGTATACATTAAATGGTAATGCTACATAACGTTATACGTTATGTGGTAACAGTATACAACGTTATACGTTATAAGGTAATAGTAAATAACGTTACACGTTATATGGTAATGCTACATAACGTTATACGTTATATGGTAATGCTATATAACGGTATACGTTATATGGTAATGCTACATAACGTTACACGTTATATGGTAATGCTACATAACGTTATACGTTATATGGTAACAGTATACAACGTTATACGTTATATGGTAATGCTACATAACATTATACGTTATATGGTAACAGTATACAACGTTATACGTTATAAGGTAATAGTATATAACGTTACACGTTATATGGTAATGGTACATAACGTTATACGTTATATGGTAACAGTATACAACGTTATACGTTATAAGGTAATAGTAAATAACGTTACACGTTATATGGTAATGCTACATAACGTTATACGTTATATGGTAATGCTACATAACGTTATACGTTATATGGTAACAGTATATAACGTTATACGTTATATGGTAATGCTACATAACGTTATACGTTATATGGTAATGCTACATAACGTTATACGTAATATGGTAATGCTACATAACGTTATACGTTATATGGTAATGCTACATAACGTTATACGTTATATGGTAATGCTACATAACGTTATACGTTATATGGTAATGCTACATAACGTTGTACATTATATGGTAACAGTATATAACGTTATACGTTATATGGTAATGCTACATAACGTTATACGTTATATGGTAATGCTACATAACGGTATACATTAAATGGTAATGCTACATAACGTTATACGTTATGTGGTAACAGTACACAACGTTATACGTTATAAGGTAATAGTAAATAACGTTACACGTTATATGGTAATGCTACATAACGTTATACGTTATATGGTAATGCTATATAACGGTATACGTTATATGGTAATGCTACATAACGTTACACGTTATATGGTAGTGCTACATAACGTTATACGTTATATGGTAACAGTATACAACGTTATACGTTATATGGTAATGCTAGATAACGTTATACGTTATATGGTAACAGTATACAACGTTATACGTTATAAGGTAATAGTATATAACGTTACACGTTATATGGTAATGCTACATAACGTTATACGTTATATGGTAACAGTATACAACGTTATACGTTATAAGGTAATAGTAAATAACGTTACACGTTATATGGTAATGCTACATAACGTTATACGTTATATGGTAATGCTACATAACGTTATACGTTATATGGTAACAGTATATAACGTTATACGTTATATGGTAATGCTACATAACGTTATACGTTATATGGTAATGCTACATAACGTTATACGTTATATGGTAATGCTACATAACGTTATACATTATATGGTAATGCTACATAACGTTACACGTTATATGGTACTGCTACATAACGTTATACGTTATATGTTAATGCTACATAATGTTATACGTTATATGGTAATGCTACATAACGTTACACGTTATATGGTAATGCTACATAACGTTATACGTTATATGGTAATGCTACATAACGGTATACATTAAATGGTAATGCTACATAACGTTATACGTTATGTGGTAACAGTATACAACGTTATACGTTATAAGGTAATAGTAAATAACGTTACACGTTATATGGTAATGCTACATAACGTTATACGTTATATGGTAATGCTATATAACGGTATACGTTATATGGTAATGCTACATAACGTTACACGTTATATGGTAATGCTACATAACGTTATACGTTATATGGTAACAGTATACAACGTTATACGTTATATGGTAATGCTACATAACGTTATACGTTATATGGTAACAGTATGCAACGTTATACGTTATAAGGTAATAGTATATAACGTTACACGTTATATGGTAATGGTACATAACGTTATACGTTATATGGTAACAGTATACAACGTTATACGTTATAAGGTAATAGTAAATAACGTTACACGTTATATGGTAATGCTACATAACGTTATACGTTATATGGTAATGCTACATAACGTTATACGTTATATGGTAACAGTATATAACGTTATACGTTATATGGTAATGCTACATAACGTTATACGTTATATGGTAATGCTACATAACGTTATACGTAATATGGTAATGCTACATAACGTTATACGTTATATGGTAATGCTACATAACGTTATACGTTATATGGTAATGCTACATAACGTTATACGTTATATGGTAATGCTACATAACGTTATACATTATATGGTAACAGTATATAACGTTATACGTTATATGGTAATGCTACATAACGTTATACGTTATATGGTAATGCTACATAACGGTATACATTAAATGGTAATGCTACATAACGTTATACGTTATGTGGTAACAGTATACAACGTTATACGTTATAAGGTAATAGTAAATAACGTTACACGTTATATGGTAATGCTACATAACGTTATACGTTATATGGTAATGCTATATAACGGTATACGTTATATGGTAATGCTACATAACGTTACACGTTATATGGTAATGCTACATAACGTTATACGTTATATGGTAACAGTATACAACGTTATACGTTATATGGTAATGCTACATAACGTTATACGTTATATGGTAACAGTATACAACGTTATACGTTATAAGGTAATAGTATATAACGTTACACGTTATATGGTAATGCTACATAACGTTATACGTTATATGGTAACAGTATACAACGTTATACGTTATAAGGTAATAGTAAATAACGTTACACGTTATATGGTAATGCTACATAACGTTATACGTTATATGGTAATGCTACATAACGTTATACGTTATATGGTAACAGTATATAACGTTATACGTTATATGGTAATGCTACATAACGTTATACGTTATATGGTAATGCTACATAACGTTATACGTAATATGGTAAAGCTACATAACGTTATACGTTATATGGTAATGCTACATAACGTTATACGTTATATGGTAATGCTACATAACGTTATACGTTATATGGTAATGCTACATAACGTTATACATTATATGGTAATGCTACATAACGTTATACGTTATATGGTAACAGTATACAACGTTATACGTTATAAGGTAATAGTAAATAACGTTACACGTTTTATGGTAATGCTACATAACGTTATACGTTATATGGTAATGCTTCATAACGTTATACGTTATATGGTAATGCTACATAACGTTATACGTTATATGGTAATGCTACATAACGTTATACGTTATATGGTAACAGTATACAACGTTATACGTTATATGGTAATGCTACATAACGTTATACGTTATATGGTAACAGTATACAACGTTATACGTTATAAGGTAATAGTAAATAACGTTACACGTTATATGGTAATGCTACATAACGTTATACGTTATATGGTAACAGTATACAACGTTATACGTTATAAGGTAATAGTAAATAACGTTACACGTTATATGGTAATGCTACATAACGATATACGTTATATGGTAATGCTACATAACGTTATACGTTATATGGTAACAGTATATAACGTTATACGTTATATCGTAATGCTACATAACGTTATACGTTATATGGTAACAGTATATAACGTTATACGTTATATGGTAATGCTTCATAACGTTATACGTTATATGGTAATGCTACATAACGTTATACGTTATATGGTAATGCTGCTTAACGTTATACGTTATATGGTAATGCTACATAACGTTATACGTTATATGGTAACAGTATACAACGTTATAGGTTATATGGTAATGCTACATAACGTTATACGTTATATGGTAACAGTATACAACGTTATACGTTACATGGTAATGCTACATAACGTTATACGTTATATGGTAATGCTACATAACGTTATACATTATATGGTAATGCTACATAACGTTATACGTTATATTGTAATGCTACATAACGTTATACGTTATATGGTAATGCTACATAACGTTATACGTTATATGGTAATGCTACATAACGTGATACGTTATATGGTAACAGTATACAACGTTATACGTTGTATGGTAATGCTACATAGCGTTATACGTTATATGGTAACAGTACATAACGTTATACGTTATATGGTAATAGTATATAACGTTATACGTTATATGGTAATGCTACATAACGTTATACGTTATATGGTAATGCTACATAACGTTATACGTTATATGGTAATGCTACATATCGTTATACGTTATATGGTAACAGTATACAACGTTATACGTTATATGGTAATGCTACATAACGTTATACGTTATATGGTAACAGTATACAACGTTATACGTTATATGGTATTGCTACATAACGTTATACGTTATATGGTAATGCTACATAACGTTATACGTTATATGGTAATGCTACATAACGTGATACGTTATATGGTAACAGTATACAACGTTATACGTTGTATGGTAATGCTACATAGCGTTATACGTTATATGGTAACAGTACATAACGTTATACGTTATATGGTAACAGTATATAACGTTATACGTTATATGGTAATGCTACATAACGTTATACGTTATATGGTAATGCTACATAACGTTATACGTTATATGGTAATGCTACATATCGTTATACGTTATATGGTAACAGTATACAACGTTATACGTTATATGGTAATGCTACATAACGTTATACGTTATATGGTAATGCTACATAACGTTATACGTTATATGGTAACAGTATACAACGTTATACGTTATCTGGTAATGCTACATAACGTTATACGTTATATGGTAACAGTATACAACGTTATACGTTATAAGGTAATAGTATATAACGTTACACGTTATATGGTAATGCTACATAACGTTATACGTTATATGGTAATGCTACATAACGTTATGCGTTATATGGTAACAGTATATAACGTTATACGTTATATGGTAATGCTACATAACGTTATACGTTATATGGTAATGCTACATAACGTTATACGTAATATGGTAATGCTACATAACGTTATACGTTATATGGTAATGCTACATAACGTTATAAGTTATATGGTAATGCTACATAACGTTATACGTTATATGGTAATGCTACATAACGTTATACATTATATGGTAATGCTACATAACGTTATACGTTATATGGTAACAGTATACAACGTTATACGTTATAAGGTAATAGTAAATAACGTTACACGTTTTATGGTAATGCTACATAACGTTATACGTTATATGGTAATGCTTCATAACGTTATACGTTATATGGTAATGCTACATAACGTTATACGTTATATGGTAATGCTACATAACGTTATACGTTATATGGTAACAGTATACAACGTTATACGTTATATGGTAATGCTACATAACGTTATACGTTATATGGTAACAGTATACAACGTTATACGTTATAAGGTAATAGTAAATAACGTTACACGTTATATGGT
This sequence comes from Bombus sonorus, assembly GCA_029958995.1. Taxonomy (NCBI): domain Eukaryota; kingdom Metazoa; phylum Arthropoda; class Insecta; order Hymenoptera; family Apidae; genus Bombus; species Bombus sonorus. The sequence goes on along the minus strand of JARWAU010000001.1, from coordinate 23,167,365 downwards.
AATGCTACATAACGTTATACGTTATATGGTAACAGTATACAACGTTATACGTTATAAGGTAATAGTAAATAACGTTACACGTTATATGGTAATGCTAAATAACGTTATACGTTATATGGTAATGCTACATAACGTTATACGTTATATGGTAACAGTATATAACGTTATACGTTATATGGTAATGCTACATAACGTTATACGTTATATGGTAACAGTATATAACGTTATACGTTATATGGTAACAGTATATAACGTTATACGTTATATGGTAATGCTTCATAACGTTATACGTTATATGGTAATGCTACATAACGTTATACGTTATATGGTAATGCTACATAACGTTATACGTTATATGGTAATGCTACATAACGTTATACGTTATATGGTAACAGTATACAACGTTATACGTTATATCGTAATGCTACATAACGTTATACGTTATATGGTAACAGTATACAACGTTATACGTTACATGGTAATGCTACATAACGTTATACGTTATATGGTAATGCTACATAACGTTATACGTTATATGGTAATGCTACATAACGTTATACGTTATATGGTAATGCTACATAACGTTATACATTATATGGTAATGCTACATAACGTTATACGTTATATGGTAACAGTATACAACGTCATACGTTATAAGGTAATAGTAAATATCGTTACACGTTATATGGTAATGCTACATAACGTTATACGTTATATGGTAATGCTACATAACGTTATACGTTATATGGTAATGCTACATAACGTTATATGTTATATGGTAATGCTACATAACGTTATACGTTATATGGTAATGCTACATAACGTTATACGTTATATGGTAACGCTACATAACGTTATACGTTATATGGTAACAGTATATAACGTTATACGTTTTATGGTAACAGTATATAACGTTATACGTTATATGGTAATGCTACATAACGTTATACGTTATATGGTAATGCTACATAACGTTATACGTTACATGGTAACAGTATATAACGTTATTCGTTATAACGTAATGCTACATAACGTTATACGTTATCAGGTAACAGTATATAACGTTATACGTTATATGGTAATGCTACATAACGTTATACGTTATATGGTAATGCTACATAACGTTATACGATATATGGTAATGCTACATAACGTTATACGTTATATGGTAATGCTACATAACGTTATACGTTATATGGTAATGCTACATAACGTTATACGTTATATGGTAACAGTATATAACGTGATACGTTATATGGTAATGCTACATAACGTTATACGTTATATGGTAATGCTACATAACGTTATACGTTATATGGTAATGCTACATAACGTTATACGCTATATGGTAACAGTATCTAACGTTATTCGTTATATCGTAATGCTACATAACGTTATACGTTATATGGTAACAGTATATAACGTTATACGTTATATGGTAATGCTACATAACGTTATACGTTATATGGTAATGCTACATAACGTTATACATTATATGGTAATGCTACATAACGTTATACGTTATATGGTAATGCTACATAACGTTATACGTTGTAGGGCAATGCTATATAACGTTATACATTATATGGTAATGCTACATAACGTTATACGTTATATGGTAATGCTACATAACGTTATACATTATATGGTAATGCTACATAACTTTATACGTTATATGGTAACAGTATACAATGTTATACGTTATATGGTAATGCTACATAACGTTATACGTTATATGGTAATGCTACATAACGTTATACGTTATATGGTAATGCTACATAACGTTACACGTTATATGGTAATGCTACATAACGTTATACGTTATATGGTAATGCTACATAACGTTATACGTTATATGGTAATGCTACATAACGTTATATGGTAACAGTATATAACGTTATACGTTATATGGTAACAGTATATAACGTTATACGTTATATGGTAATGCTACATAACGTTATACGTTATATGGTAATGCTACATAACGTTATACGTTATATGGTAGTGCTACATAACGTTATACGTTATATGGTAACAGTATACAACGTTATACGTTATATGGTAATGCTACATAACGTTATACCTTATATGGTAATGCTACATAACGTTACAGATATATGGTAATGCTACATAACGTTACAGATATATGGTAATGCTACATAACGTTATACGTTATATGGTAATGCTACATAACGTTATACGTTATATGGTAAGAGTATACAACGTTATACGTTATAAGGTAATAGTAAATAACGTTACACGTTATATGGTAATGCTACATAACGTTATACGTTATATGGTAATGCTACATAACGTTATACGTTATATGGTAACAGTATATAACGTTATACGTTATATGGTAACAGTATATGACGTTATACGTTATATGGTAACAGTATATAACGTTATACGTTATATGGTAACAGTATATAACGTTATACGTTATATGGTAATGCTACATAACGTTATACGTTATAACGTAATGCTACATAACGTTATACGTTATATGGTAACAGTATATAACGTTATACGTTATATGGTAATACTACATAACGTTATACGTTATATGGTAATGCTACATAACGTTACACGTTATATGGTAATGCTACATAACGTTATACGTTATATTGTAATGCTACATAACGTTATACGTTATATGGTAATGCTACATAACGTTATACATAACATGGTAATGCTGCATAACGTTATACATTACATGGTAATGCTACATAACGTTATACATTATATGGTAACAGTATACAACGTTATACGTTATAAGGTAATAGTAAATAACGTTACACGTTATATGGTAATGCTACATAACGTTATACGTTATATGGTAATGCTACATAACGTTATACGTTATATGGTAATGCTACATAACGTTATGCATTATATGGTAATGCTACAAAACGTTATACGTTATATGGTAATGCTACATAACGTTATACGTTATATGGTAATGCTACATAACGTTATACATAACATGGTAATGCTGCATAACGTTATACGTTATATGGTAATGCTACATAACGTTATACGTTATATGGTAACAGTATACAACGTCATACGTTATATGGTAATGCTACATAACGTTATACGTTATATGGTAACAGTATATAACGTTATACGTTATATGGTAATGCTACGTAACGTTATACGTTATATGGTAATGCTACATAACGTTATACATTATATGGTAATGCTACATAACGTTATACGTTATATGGTAATGCTACATAACGTTATACGATATATGGTAATGCTACATAACGTTACACATTATATGGTAATGCTACATAACGTTATACGTTATATGGTAATGCTACATAACGTTATACATTATACGGTAATGCTACATAACGTTATACGTTATATGGTAACAGTATACAACGTTAAACGTTATATGGTAATGCTACATAACGTTATACGTTATATGGTAATGCTACATAACGTTATACGTTATATGGTAATGCTACATAACGTTATACGTTATATGGTAATGCTACATAACGTTATACGTTATATGGTAATGCTACATAACGTTATACGTTATATGGTAATGCTACATAACGTTATACGTTATATGGTAATGCTACATAACGTTATACGTTATATGGTAATGCTACATAACGTTATACGTTATATGGTAACAGTATATAACGTGATACGTTATATGGTAATGCTACATAACGTTATACGTTATATGGTATAGCTACATAACGTTATACGTTATATGGTAATGCTACATAACGTTATACGTTATATGGTAACAGTATCTAACGTTATTCGTTATAGCGTAATGCTACATAACGTTATACGTTATATGGTAACAGTATATAACGTTATACGTTATATGGTAATGCTACATAACGTTATACGTTATATGGTAATGCTACATAACGTTATACATTATATGGTAATGCTACATAACGTTATACGTTATATGGTAATCCTACATAACGTTATACGTTATATGGTAATGCTACATAACGCTATACATTATATGGTAATGCTACATAACGATATACGTTATATGGTAATGCTACATAACGTTATACATTATATGGTAATGCTACATAACGTTATACGTTATATGGTAACAGTATACAATGTTATACGTTATATGGTAATGCTACATAACGTTATACGTTATATGGTAATGCTACATAACGTTATACGTTATATGGTAATGCTACATAACGTTACACGTTATATGGTAATGCTACATAACGTTATACGTTATATGGTAATGCTACATAACGTTATACGTTATATGGTAATGCTACATAACGTTATATGGTAACAGTATATAACGTTATACGTTATATGGTAACAGTATATAACGTTATACGTTATATGGTAATGCTACATAACGTTATACGTTATATGGTAATGCTACATAACGTTATACGTTATATGGTAGTGCTACATAACGTTATACGTTATATGGTAACAGTATATAACGTGATACGTTATATGGTAATGCTACATAACGTTATACGTTATATGGTAATCCTACATAACGTTATACGTTATATGGTAATGCTACATAACGTTATACGTTATATGGTAACAGTATCGAACGTTATTCGTTATAGCGTAATGCTACATAACGTTATACGTTACATGGTAACAGTATATAACGTTATACGTTATATGGTAATGCTACATAACGTTATACGTTATATGGTAATGCTACATAACGTTATACATTATATGGTAATGCTACATAACGTTATACATTATATGGTAATGCTACATAACGTTATACGTTATATGGTAACAGTATACAACGTTATACGTTATATGGTAATGCTACATAACGTTATACCTTATATGGTAATGCTACATAACGTTACAGATATATGGTAATGCTACATAACGTTATACGTTATATGGTAATGCTACATAACGTTATACGTTATATGGTAAGAGTATACAACGTTATACGTTATAAGGTAATAGTAAATAACGTTACACGTTATATGGTAATGCTACATAACGTTATACGTTATATGGTAATGCTACATAACGTTATACGTTATATGGTAATGCTATATAACGTTATACGTTATATGGTAATGCGACATAACGTTATACGTTATATGGTAACAGTATATAACGTTATACGTTATATGGTAACAGTATATAACGTTATACGTTATATGGTAATGCTACATAGCGTTATACGTTATAAGGTAATGCTACATAACGTTATACGTTATATGGTAATGCTACATAACGTTATACGTTATATGGTAATGCTACATAACGTTATACGTTATATGGTAATGCTACATAACGTTATACGTTATATGGTAATGCTACATAACGTTATACGTTATATGGTAATGCTACATAACGTTATACATTATATGGTAATGCTACATAACGTTATACATTATATGGTAACAGTATACAACGTTATACGTTATAAGGTAATAGTAAATAACGTTACACGTTATATGGTTATGCTACATAACGTTATACGTTATATGGTAATGCTACATAACGTTATACGTTATATGGTAATGCTACATAACGTTATACGTTATATGGTAATGCTACATAACGTTATACGTTATATGGTAATGCTACATAACGTTATACGTTATATGGTAATGCTACATAACGTTATACGTTATATGGTAATGCTACATAACGTTATACGTTATATGGTAATGCCACATAACGTTATACATTATATGGTAATGCTACATAACGTTATACGTTATATGGTAATGCTACATAACGTTATACGTTAAATGGTAATGCTATATAACGTTATACGTTATATGGTAATGCTACATAACGTTTTCGTTATATGGTAACAGTATATAACGTTATACGTTATATGGTAATGCTACATAACGTTATACGTTATAAGGTAATGATACATAACGTCATACGTTATATGGTAGTGCTACATAACGTTATACGTTATATGGTAACAGTATACAACGTTATACGTTGTGTGGTAATGCTACATAACGTTATACGTTATATGGTAATGCTACATTACGTTATACGTTATATGGTAACAGTATATAACGTTATACGTTATATGGTAACAGTATATAACGTTATACGTTATATGGTAACAGTATATAACGTTATACGTTATATGGTAATGCTACATAACGTTATACGTTATAACGTAATGCTACATAACGTTATACGTTATATGGTAACAGTATATAACGTTATACGTTATATGGTAATGCTACGTAACGTTATACGTTATATGGTAATGCTACATAACGTTATACATTATATGGTAATGCTACATAACGTTATACGTTATATGGTAATGCTACATAACGTTATACGTTATATGGTAATGCTACATAACGTTACACATTATATGGTAATGCTACATAACGTTATACGTTATATGGTAATGCTACATAACGTTATACATTATATGGTAATGCTACATAACGTTATACGTTATATGGTAACAGTATACAACGTTATACGTTATATGGTAATGCTACATAACGTTATACGTTATATGGTAATGCTAAATAACGTTATACGTTATATGGTAATGCTACATAACGTTATACGTTATATGGTAATGCTACATAACGTTATACGTTATATGGTAATGCTACATAACGTTATACGTTATATGGTAATGCTACATAAGGTTATACGTTATATGGTAATGCTACTTAACGCTATACGTTATATGGTAATGCTACATAACGTTATACGTTATATGGTAATGCTACATAACGTTATACATTATATGGTAATGCTACATAACGTTATACGTTATATGGTAACAGTATACAACGTTATACGTTATACGGTAATAGTAAATAACGTTACACGTTATATGGTAATGCTACATAACGTTATACGTTATATGGTAATGCTACATAACGTTATACGTTATATGGTAATGCTACATAACGTTATACATTATATGGTAATGCTACATAACGTTATACGTTATATGGCAATGCTACATAACGTTATACGTTATATGGTAATGCTACATAACGTTATACGTTATATGGTAATGCTACATAACGTTACACATTATATGGTAATGCTACATAACGTTATACGTTATATGGTAATGCTACATAACGTTATACATTATACGGTAATGCTACATAACGTTATACGTTATATGGTAACAGTATACAACGTTAAACGTTATATGGTAATGCTACATAACGTTATACGTTATATGGTAATGCTACATAACGTTATACGTTATATGGTAATGCTACATAACGTTATACATTATATGGTAATGCTACATAACGTTATACGTTATATGGTAATGCTACATAACGTTATACGTTATATGGTAATGCTACATAACGTTATACGTTATATGGTAATGCTACATAACGTTATACGTTATATGGTAATGCTACATAACGTTATACGTTATATGGTAATGCTACATAACGTTATACGTTATATGGTAATGCTACATAACGTTACACATTATATGGTAATGCTACATAACGTTATACGTTATATGGTAATGCTACATAACGTTACACATTATATGGTAATGCTACATAACGTTATACGTTATATGGTAATGCTACATAACGTTATACATTATACGGTAATGCTACATAACGTTATACGTTATATGGTAACAGTATACAACGTTAAACGTTATATGGTAATGCTACATAACGTTATACGTTATATGGTAATGCTACATAACGTTATACGTTATATGGTAATGCTACATAACGTTATACGTTATATGGTAATGCTACATAACGTTATACGTTATATGGTAATGCTACATAACGTTATACGTTATATGGTAATGCTACATAACGTTATACGTTATATGGTAATGCTGCATAACGTTATACGTTATATGGTAACAGTATACAACGTTACACGTTATAAGGTAATAGTAAATAACGTTACACGTTATATGGTAATGCTACATAACGTTATACGTTATATGGTGATGCTACATAACGTTATACGTTATATGGTAATGCTACATAACGTTATACGTTATATGGTAATGCCACATAACGTTATACGTTATATGGTAATGCTACTTAACGTTATACGTCATATGGTAATGCTACATAACGTTATACCTTATATGGTAATGCTACATAACGTTATACGTTACATGGTAACAGTATACAACGTTATACGTTAGAAGGTAGTAGTAAATAACGTTACACGTTATATGGTAATGCTACATAACGTTATTCGTTATATGGTAATGCTACATAACGTTATACGTTATATGGTAATGCTACATAACGTTATACGTTATATGGTAATGCTACATAAGGTTATACGTTATATGGTAATGCTACTTAACGTTATACGTTATATGGTAATGCTACATAACGTTATACGTTATATGGTAATGCTACATAACGTTATACATTACATGGTAATGCTACATAACGTTATACGTTATATGGTAACAGTATACAACGTTATACGTTATACGGTAATAGTAAATAACGTTACACGTTATATGGTAATGCTACATAACGTTATACGTTATATGGTAATGCTACATAACGTTATACGTTATATGGTAATGCTACATAACGTTATACATTATATGGTAATGCTACATAACGTTATACGTTATATGGCAATGCTACATAACGTTATACGTTATATGGTAATGCTACATAACGTTACACATTATATGGTAATGCTACATAACGTTATACGTTATATGGTAATGCTACATAACGTTATACATTATACGGTAATGCTACATAACGTTATACCTTATATGGTAACAGTATACAACGTTAAACGTTATATGGTAATGCTACATAACGTTATACGTTATATGGTAATGCTACATAACGTTATACGTTATATGGTAATGCTACATAACGTTATACGTTATATGGTAATGCTACATAACGTTATACGTTATATGGTAATGCTACATAACGTTATACGTTATATGGTAATGCTACATAACGTTATACGTTATATGGTAATGCTACATAACGTTATACGTTATATGGTAATGCTACATAACGTTATACGTTATATGGTAATGCTACATAACGTTATACGTTATATGGTAATGCTACATAACGTTACACATTATATGGTAATGCTACATAACGTTATACGTTATATGGTAATGCTACATAACGTTACACATTATATGGTAATGCTACATAACGTTATACGTTATATGGTAATGCTACATAACGTTATACATTATACGGTAATGCTACATAACGTTATACGTTATATGGTAACAGTATACAACGTTAAACGTTATATGGTAATGCTACATAACGTTATACGTTATATGGTAATGCTACATAACGTTATACGTTATATGGTAATGCTACATAACGTTATACGTTATATGGTAATGCTACATAACGTTATACGTTATATGGTAATGCTACATAACGTTATACGTTATATGGTAATGCTACATAACGTTATACGTTATATGGTAATGCTACATAACGTTATACGTTACATGGTAATGCTACATAACGTTATACGTTATATGGTAACAGTATATAACGTGATACGTTATATGGTAATGCTACATAACGTTATACGTTATATGGTATAGCTACATAACGTTATACGTTATATGGTAATGCTACATAACGTTATACGTTATATGGTAACAGTATCTAACGTTATTCGTTATAGCGTAATGCTACATAACGTTATACGTTATATGGTAACAGTATATAACGTTATACGTTATATGGTAATGCTACATAACGTTATACGTTATATGGTAATGCTACATAACGTTATACATTATATGGTAATGCTACATAACGTTATACGTTATATGGTAATCCTACATAACGTTATACATTATACGGTAATGCTACATAACGTTATACGTTATATGGTAACAGTATACAACGTTAAACGTTATATGGTAATGCTACATAACGTTATACGTTATATGGTAATGCTACATAACGTTATACGTTATATGGTAATGCTACATAACGTTATACGTTATATGGTAATGCTACATAACGTTATACGTTATATGGTAATGCTACATAACGTTATACGTTATATGGTAATGCTACATAACGTTATACGTTATATGGTAATGCTACATAACGTTATACGTTATATGGTAATGCTACATAACGTTATACGTTATATGGTAATGCTACATAACGTTAGACGTTATATGGTAACAGTATATAACGTGATACGTTATATGGTAATGCTACATAACGTTATACGTTATATGGTATAGCTACATAACGTTATACGTTATATGGTAATGCTACATAACGTTATACGTTATATGGTAACAGTATCTAACGTTATTCGTTATAGCGTAATGCTACATAACGTTATACGTTATATGGTAATGCTACATAACGTTATACGTTATATGGTAATGCTACATAACGTTATACGTTATATGGTAATGCTACATAACGTTATACATTATATGATAATGCTACATAACGTTATACGTTATATGGTAACAGTATACAATGTTATACGTTATATGGGAATGCTACATAACGTTATACGTTATATGGTAATGCTACATAACGTTATACGTTATATGGTAATGCTACATAACGTTACACGTTATATGGTAATGCTACATAACGTTATACGTTATATGGTAATGCTACATAACGTTATACGTTATATGGTATTGCTACATAACGTTATATGGTAACAGTATATAACGTTATACGTTATATGGTAACAGTATATAACGTTATACGTTATATGGTAATGCTACATAACGTTATACGTTATATGGTAATGCTACATAACGTTATACGTTATATGGTAGTGCTACATAATGTTATACGTTATATGGTAACAGTATATAACGTGATACGTTATATGGTAATGCTACATAACGTTATACGTTATATGGTAATCCTACATAACGTTATACGTTATATGGTAATGCTACATAACGTTATACGTTATATGGTAACAGTATCGAACGTTATTCGTTATAGCGTAATGCTACATAACGTTATACGTTACATGGTAACAGTATATAACGTTATACGTTATATGGTAATGCTACATAACGTTATACGTTATATGGTAATGCTACATAACGTTATACATTATATGGTAATGCTACATAACGTTATACGGTATATGGTAACAGTATCGAACGTTATTCGTTATAACGTAATGCTACATAACGTTATACGTTATATGGTAATGCTACATAACGTTATACATTATATGGTAATGCTACATAACGTTATACGTTATATGGTAATGCTACAGAACGTTATACGTTATATGGTAATGCTACATAACGTTATACATTATATGGTAATGCTACATAACGTTATTCGTTGTATGGTAATGCTACATAACGTTATACATTATATGGTAATGCTACATAACGTTACAGATATATGGTAATGCTACATAACGTTATACGTTATATGGTAATGCTACATAACGTTATACGTTATATGGTAAGAGTATACAACGTTATACGTTATAAGGTAATAGTAAATAACGTTACACGTTATATGGTAATGCTACATAACGTTATACCTTATATGGTAATGCTACATAACGTTACAGATATATGGTAATGCTACATAACGTTATACGTTATATGGTAATGCTACATAACGTTATACGTTATATGGTAAGAGTATACAACGTTATACGTTATAAGGTAATAGTAAATAACGTTACACGTTATATGGTAATGCTACATAACGTTATACGTTATATGGTAATGCTACATAACGTTATACGTTATATGGTAATGCTACATAACGTTATACGTTATATGGTAATGCTACATAACGTTATACGTTATATGGTAACAGTATACAACGTTATACGTTATAAGGTAATAGTAAATAACGTTACACGTTATATGGTAATGCTACATAACGTTATACGTTATATGGTAACAGTATACAACGTTATACGTTATAAGGTAATAGTAAATAACGTTACACGTTATATGGTAATGCTACATAACGTTATACGTTATATGGTAATGCTACATAACGTTATATGTTATATGGTAACAGTATATAACGTTATACGTTATATGGTAATGCTACATAACGTTATACGTTATATGGTAACAGTATATAACGTTATACGTTATATGGTAACAGTATATAACGTTATACGTTATATGGTAATGCTTCATAACGTTATACGTTATATGGTAATGCTACATAACGTTATACGTTATATGGTAATGCTACATAACGTTATACGTTATATGGTAATGCTACATAACGTTATACGTTATATGGTAACAGTATGCAACGTTATACGTTATATGGTAATGCTACATAACGTTATACGTTATATGGTAACAGTATACAACGTTATACGTTACATGGTAATGCTACATAACGTTATACGTTATATGGTAATGCTACATAACGTTATACATTATATGGTAATGCTACATAACGTTATACGTTATATTGTAATGCTACATAACGTTATACGTTATATGGTAATGCTACATAACGTTATACGTTATATGGTAATGCTACATAACGTTATACGTTATATGGTAACAGTATACAACGTTATACGTTATATGGTAATGCTACATAACGTAATACGTTATATGGTAACAGTATACAACGTTATACGTTATAAGGTAATAGTAAATAACGTTACACGTTATATGGTAATGCTACATAACGTTATACGTTATATGGTAATGCTACATAACGTTATACGTTATATGGTAATGCTACATAACGTTATACATTATATGGTAATGCTACATAACGTTATACGTTATATGGTAATGCTACATTACGTTATACGTGATATGGTAATGCTACATAACGTTATACTTTATATGGTAACAGTATACAACGTTATACGTTATATGGTATTGCTACATAACGTTATACGTTATATGGTAATGCTACATAACGTTATACGTTATATGGTAATGCTACATAACGTGATACGTTATATGGTAACAGTATACAACGTTATACGTTGTATGGTAATGCTACATAGCGTTATACGTTATATGGTAACAGTACATAACGTTATACGTTATATGGTAACAGTATATAACGTTATACGTTATATGGTAATGCTACATAACGTTATACGTTATATGGTAATGCTACATAACGTTATACGTTATATGGTAATGCTACATAACGTTATACGTTATATGGTAATGCTACATAACGTTATACGTTATATGGTAATGCTTCATAACGTTATACGTTATATGGTAATGCTACATAACGTTATACGTTATATGGTAATGCTACATAACGTTATACGTTATATGGTAACAGTATATAACGTTATACGTTATATGGTAACAGTATATAACGTTATACGTTATATGGTAATGCTACATAACGTTATACGTTATATGGTAATGCTACATAACGTTATACATTATATGATAATGCTACATAACGTTATACGTTATATGGTAACAGTATACAATGTTATACGTTATATGGGAATGCTACATAACGTTATACGTTATATGGTAATGCTACATAACGTTATACGTTATATGGTAATGCTACATAACGTTACACGTTATATGGTAATGCTACATAACGTTATACGTTATATGGTAATGCTACATAACGTTATACGTTATATGGTATTGCTACATAACGTTATATGGTAACAGTATATAACGTTATACGTTATATGGTAACAGTATATAACGTTATACGTTATATGGTAATGCTACATAACGTTATACGTTATATGGTAATGCTACATAACGTTATACGTTATATGGTAGTGCTACATAATGTTATACGTTATATGGTAACAGTATATAACGTGATACGTTATATGGTAATGCTACATAACGTTATACGTTATATGGTAATCCTACATAACGTTATACGTTATATGGTAATGCTACATAACGTTATACGTTATATGGTAACAGTATCGAACGTTATTCGTTATAGCGTAATGCTACATAACGTTATACGTTACATGGTAACAGTATATAACGTTATACGTTATATGGTAATGCTACATAACGTTATACGTTATATGGTAATGCTACATAACGTTATACATTATATGGTAATGCTACATAACGTTATACGGTATATGGTAACAGTATCGAACGTTATTCGTTATAACGTAATGCTACATAACGTTATACGTTATATGGTAATGCTACATAACGTTATACATTATATGGTAATGCTACATAACGTTATACGTTATATGGTAATGCTACAGAACGTTATACGTTATATGGTAATGCTACATAACGTTATACATTATATGGTAATGCTACATAACGTTATTCGTTGTATGGTAATGCTACATAACGTTATACATTATATGGTAATGCTACATAACGTTATACGTTATATGGTAACAGTATACAACGTTATACGTTATATGGTAATGCTACATAACGTTATACCTTATATGGTAATGCTACATAACGTTACAGATATATGGTAATGCTACATAACGTTATACGTTATATGGTAATGCTACATAACGTTATACGTTATATGGTAAGAGTATACAACGTTATACGTTATAAGGTAATAGTAAATAACGTTACACGTTATATGGTAATGCTACATAACGTTATACGTTATATGGTAATGCTACATAACGTTATACGTTATATGGTAATGCTACATAACGTTATACGTTATATGGTAATGCTACATAACGTTATACGTTATATGGTAACAGTATACAACGTTATACGTTATAAGGTAATAGTAAATAACGTTACACGTTATATGGTAATGCTACATAACGTTATACGTTATATGGTAACAGTATACAACGTTATACGTTATAAGGTAATAGTAAATAACGTTACACGTTATATGGTAATGCTACATAACGTTATACGTTATATGGTAATGCTACATAACGTTATATGTTATATGGTAACAGTATATAACGTTATACGTTATATGGTAATGCTACATAACGTTATACGTTATATGGTAACAGTATATAACGTTATACGTTATATGGTAACAGTATATAACGTTATACGTTATATGGTAATGCTTCATAACGTTATACGTTATATGGTAATGCTACATAACGTTATACGTTATATGGTAATGCTACATAACGTTATACGTTATATGGTAATGCTACATAACGTTATACGTTATATGGTAACAGTATGCAACGTTATACGTTATATGGTAATGCTACATAACGTTATACGTTATATGGTAACAGTATACAACGTTATACGTTACATGGTAATGCTACATAACGTTATACGTTATATGGTAATGCTACATAACGTTATACATTATATGGTAATGCTACATAACGTTATACGTTATATTGTAATGCTACATAACGTTATACGTTATATGGTAATGCTACATAACGTTATACGTTATATGGTAATGCTACATAACGTTATACGTTATATGGTAACAGTATACAACGTTATACGTTATATGGTAATGCTACATAACGTAATACGTTATATGGTAACAGTATACAACGTTATACGTTATAAGGTAATAGTAAATAACGTTACACGTTATATGGTAATGCTACATAACGTTATACGTTATATGGTAATGCTACATAACGTTATACGTTATATGGTAATGCTACATAACGTTATACATTATATGGTAATGCTACATAACGTTATACGTTATATGGTAATGCTACATTACGTTATACGTGATATGGTAATGCTACATAACGTTATACTTTATATGGTAACAGTATACAACGTTATACGTTATATGGTATTGCTACATAACGTTATACGTTATATGGTAATGCTACATAACGTTATACGTTATATGGTAATGCTACATAACGTGATACGTTATATGGTAACAGTATACAACGTTATACGTTGTATGGTAATGCTACATAGCGTTATACGTTATATGGTAACAGTACATAACGTTATACGTTATATGGTAACAGTATATAACGTTATACGTTATATGGTAATGCTACATAACGTTATACGTTATATGGTAATGCTACATAACGTTATACGTTATATGGTACCAGTATATAACGTTATACGTTATATGGTAATGCTACATAACGTTATACGTTATATGGTAATGCTACATAACGTTATACGTAATATGGTAATGCTACATAACGTTATACGTTATATGGTAATGCTACATAACGTTATACGTTATATGGTAATGCTACATAACGTTATACGTTATATGGTAATGCTACATAACGTTATACATTATATGGTAATCCTACATAACGTTATACGTTATATGGTAACAGTATACAACGTTATACGTTATAAGGTAATAGTAAATAACGTTACACGTTTTATGGTAATGCTACATAACGTTATACGTTATATGGTAATGCTTCATAACGTTATACGTTATATGGTAAGGCTACATAACGTTATACGTTATATGGTAATGCTACATAACGTTATACGTTATATGGTAACAGTATACAACGTTATACGTTATATGGTAATGCTACATAACGTTATACGTTATATGGTAACAGTATACAACGTTATACGTTATAAGGTAATAGTAAATAACGTTACACGTTATATGGTAATGCTACATAACGTTATACGTTATATGGTAACAGTATACAACGTTATACGTTATAAGGTAATAGTAAATAACGTTACACGTTATATGGTAATGCTACATAACGTTATACGTTATATGGTAATGCTACATAACGTTATACGTTATATGGTAACAGTATATAACGTTATACGTTATATGGTAATGCTACATAACGTTATACGTTATATGGTAACAGTATATAACGTTATACGTTATATGGTAACAGTATATAACGTTATACGTTATATGGTAATGCTTCATAACGTTATACGTTATATGGTAATGCTACATAACGTTATACGTTATATGGTAATGCTACATAACGTTATACGTTATATGGTAATGCTACATAACGTTATACGTTATATGGTAACAGTATACAACGTTATACGTTATATGGTAATGCTACATAACGTTATACGTTATATGGTAACAGTATACAACGTTATACGTTACATGGTAATGCTACATAACGTTATACGTTATATGGTAATGCTACATAACGTTATACGTTATATGGTAATGCTACATAACGTTATACGTTATATGGTAATGCTACATAACGTTATACATTATATGGTAATGCTACATAACGTTATACGTTATATGGTAACAGTATACAACGTCATACGTTATAAGGTAATAGTAAATATCGTTACACGTTATATGGTAATGCTACATAACGTGATACGTTATATGGTAATGCTACATAACGTTATACGTTATATGGTAATGCTACATAACGTTATATGTTATATGGTAATGCTACATAACGTTATACGTTATATGGTAATGCTACATAACGTTATACTTTATATGGTAACGCTACATAACGTTATACGTTATATGGTAACAGTATATAACGTTATACGTTTTATGGTAACAGTATATAACGTTATACGTTATATGGTAATGCTACATAACGTTATACGTTATATGGTAATGCTACATAACGTTATACGTTATATGGTAACAGTATATAACGTTATTCGTTATAACGTAATGCTACATAACGTTATACGTTATCAGGTAACAGTATATAACGTTATACGTTATATGGTAATGCTACATAACGTTATACGTTATATGGTAATGCTACATAACGTTATACATTATATGGTAATGCTACATAACGTTATACGTTATATGGTAATGCTACATAACGTTATACGTTATATGGTAATGCTACATAACGTTACACGTTATATGGTAATGCTACATAACGTTATACGTTATATGGTAATGCTACATAACGTTATACGTTATATGGTAATGCTACATAACGTTATATGGTAACAGTATATAACGTTATACGTTATATGGTAACAGTATATAACGTTATACGTTATATGGTAATGCTACATAACGTTATACGTTATATGGTAATGCTACATAACGTTATACGTTATATGGTAGTGCTACATAACGTTATACGTTATATGGTAACAGTATACAACGTTATACGTTATATGGTAATGCTACATAACGTTATACCTTATATGGTAATGCTACATAACGTTACAGATATATGGTAATGCTACATAACGTTACAGATATATGGTAATGCTACATAACGTTATACGTTATATGGTAATGCTACATAACGTTATACGTTATATGGTAAGAGTATACAACGTTATACGTTATTAGGTAATAGTAAATAACGTTACACGTTATATGGTAATGCTACATAACGTTATACGTTATATGGTAATGCTACATAACGTTATACGTTATATGGTAACAGTATATAACGTTATACGTTATATGGTAACAGTATATAACGTTATACGTTATATGGTAACAGTATATAACGTTATACGTTATATGGTAATGCTACATAACGTTATACGTTATAACGTAATGCTACATAACGTTATACGTTATATGGTAACAGTATATAACGTTATACGTTATATGGTAATACTACATAACGTTATACGTTATATGGTAATGCTACATAACGTTACACGTTATATGGTAATGCTACATAACGTTATACGTTATATTGTAATGCTACATAACGTTATGCGTTATATGGTGATGCTACATAACGTTATACATAACATGGTAATGCTGCATAACGTTATACATTACATGGTAATGCTACATAACGTTATACATTATATGGTAACAGTATACAACGTTATACGTTATAAGGTAATAGTAAATAACGTTACACGTTATATGGTAATGCTACATAACGTTATACGTTATATGGTAATGCTACATAACGTTATACGTTATATGGTAATGCTACATAACGTTATGCATTATATGGTAATGCTACAAAACGTTATACGTTATATGGTAATGCTACATAACGTTATACGTTATATGGTAATGCTACATAACGTTATACGTTATATGGTAACAGTATACAACGTCATACGTTATATGGTAATGCTACATAACGTTATACGTTATATGGTAATGCTACATAACGTTATACGTTATATGGTAATGCTACATAACGTTATACGTTATATGGTAGCAGTATATAACGTGATACGTTATATGGTAATGCTACATAACGTTATACGTTATATGGTAATGCTACATAACGTTATACGTTATATGGTAATGCTACATAACGTTATACGTTATATGGTAACAGTATCTAACGTTATTCGTTATAGCGTAATGCTACATAACGTTATACGTTATATGGTAACAGTATATAACGTTATACGTTATATGGTAATGCTACGTAACGTTATACGTTATATGGTAACAGTATATAACGTGATACGTTATATGGTAATGCTACATAACGTTATACGTTATATGGTAATGCTACATAACGTTATACGTTATATGGTAATGCTACATAACGTTATACATAATATGGTAATGCTACATAACGTTATACGTTATATGGTAATGCTACATAACGTTATACGTTATATGGTAATGCTACATAACGTTACACATTATATGGTAATGCTACATAACGTTATACGTTATATGGTAATGCTACATAACGTTATACATTATACGGTAATGCTACATAACGTTATACGTTATATGGTAACAGTATACAACGTTAAACGTTATATGGTAATGCTACATAACGTTATACGTTATATGGTAATGCTACATAACGTTATACGTTATATGGTAATGCTACATAACGTTATAGGTTATATGGTAATGCTACATAACGTTATACGTTATATGGTAATGCTACATAACGTTATACGTTATATGGTAATGCTACATAACGTTATACGTTATATGGTAATGCTACATAACGTTATACGTTATATGGTAATGCTACATAACGTTATACGTTATATGGTAACAGTATATAACGTGATACGTTATATGGTAATGCTACATAACGTTATACGTTATATGGTATAGCTACATAACGTTATACGTTATATGGTAATGCTACATAACGTTATACGTTATATGGTAACAGTATCTAACGTTATTCGTTATAGCGTAATGCTACATAACGTTATACGTTATATGGTAACAGTATATAACGTTATACGTTATATGGTAATGCTACATAACGTTATACGTTATATGGTAATGCTACATAACGTTATACATTATATGGTAATGCTACATAACGTTATACGTTATATGGTAATCCTACATAACGTTATACGTTATCTGGTAATGCTACATAACGCTATACATTATATGGTAATGCTACATAACGTTATACGTTATATGGTAATGCTACATAACGTTATACATTATATGGTAATGCTACATAAC
Organism: Bombus sonorus; assembly: GCA_029958995.1. Classification (NCBI taxonomy): domain Eukaryota; kingdom Metazoa; phylum Arthropoda; class Insecta; order Hymenoptera; family Apidae; genus Bombus; species Bombus sonorus. The sequence continues at coordinate 23,147,056 of JARWAU010000001.1, read as the reverse complement.
GTTATACGTTATATGGTAACAGTATACAATGTTATACGTTATATGGTAATGCTACATAACGTTATACGTTATATGGTAATGCTACATAACGTTATACGTTATATGGTAATGCTACATAACGTTACACGTTATATGGTAATGCTACATAACGTTATACGTTATATGGTAATGCTACATAACGTTATACGTTATATGGTAATGCTACATAACGTTATACGTTATATGGTAGTGCTACATAACGTTATACGTTATATGGTAACAGTATATAACGTGATACGTTATATGGTAATGCTACATAACGTTATACGTTATATGGTAATCCTACATAACGTTATACGTTATATGGTAATGCTACATAACGTTATACGTTATATGGTAACAGTATCGAACGTTATTCGTTATAGCGTAATGCTACATAACGTTATACGTTACATGGTAACAGTATATAACGTTATACGTTATATGGTAATGCTACATAACGTTATACGTTATATGGTAATGCTACATAACGTTATACATTATATGGTAATGCTACATAACGTTATACGTTATATGGTAACAGTATCGAACGTTATTCGTTATAACGTAATGCTACATAACGTTATACGTTATATGGTAATGCTACATAACGTTATACATTATATGGTAATGCTACATAACGTTATACGTTATATGGTAACAGTATACAACGTTATACGTTATACGGTAATAGTAAATAACGTTACACGTTATATGGTAATGCTACATAACGTTATTCGTTGTATGGTAATGCTACATAACGTTATACATTATATGGTAATGCTACATAACGTTATACGTTATATGGTAATGCTACATAACGTTATACGTTATAACGTAATGCTACATAACGTTATACGTTATATGGTAACAGTATATAACGTTATACGTTATATGGTAATACTACATAACGTTATACGTTATATGGTAATGCTACATAACGTTACACGTTATATGGTATTGCTACATAACGTTATACGTTATATTGTAATGCTACATAACGTTATGCGTTATATGGTAATGCTACATAACGTTATACATAACATGGTAATGCTGCATAACGTTATACATTACATGGTAATGCTACATAACGTTATACATTATATGGTAACAGTATACAACGTTATACGTTATAAGGTAATAGTAAATAACGTTACACGTTATATGGTAATGCTACATAACGTTATACGTTATATGGTAATGCTACATAACGTTATACGTTATATGGTAATGCTACATAACGTTATGCATTATATGGTAATGCTACAAAACGTTATACGTTATATGGTAATGCTACATAACGTTATACGTTATATGGTAATGCTACATAACGTTATACGTTATATGGTAACAGTATACAACGTCATACGTTATATGGTAATGCTACATAACGTTATACGTTATATGGTAACAGTATATAACGTTATACGTTATATGGTAATGCTACATAACGTTATACGTTATATGGTAATGCTACATAACGTTATACATTATATGGTAATGCTACATAACGTTATACGTTATATGGTAATCCTACATAACGTTATACGTTATATGGTAATGCTACATAACGCTATACATTATATGGTAATGCTACATAACGTTATACGTTATATGGTAATGCTACATAACGTTATACATTATATGGTAATGCTACATAACGTTATACGTTATATGGTAACAGTATACAACGTTATACGTTATATGGTAATGCTACATAACGTTATACGTTATATGGTAATGCTACATAACGTTATACGTTATATGGTAATGCTACATTACGTTATACGTTATATGGTAATGCTACAGAACGTTATACGTTATATGGCAATGCTACATAACGTTATACGTTATTAGGTAACAGTATACAACGTTATACGTTATATGGTAATGCTACATGACGTTATACGTTATATGGTAATGCTACATAACGTTATACGTTATATGGTAATGCTACATAACGTTATACGTTATATGGTAATGCTACTTAACGTTATACGTTATATGGTAATGCTACTTAACGTTATACGTTATATGGTAATGCAACATAACGTTATACCTTATATGGTAATGCTACATAACGTTATACGTTATATGGTAACAGTATACAACGTTATACGTTATAAGGTAATAGTAAATAACGTTACACGTTATATGGTAATGCTACATAACGTTATACGTTATATGGTGATGCTACATAACGTTATACGTTATATGGTAATGCTACATAACGTTATACGTTATATGGTAATGCCACATAACGTTATACGTTATATGGTAATGCTACTTAACGTTATACGTTATATGGTAATGCTACATAACGTTATACCTTATATGGTAATGCTACATAACGTTATACGTTATATGGTAACAGTATACAACGTTATACGTTATAAGGTAATAGTAAATAACGTTACACGTTATATGGTAATGCTACATAACGTTATACGTTATATGGTAATGCTACATAACGTTATACGTTATTAGGTAACAGTATACAACGTTATACGTTATATGGTAATGCTACATGACGTTATACGTTATATGGTAATGCTACATAACGTTATACGTTATATGGTAATGCTACATAACGTTATACGTTATATGGTGATGCTACATAACGTTATACGTTATATGGTAATGCTACATAACGTTATACGTTATATGGTAACAGTATACAACGTTATACGTTAGAAGGTAATAGTAAATAACGTTACACGTTATATGGTAATGCTACATAACGTTATACGTTATATGGTAATGCTACATAACGTTATACGTTATATGGTAATGCTACATAACGTTATACGTTATATGGTAATGCTACATAAGGTTATACGTTATATGGTAATGCTACTTAACGTTATACGTTATATGGTAATGCTACATAACGTTATACGTTATATGGTAATGCTACATAACGTTATACATTATATGGTAATGCTACATAACGTTATACGTTATATGGTAACAGTATACAACGTTATACGTTATACGGTAATAGTAAATAACGTTACACGTTATATGGTAATGCTACATAACGTTATACGTTATATGGTAATGCTACATAACGTTATACGTTATATGGTAATGCTACATAACGTTATACATTATATGGTAATGCTACATAACGTTATACGTTATATGGCAATGCTACATAACGTTATACGTTATATGGTAATGCTACATAACGTTATACGTTATATGGTAATGCTACATAACGTTACACATTATATGGTAATGCTACATAACGTTATACGTTATATGGTAATGCTACATAACGTTCTACATTATACGGTAATGCTACATAACGTTATACGTTATATGGTAACAGTATACAACGTTAAACGTTATATGGTAATGCTACATAACGTTATACGTTATATGGTAATGCTACATAACGTTATACGTTATATGGTAATGCTACATAACGTTATACGTTATATGGTAATGCTACATAACGTTATACGTTATATGGTAATGCTACATAACGTTATACGTTATATGGTAATGCTACATAACGTTATACGTTATATGGTAATGCTACATAACGTTATACGTTATATGGTAATGCTACATAACGTTATACGTTATATGGTAATGCTACATAACGTTATACGTTATATGGTAATGCTACATAACGTTAAACATTATATGGTAATGCTACATAACGTTATACGTTATATGGTAATGCTACATAACGTTACACATTATATGGTAATGCTACATAACGTTATACGTTATATGGTAATGCTACATAACGTTATACATTATACGGTAATGCTACATAACGTTATACGTTATATGGTAACAGTATACAACGTTAAACGTTATATGGTAATGCTACATAACGTTATACGTTATATGGTAATGCTACATAACGTTATACGTTATATGGTAATGCTACATAACGTTATACGTTATATGGTAATGCTACATAACGTTATACGTTATATGGTAATGCTACATAACGTTATACGTTATATCGTAATGCTACATAACGTTATACGTTATATGGTAACAGTATACAACGTTATACGTTATAAGGTAATAGTAAATAACGTTACACGTTATATGGTAATGCTACATAACGTTATACGTTATATGGTGATGCTACATAACGTTATACGTTATATGGTAATGCTACATAACGTTATACGTTATATGGTAATGCCACATAACGTTATACGTTATATGGTAATGCTACTTAACGTTATACGTTATATGGTAATGCTACATAACGTTATACCTTATATGGTAATGCTACATAACGTTATACGTTATATGGTAACAGTATTCAACGTTATACGTTAGAAGGTAATAGTAAATAACGTTACACGTTATATGGTAATGCTACATAACGTTATACGTTATATGGTAATGCTACATAACGTTATACGTTATATGGTAATGCTACATAACGTTATACGTTATATGGTAATGCTACATAAGGTTATACGTTATATGGTAATGCTACTTAACGTTATACGTTATATGGTAATGCTACATAACGTTATACGTTATATGGTAATGCTACATAACGTTATACATTATATGGTAATGCTACATAACGTTATACGTTATATGGTAACAGTATACAACGTTATACGTTATACGGTAATAGTAAATAACGTTACACGTTATATGGTAATGCTACATAACGTTATACGTTATATGGTAATGCTACATAACGTTATACGTTATATGGTAATGCTACATAACGTTATACATTATATGGTAATGCTACATAACGTTATACGTTATATGGCAATGCTACATAACGTTATACGTTATATGGTAATGCTACATAACGTTACACTTTATATGGTAATGCTACATAACGTTATACGTTATATGGTAATGCTACATAACGTTATACATTATACGGTAATGCTACATAACGTTATACGTTATATGGTAACAGTATACAACGTTAAACGTTATATGGTAATGCTACATAACGTTATACGTTATATGGTAATGCTACATAACGTTATACGTTATATGGTAATGCTACATAACGTTATACGTTATATGGTAATGCTACATAACGTTATACGTTATATGGTAATGCTACATAACGTTATACGATATATGGTAATGCTACATAACGTTATACGTTATATGGTAATGCTACATAACGTTATACGTTATATGGTAATGCTACATAACGTTATACGTTATATGGTAATGCTACATAACGTTACACATTATATGGTAATGCTACATAACGTTATACGTTATATGGTAATGCTACATAACGTTACACATTATATGGTAATGCTACATAACGTTATACGTTATATGGTAATGCTACATAACGTTATACATTATACGGTAATGCTACATAACGTTATACGTTATATGGTAACAGTATACAACGTTAAACGTTATATGGTAATTCTACATAACGTTATACGTTATATGGTAATGCTACATAACGTTATACGTTATATGGTAATGCTACATAACGTTATACGTTATATGGTAATGCTACATAACGTTATACGTTATATGGTAATGCTACATAACGTTATACGTTATATGGTAATGCTACATAACGTTATACGTTATATGGTAATGCTACATAACGTTATACGTTATATGGCAATGCTACATAACGTTATACGTTATATGGTAACAGTATATAACGTGATACGTTATATGGTAATGCTACATAACGTTATACGTTATATGGTATAGCTACATAACGTTATACGTTATATGGTAATGCTACATAACGTTATACGTTATATGGTAACAGTATCTAACGTTATTAGTTATAGCGTAATGCTACATAACGTTATACGTTATATGGTAACAGTATATAACGTTATACGTTATATGGTAATGCTACATAACGTTATACGTTATATGGTAATGCTACATAACGTTATACATTATATGGTAATGCTACATAACGTTATACGTTATATGGTAATCCTACATAACGTTATACATTATACGGTAATGCTACATAACGTTATACGTTATATGGTAACAGTATACAACGTTAAACGTTATATGGTAATGCTACATAACGTTATACGTTATATGGTAATGCTACATAACGTTATACGTTATATGGTAATGCTACATAACGTTATACGTTATATGGTAATGCTACATAACGTTATACGTTATATGGTAATGCTACATAACGTTATACGTTATATGGTAATGCTACATAACGTTATACGTTATATGGTAATGCTACATAACGTTATACGTTATATGGTAATGCTACATAACGTTATACGTTATATGGTAATGCTACATAACGTTATATGTTATATGGTAATGCTACATAACGTTATACGTTATATGGTAACAGTATATAACGTGATACGTTATATGGTAATGCTACATAACGTTATACGTTATATGGTATAGCTACATAACGTTATACGTTATATGGTAATGCTACATAACGTTATACGTTATATGGTAACAGTATCTAACGTTATTCGTTATAGCGTAATGCTACATAACGTTATACGTTATATGGTAATGCTACATAACGTTATACGTTATATGGTAATGCTACATAACGTTATACGTTATATGGTAATGCTACATAACGTTATACATTATATGGTAATGCTACATAACGTTATACGTTATATGGTAACAGTATACAATGTTATACGTTATATGGTAATGCTACATAACGTTATACGTTATATGGTAATGCTACATAACGTTATACGTTATATGGTAATGCTACATAACGTTATACATTATATGGTAATGCTACATAACGTTATACGTTATATGGTAACAGTATACAATGTTATACGTTATATGGTAATGCTACATAACGTTATACGTTATATGGTAATGCTACATAACGTTATACGTTATATGGTAATGCTACATAACGTTACACGTTATATGGTAATGCTACATAACGTTATACGTTATATGGTAACAGTATACAATGTTATACGTTATATGGTAATGCTACATAACGTTATACGTTATATGGTAATGCTACATAACGTTCTACATTATACGGTAATGCTACATAACGTTATACGTTATATGGTAACAGTATACAACGTTAAACGTTATATGGTAATGCTACATAACGTTATACGTTATATGGTAATGCTACATAACGTTATACGTTATATGGTAATGCTACATAACGTTATACGTTATATGGTAATGCTACATAACGTTATACGTTATATGGTAATGCTACATAACGTTATACGTTATATGGTAATGCTACATAACGTTATACGTTATATGGTAATGCTACATAACGTTATACGTTATATGGTAATGCTACATAACGTTATACGTTATATGGTAATGCTACATAACGTTATACGTTATATGGTAATGCTACATAACGTTACACATTATATGGTAATGCTACATAACGTTATACGTTATATGGTAATGCTACATAACGTTACACATTATATGGTAATGCTACATAACGTTATACGTTATATGGTAATGCTACATAACGTTATACATTATACGGTAATGCTACATAACGTTATACGTTATATGGTAACAGTATACAACGTTAAACGTTATATGGTAATGCTACATAACGTTATACGTTATATGGTAATGCTACATAACGTTATACGTTATATGGTAATGCTACATAACGTTATACGTTATATGGTAATGCTACATAACGTTATACGTTATATGGTAATGCTACATAACGTTATACGTTATATGGTAATGCTACATAACGTTATACGTTATATGGTAACAGTATACAACGTTATACGTTATAAGGTAATAGTAAATAACGTTACACGTTATATGGTAATGCTACATAACGTTATACGTTATATGGTGATGCTACATAACGTTATACGTTATATGGTAATGCTACATAACGTTATACGTTATATGGTAATGCCACATAACGTTATACGTTATAGGGTAATGCTACTTAACGTTATACGTTATATGGTAATGCTACATAACGTTATACCTTATATGGTAATGCTACATAACGTTATACGTTATATGGTAACAGTATACAACGTTGTACGTTAGAAGGTAATAGTAAATAACGTTACACGTTATATGGTAATGCTACATAACATTATACGTTATATGGTAATGCTACATAACGTTATACGTTATATGGTAATGCTACATAACGTTATACGTTATATGGTAATGCTACATAAGGTTATACGTTATATGGTAATGCTACTTAACGTTATACGTTATATGGTAATGCTACATAACGTTATACGTTATATGGTAATGCTACATAACGTTATACATTATATGGTAATGCTACATAACGTTATACGTTATATGGTAATGCTACATAACGTTATACGTTATATGGTAATGCTACATAACGTTACACATTATATGGTAATGCTACATAACGTTATACGTTATATGGTAATGCTACATAACGTTCTACATTATACGGTAATGCTACATAACGTTATACGTTATATGGTAACAGTATACAACGTTAAACGTTATATGGTAATGCTACATAACGTTATACGTTATATGGTAATGCTACATAACATTATACGTTATATGGTAATGCTACATAACGTTATACGTTATATGGTAATGCTACATAACGTTATACGTTATATGGTAATGCTACATAACGTTATACGTTATATGGTAATGCTACATAACGTTATACGTTATATGGTAATGCTACATAACGTTATACGTTATATGGTAATGCTACATAACGTTATACGTTATATGGTAATGCTACATAACGTTATACGTTATATGGTAATGCTACATAACGTTACACATTATATGGTAATGCTACATAACGTTATACGTTATATGGTAATGCTACATAAAGTTACACATTATATGGTAATGCTACATAACGTTATACGTTATATGGTAATGCTACATAACGTTATACATTATACGGTAATGCTACATAACGTTATATGTTATATGGTAACAGTATACAACGTTAAACGTTATATGGTAATGCTACATAACGTTATACGTTATATGGTAATGCTACATAACGTTATACGTTATATGGTAATGCTACATAACGTTATACGTTATATGGTAATGCTACATAACGTTATACGTTATATGGTAATGCTACATAACGTTATACGTTATATCGTAATGCTACATAACGTTATACGTTATATGGTAACAGTATACAACGTTATACGTTATAAGGTAATAGTAAATAACGTTACACGTTATATGGTAATGCTACATAACGTTATACGTTATATGGTGATGCTACATAACGTTATACGTTATATGGTAATGCTACATAACGTTATACGTTATATGGTAATGCCACATAACGTTATACGTTATATGGTAATGCTACTTAACGTTATACGTTATATGGTAATGCTACATAACGTTATACCTTATATGGTAATGCTACATAACGTTATACGTTATATGGTAACAGTATACAACGTTATACGTTAGAAGGTAATAGTAAATAACGTTACACGTTATATGGTAATGCTACATAACGTTATACGTTATATGGTAATGCTACATAACGTTATACGTTATATGGTAATGCTACATAACGTTATACGTTATATGGTAATGCTACATAAGGTTATACGTTATATGGTAATGCTACTTAACGTTATACGTTATATGGTAATGCTACATAACGTTATACGTTATATGGTAATGCTACATAACGTTATACATTATATGGTAATGCTACATAACGTTATACGTTATATGGTAACAGTATACAACGTTATACGTTATACGGTAATAGTAAATAACGTTACACGTTATATGGTAATGCTACATAACGTTATACGTTATATGGTAATGCTACATAACGTTATACGTTATATGGTAATGCTACATAACGTTATACATTATATGGTAATGCTACATAACGTTATACGTTATATGGCAATGCTACATAACGTTATACGTTATATGGTAATGGTACATAACGTTACACATTATATGGTAATGCTACATAACGTTATACGTTATATGGTAATGCTACATAACGTTATACATTATACGGTAATGCTACATAACGTTATACGTTATATGGTAACAGTATACAACGTTAAACGTTATATGGTAATGCTACATAACGTTATACGTTATATGGTAATGCTACATAACGTTATACGTTATATGGTAATGCTACATAACGTTATACGTTATATGGTAATGCTACATAACGTTATACGTTATATGGTAATGCTACATAACGTTATACGTTATATGGTAATGCTACATAACGTTATACGATATATGGTAATGCTACATAACGTTATACGTTATATGGTAATGCTACATAACGTTATACGTTATATGGTAATGCTACATAACGTTATACGTTATATGGTAATGCTACATAACGTTACACATTATATGGTAATGCTACATAACGTTATACGTTATATGGTAATGCTACATAACGTTACACATTATATGGTAATGCTACATAACGTTATACGTTAAATGGTAATGCTACATAACGTTATACATTATACGGTAATGCTACATAACGTTATACGTTATATGGTAACAGTATACAACGTTAAACGTTATATGGTAATTCTACATAACGTTATACGTTATATGGTAATGCTACATAACGTTATACGTTATATGGTAATGCTACATAACGTTATACGTTATATGGTAATGCTACATAACGTTATACGTTATATGGTAATGCTACATAACGTTATACGTTATATGGTAATGCTACATAACGTTATACGTTATATGGTAATGCTACATAACGTTATACGTTATATGGTAATGCTACATAACGTCATACGTTATATGGTAACAGTATATAACGTGATACGTTATATGGTAATGCTACATAACGTTATACGTTATATGGTATAGCTACATAACGTTATACGTTATATGGTAATGCTACATAACGTTATACGTTATATGGTAACAGTATCTAACGTTATTAGTTATAGCGTAATGCTACATAACGTTATACGTTATATGGTAACAGTATATAACGTTATACGTTATATGGTAATGCTACATAACGTTATACGTTATATGGTAATGCTACATAACGTTATACATTATATGGTAATGCTACATAACGTTATACGTTATATGGTAATCCTACATAACGTTATACATTATACGGTAATGCTACATAACGTTATACGTTATATGGTGACAGTATACAACGTTAAACGTTATATGGTAATGCTACATAACGTTATACGTTATATGGTAATGCTACATAACGTTATACGTTATATGGTAATGCTACATAACGTTATACGTTATATGGTAATGCTACATAACGTTATACGTTATATGGTAATGCTACATAACGTTATACGTTATATGGTAATGCTACATAACGTTATACGTTATATGGTAATGCTACATAACGTTATACGTTATATGGTAACAGTATATAACGTGATACGTTATATGGTAATGCTACATAACGTTATACGTTATATGGTATAGCTACATAACGTTATACGTTATATGGTAATGCTACATAACGTTATACGTTATATGGTAACAGTATCTAACGTTATTCGTTATAGCGTAATGCTACATAACGTTATACGTTATATGGTAATGCTACATAACGTTATACGTTATATGGTAATGCTACATAACGTTATACGTTATATGGTAATGCTACATAACGTTATACATTATATGGTAATGCTACATAACGTTATACGTTATATGGTAACAGTATACAATGTTATACGTTATATGGTAATGCTACATAACGTTATACGTTATATGGTAATGCTACATAACGTTATACGTTATATGGTAATGCTACATAACGTTACACGTTATATGGTAATGCTACATAACGTTATACGTTATATGGTAACAGTATACAATGTTATACGTTATATGGTAATGCTACATAACGTTATACGTTATATGGTAATGCTACATAACGTTCTACATTATACGGTAATGCTACATAACGTTATACGTTATATGGTAACAGTATACAACGTTAAACGTTATATGGTAATGCTACATAACGTTATACGTTATATGGTAATGCTACATAACGTTATACGTTATATGGTAATGCTACATAACGTTATACGTTATATGGTAATGCTACATAACGTTATACGTTATATGGTAATGCTACATAACGTTATACGTTATATGGTAATGCTACATAGCGTTATACGTTATATGGTAATGCTACATAACGTTATACGTTATATGGTAATGCTACATAACGTTATACGTTATATGGTAATGCTACATAACGTTATACGTTATATGGTAATGCTACATAACGTTACACATTATATGGTAATGCTACATAACGTTGTACGTTATATGGTAATGCTACATAACGTTACACATTATATGGTAATGCTACATAACGTTATACGTTATATGGTAATGCTACATAACGTTATACATTATACGGTAATGCTACATAACGTTATACGTTATATGGTAACAGTATACAACGTTAAACGTTATATGGTAATGCTACATAACGTTATACGTTATATGGTAATGCTACATAACGTTATACGTTATATGGTAATGCTACATAACGTTATACGTTATATGGTAATGCTACATAACGTTATACGTTATATGGTAATGCTACATAACGTTATACGTTATATGGTAATGCTACATAACGTTATACGTTATATGGTAACAGTATACAACGTTATACGTTATAAGGTAATAGTAAATAACGTTACACGTTATATGGTAATGCTACATAACGTTATACGTTATATGGTGATGCTACATAACGTTATACGTTATATGGTAATGCTACATAACGTTATACGTTATATGGTAATGCCACATAACGTTATACGTTATATGGTAATGCTACTTAACGTTATACGTTATATGGTAATGCTACATAACGTTATACCTTATATGGTAATGCTACATAACGTTATACGTTATATGGTAACAGTATACAACGTTGTACGTTAGAAGGTAATAGTAAATAACGTTACACGTTATATGGTAATGCTACATAACGTTATACGTTATATGGTAATGCTACATAACGTTATACGTTATATGGTAATGCTACATAACGTTATACGTTATATGGTAATGCTACATAAGGTTATACGTTATATGGTAATGCTACTTAACGTTATACGTTATATGGTAATGCTACATAACGTTATACGTTATATGGTAATGCTACATAACGTTATACATTATATGGTAATGCTACATAACGTTATACGTTATATGGTAACAGTATACAACGTTATACGTTATACGGTAATAGTAAATAACGTTACACGTTATATGGTAATGCTACATAACGTTATACGTTATATGGTAATGCTACATAACGTTATACGTTATATGGTAATGCTACATAACGTTATACATTATATGGTAATGCTACATAACGTAATACGTTATATGGCAATGCTACATAACGTTATACGTTATATGGTAATGCTACATAACGTTACACATTATATGGTAATGCTACATAACGTTATACGTTATATGGTAATGCTACATAACGTTATACATTATACGGTAATGCTACATAACGTTATACGTTATATGGTAACAGTATACAACGTTAAACGTTATATGGTAATGCTACATAACGTTATACGTTATATGGTAATGCTACATAACGTTATACGTTATATGGTAATGCTACATAACGTTATACGTTATATGGTAATGCTACATAACGTTATACGTTATATGGTAATGCTACATAACGTTATACGTTATATGGTAATGCTACATAACGTTATACGTTATATGGTAATGCTACATAACGTTATACGTTATATGGTAATGCTACATAACGTTATACGTTATATGGTAATGCTACATAACGTTATACGTTATATGGTAATGCTACATAACGTTATACGTTATATGGTAATGCTACATAACGTTATACGTTATATGGTAATGCTACATAACGTTATACGTTATATGGTAATGCTACATAACGTTATACGTTATATGGTAACAGTATATAACGTGATACGTTATATGGTAATGCTACATAACGTTATACGTTATATGGTATAGCTACATAACGTTATACGTTATATGGTAATGCTACATAACGTTATACGTTATATGGTAACAGTATCTAACGTTATTCGTTATAGCGTAATGCTACATAACGTTATACGTTATATGGTAACAGTATATAACGTTATACGTTATATGGTAATGCTACATAACGTTATACGTTATATGGTAATGCTACATAACGTTATACGTTATATGGTAATGCTACATAACGTTATACGTTATATGGTAATGCTACATAACGTTATACGTTATATGGTAATGCTACATAACGTTATACGTTATATGGTAATGCTACATAACGTTATACGTTATATGGTAATGCTACATAACGTTATACGTTATATGGTAATGCTACATAACGTTATACGTTATAGCGTAATGCTACATAACGTTATACGTTATATGGTAATGCTACATAACGTTATACATTATATGGTAATGCTACATAACGTTATACGTTATATGGTAATCCTACATAACGTTATACATTATACGGTAATGCTACATAACGTTATACGTTATATGGTAACAGTATACAACGTGAAACGTTATATGGTAATGCTACATAACGTTATACGTTATATGGTAATGCTACATAACGTTATACGCTATATGGTAATGCTACATAACGTTATACGTCATATGGTAATGCTACATAACGTTATACGTTATATGGTAATGCTACATAACGTTATACGTTATATGGTAATGCTACATAACGTTATACGTTATATGGTAATGCTACATAACGTTATACGTTATATGGTAATGCTACATAACGTTATACGTTATATGGTAATGCTACATAACGTTATATGTTATATGGTAATGCTACATAACGTTATACGTTATATGGTAACAGTATATAACGTGATACGTTATATGGTAATGCTACATAACGTTATACGTTATATGGTATAGCTACATAACGTTATACGTTATATGGTAATGCTACATAACGTTATACGTTATATGGTAACAGTATCTAACGTTATTCGTTATAGCGTAATGCTACATAACGTTATACGTTATATGGTAATGCTACATAACGTTATACGTTATATGGTAATGCTACATAACGTTATACGTTATATGGTAATGCTACATAACGTTATACATTATATGGTAATGCTACATAACGTTATACGTTATATGGTAACAGTATACAATGTTATACGTTATATGGTAATGCTACATAACGTTATACGTTATATGGTAATGCTACATAACGTTATACGTTATATGGTAATGCTACATTACGTTATACGTTATATGGTAATGCTACAGAACGTTATACGTTATATGGCAATGCTACATAACGTTATACGTTATTAGGTAACAGTATACAACGTTATACGTTATATGGTAATGCTACATGACGTTATACGTTATATGGTGATGCTACATAACGTTATACGTTATATGGTAATGCTACATAACGTTATACGTTATATGGTAATGCCACATAACGTTATACGTTATATGGTAATGCTACTTAACGTTATACGTTATATGGTAATGCTACATAACGTTATACCTTATATGGTAATGCTACATAACGTTATACGATATATGGTAACAGTATACAACGTTATACGTTAGAAGGTAATAGTAAATAACGTTACACGTTATATGGTAATGCTACATAACGTTATACGTTATATGGTAATGCTACATAACGTTATACGTTATATGGTAATGCTACATAACGTTATACGTTATATGGTAATGCTACATAAGGTTATACGTTATATGGTAATGCTACTTAACGTTATACGTTATATGGTAATGCTACATAACGTTATACATTATATGGTAATGCTACATAACGTTATACGTTATATGGTAACAGTATACAACGTTATACGTTATACGGTAATAGTAAATAACGTTACACGTTATATGGTAATGCTACATAACGATATACGTTATATGGTAATGCTACATAACGTTATACGTTATATGGTAATGCTACATAACGTTATACATTATATGGTAATGCTACATAACGTAATACGTTATATGGCAATGCTACATAACGTTATACGTTATATGGTAATGCTACATAACGTTACACATTATATGGTAATGCTACATAACGTTATACGTTATATGGTAATGCTACATAACGTTATACATTATACGGTAATGCTACATAACGTTATACGTTATATGGTAACAGTATACAACGTTAAACGTTATATGGTAATGCTACATAACGTTATACGTTATATGGTAATGCTACATAACGTTATACGTTATATGGTAATGCTACATAACGTTATACGTTATATGGTAATGCTACATAACGTTATACGTTATATGGTAATGCTACATAACGTTATACGTTATATGGTAATGCTACATAACGTTATACGTTATATGGTAATGCTACATAACGTTATACGTTATATGGTAATGCTACATAACGTTATACGTTATATGGTAATGCTACATAACGTTATACGTTATATGGTAATGCTACATAACGTTATACGTTATATGGTAATGCTACATAACGTTATACGTTATATGGTAATGCTACATAACGTTATACGTTATATGGTAATGCTACATAACGTTATACGTTATATGGTAATGCTACATAACGTTATACGTTATATGGTAACAGTATATAACGTGATACGTTATATGGTAATGCTACATAACGTTATACGTTATATGGTATAGCTACATAACGTTATACGTTATATGGTAATGCTACATAACGTTATACGTTATATGGTAACAGTATCTAACGTTATTCGTTATAGCGTAATGCTACATAACGTTATACGTTATATGGTAACAGTATATAACGTTATACGTTATATGGTAATGCTACATAACGTTATACGTTATATGGTAATGCTACATAACGTTATACATTATATGGTAATGCTACATAACGTTATACGTTATATGGTAATCCTACATAACGTTATACATTATACGGTAATGCTACATAACGTTATACGTTATATGGTAACAGTATACAACGTGAAACGTTATATGGTAATGCTACATAACGTTATACGTTATATGGTAATGCTACATAACGTTATACGCTATATGGTAATGCTACATAACGTTATACGTCATATGGTAATGCTACATAACGTTATACGTTATATGGTAATGCTACATAACGTTATACGTTATATGGTAATGCTACATAACGTTATACGTTATATGGTAATGCTACATAACGTTATACGTTATATGGTAATGCTACATAACGTTATACGTTATATGGTAATGCTACATAACGTTATATGTTATATGGTAATGCTACATAACGTTATACGTTATATGGTAACAGTATATAACGTGATACGTTATATGGTAATGCTACATAACGTTATACGTTATATGGTATAGCTACATAACGTTATACGTTATATGGTAATGCTACATAACGTTATACGTTATATGGTAACAGTATCTAACGTTATTCGTTATAGCGTAATGCTACATAACGTTATACGTTATATGGTAATGCTACATAACGTTATACGTTATATGGTAATGCTACATAACGTTATACGTTATATGGTAATGCTACATAACGTTATACATTATATGGTAATGCTACATAACGTTATACGTTATATGGTAACAGTATACAATGTTATACGTTATATGGTAATGCTACATAACGTTATACGTTATATGGTAATGCTACATAACGTTATACGTTATATGGTAATGCTACATTACGTTATACGTTATATGGTAATGCTACAGAACGTTATACGTTATATGGCAATGCTACATAACGTTATACGTTATTAGGTAACAGTATACAACGTTATACGTTATATGGTAATGCTACATGACGTTATACGTTATATGGTGATGCTACATAACGTTATACGTTATATGGTAATGCTACATAACGTTATACGTTATATGGTAATGCCACATAACGTTATACGTTATATGGTAATGCTACTTAACGTTATACGTTATATGGTAATGCTACATAACGTTATACCTTATATGGTAATGCTACATAACGTTATACGATATATGGTAACAGTATACAACGTTATACGTTAGAAGGTAATAGTAAATAACGTTACACGTTATATGGTAATGCTACATAACGTTATACGTTATATGGTAATGCTACATAACGTTATACGTTATATGGTAATGCTACATAACGTTATACATTATATGGTAATGCTACATAACGTTATACGTTATATGGTAACAGTATACAACGTTATACGTTATACGGTAATAGTAAATAACGTTACACGTTATATGGTGATGCTACATAACGTTATACGTTATATGGTAATGCTACATAACGTTATACGTTATATGGTAATGCTACATAACGTTATACATTATATGGTAATGCTACATAACGTTATACGTTATATGGCAATGCTACATAACGTTATACGTTATATGGTAATGCTACATAACGTTATACGTTATGTGGTAACAGTATATAACGTTATTCGTTATAACGTAATGCTACATAACGTTATACGTTATATGGTAATGCTACATAACGTTATACGTTATATGGTAATGCTACATAACGTTATACGTTATATGGCAATGCTACATAACGTTATACGTTATATGGTAATGCTACATAACGTTATACGTTATATGGTAATGCTACATAACGTTATACATTATATGGTAATGCTACATAACGTTATACGTTATATGGTAACAGTATACAACGTTATACGTTATACGGTAATAGTAAATAACGTTACACGTTATATGGTAATGCTACATAACGTTATACGTTATATGGTAATGCTACATAACGTTATACGTTATATGGTAATGCTACATAACGTTATACATTATATGGTAATGCTACATAACGTTATACGTTATATGGCAATGATACATAACGTTATACGTTATATGGTAATGCTACATAACGTTATACGTTATGTGGTAACAGTATATAACGTTATTCGTTATAACGTAATGCTACATAACGTTATACGTTATATGGTAATGCTACATAACGTTATACATTATATGGTAATGCTACATAACGTTATACGTTATATGGTAACAGTATACAACGTTATACGTTATATGGTAATGCTACATAACGTTATACGTTATATGGTAATGCTACATAACGTTATACGTTATATGGTAATGCTACATAACGTAATACGTTATATGGTAACAATATACAACGTTATACGTTATACGGTAATGCTACATAACGTTATACGTTATATGGTAATGCTACATAACGTTATACGTTATATGGTAATGCTACATAACGTTATACGTTATATGGTAATGCTACATAACGTAATACGTTATATGGTAACAATATACAACGTTACACGTTATATGGTAATGCTACATAACGTTATACGTTATATGGTGATGCTACATAACGTTATACGTTATATGGTAATGCTACATAACGTTATACGTTATATGGTAATGCCACATAACGTTATACGTTATATGGTAATGCTACTTAACATTATACGTTATATGGTAATGCTACATAACGTTATACGTTATATGGTAATGCTACATAACGTTATACGTTATATGGTAATGCTACATAACGTTATACGTTATATGGCAATGCTACATAACGTTATACGTTATATGGTAATGCTACATAACGTTATACGTTATATGGTAATGCTACATAACGTTATACATTATATGGTAATGCTACATAACGTTATACGTTATATGGTAACAGTATACAACGTTATACGTTATACGGTAATAGTAAATAACGTTACACGTTATATGGTAATGCTACATAACGTTATACGTTATATGGTAATGCTACATAACGTTATACGTTATATGGCAATGCTACATAACGGTATACGTTATATGGTAATGCTACATAACGTTATACGTTATGTGGTAACAGTATATAACGTTATTCGTTATAACGTAATGCTACATAACGTTATACGTTATATGGTAATGCTACATAACGTTATACATTATATGGTAATGCTACATAACGTTATACGTTATATGGTAACAGTATACAACGTTATACGTTATATGGTAATGCTACATAACGTTATACGTTATATGGTAATGCTACATAACGTTATACGATATATGGTAATGCTACATAACGTAATACGTTATATGGTAACAATATACAACGTTATACGTTATACGGTAATGCTACATAACGTTATACGTTATATGGTAATGCTACATAACGTTATACGTTATATGTTAACAGTATATAACGTTATACGTTATAACGTAATGCTACATAACGTTATACGTTATATGGTAATGCTACATAACGTTATACGTTATAAGGCAACAGTATATAACGTTATACGTTATAACGTAATGCTACATAACGTTATACGTTGTAAGGTAATAGTAAATAACGTTATACGTTATAACGTAATGCTAAATAACGTTAATCGTTATAAGGCAATAGTTTATAACGTTATACGATATAAGGTAATGCTACATAACGTTATATGTTATATGTTAACAGTATGTAACGTTATACGTTATAACGTAATGCTACATAACGTTATACGTTATATGGTAATGCTACATAATGTTATACGTTATAACGTAACAGTATATAACGTTATACGTTATAACGTAATGCTACATAACATTATACGTTATATGGTAATGCTACATAACGTTATACGTTATATGGTAATGCTACATAGCGTTATACGTTATAAGGTAATGCTACATAACGTTATACGTTATATGGTAATGCTACATAACGTTATACGTTATATGGTAATGCTACATAACGTTATACATTATATGGTAATGCTACATAACGTTATACGTTATATGGTAACAGTATACAACGTTATACGTTATACGGTAATAGTAAATAACGTTATACGTTATATGGTAATGCTACATAACGTTATACGTTATATGGTAATGCTACATAACGTTATACGTTATATGGTAATGCTACATAAGGTTATACGTTATATGGTAATGCTACTTAACGTTATACGTTATATGGTAATGCTACATAACGTTATACATTATATGGTAATGCTACATAACGTTATACGTTATATGGCAATGCTACATAACGTTATACGTTATATGGTAATGCTACATAACGTTATACGTTATGTGGTAACAGTATATAACGTTATTCGTTATAACGTAATGCTACATAACGTTATACGTTATATGGTAATGCTACATAACGTTATACGTTATATGGTAATGCAACATAACGTTATACGTTATATGATAATGCTACATAACGTTATACGTTATATGGTAATGCTACATAACGTTATACATTATATGGTAATGCTACATAACTTTACACGTTATATGGTAATGTTACATAACGTTATACGTTATATGGTAATGCTACATAACGTTATACGTTATATGGTAATGCAACATAACGTTATACGTTATATGATAATGCAACATAACGTTATACGTTATATGATAATGCTACATAACGTTATACGTTATATGGTAATGCTACATAACGTTATACGTTATATGCTAACAGTATACAACGTTATACGTTATACGGTAATAGTAAATAACGTTACACGTTATATGGTAATGCTACATAACGTTATACGTTATATGGTAATGCTACATAACGTTATACGTTATATGGCAATGCTACATAACGTTATACGTTATATGGTAATGCTACATAACGTTATACGTTATATGGTAATGCTACATAACGTTATACATTATATGGTAATGCTACATAACGTTATACGTTATATGGTAACAGTATACAACGTTATACGTTATACGGTAATAGTAAATAACGTTACACGTTATATGGTAATGCTACATAACGTTATACGTTATATGGTAATGCTACATAACGTTATACGTTATATGGTAATGCTACATAACGTTATACATTATATGGTAATGCTACATAACGTTATACGTTATATGGCAATGATACATAACGTTATACGTTATATGGTAATGCTACATAACGTTATACGTTATGTGGTAACAGTATATAACGTTATTCGTTATAACGTAATGCTACATAACGTTATACGTTATATGGTAATGCTACATAACGTTATACATTATATGGTAATGCTACATAACGTTATACGTTATATGGTAACAGTATACAACGTTATACGTTATATGGTAATGCTACATAACGTTATACGTTATATGGTAATGCTACATAACGTTATACGTTATATGGTAATGCTACATAACGTTATACGTTATATGGTAATGCTACATAACGTAATACGTTATATGGTAACAATATACAACGTTATACGTTATACGGTAATGCTACATAACGTTATACGTTATATGGTAATGCTACATAACGTTATACGTTATATGGTAATGCTACATAACGTTATACGTTATATGGTAATGCTACATAACGTAATACGTTATATGGTAACAATATACAACGTTACACGTTATATGGTAATGCTACATAACGTTATACGTTATATGGTGATGCTACATAACGTTATACGTTATATGGTAATGCTACATAACGTTATACGTTATATGGTAATGCCACATAACGTTATACGTTATATGGTAATGCTACTTAACATTATACGTTATATGGTAATGCTACATAACGTTATACGTTATATGGTAATGCTACATAACGTTATACGTTATATGGTAATGCTACATAACGTTATACGTTATATGGCAATGCTACATAACGTTATACGTTATATGGCAATGCTACATAACGTTATACGTTATATGGTAATGCTACATAACGTTATACATTATATGGTAATGCTACATAACGTTATACGTTATATGGTAACAGTATACAACGTTATACGTTATACGGTAATAGTAAATAACGTTACACGTTATATGGTAATGCTACATAACGTTATACGTTATATGGTAATGCTACATAACGTTATACGTTATATGGCAATGCTACATAACGGTATACGTTATATGGTAATGCTACATAACGTTATACGTTATGTGGTAACAGTATATAACGTTATTCGTTATAACGTAATGCTACATAACGTTATACGTTATATGGTAATGCTACATAACGTTATACATTATATGGTAATGCTACATAACGTTATACGTTATATGGTAACAGTATACAACGTTATACGTTATATGGTAATGCTACATAACGTTATACGTTATATGGTAATGCTACATAACGTTATACGATATATGGTAATGCTACATAACGTAATACGTTATATGGTAACAATATACAACGTTATACGTTATACGGTAATGCTACATAACGTTATACGTTATATGGTAATGCTACATAACGTTATACGTTATATGTTAACAGTATATAACGTTATACGTTATAACGTAATGCTACATAACGTTATACGTTATATGGTAATGCTACATAACGTTATACGTTATAAGGCAACAGTATATAACGTTATACGTTATAACGTAATGCTACATAACGTTATACGTTGTAAGGTAATAGTAAATAACGTTATACGTTATAACGTAATGCTAAATAACGTTAATCGTTATAAGGCAATAGTTTATAACGTTATACGATATAAGGTAATGCTACATAACGTTATATGTTATATGTTAACAGTATGTAACGTTATACGTTATAACGTAATGCTACATAACGTTATACGTTATATGGTAATGCTACATAATGTTATACGTTATAACGTAACAGTATATAACGTTATACGTTATAACGTAATGCTACATAACATTATACGTTATATGGTAATGCTACATAACGTTATACGTTATATGGTAATGCTACATAGCGTTATACGTTATAAGGTAATGCTACATAACGTTATACGTTATATGGTAATGCTACATAACGTTATACGTTATATGGTAATGCTACATAACGTTATACATTATATGGTAATGCTACATAACGTTATACGTTATATGGTAACAGTATACAACGTTATACGTTATACGGTAATAGTAAATAACGTTATACGTTATATGGTAATGCTACATAACGTTATACGTTATATGGTAATGCTACATAACGTTATACGTTATATGGTAATGCTACATAAGGTTATACGTTATATGGTAATGCTACTTAACGTTATACGTTATATGGTAATGCTACATAACGTTATACATTATATGGTAATGCTACATAACGTTATACGTTATATGGCAATGCTACATAACGTTATACGTTATATGGTAATGCTACATAACGTTATACGTTATGTGGTAACAGTATATAACGTTATTCGTTATAACGTAATGCTACATAACGTTATACGTTATATGGTAATGCTACATAACGTTATACGTTATATGGTAATGCAACATAACGTTATACGTTATATGATAATGCTACATAACGTTATACGTTATATGGTAATGCTACATAACGTTATACATTATATGGTAATGCTACATAACTTTACACGTTATATGGTAATGTTACATAACGTTATACGTTATATGGTAATGCTACATAACGTTATACGTTATATGGTAATGCAACATAACGTTATACGTTATATGATAATGCAACATAACGTTATACGTTATATGATAATGCTACATAACGTTATACGTTATATGGTAATGCTACATAACGTTATACGTTATATGCTAACAGTATACAACGTTATACGTTATACGGTAATAGTAAATAACGTTACACGTTATATGGCAATGCTACATAACGTTATACGTTATATGGTAATGCTACATAACGTTATACGTTATATGGTAATGCTACATTACGTTATACATTATATGGTAATGCTACATAACGTTATACGTTATATGGCAATGCTACATAACGTTATACGTTATATGGTAATGCTACATAACGTTATACGTTATGTGGTAACAGTATATAACGTTATTCGTTATAACGTAATGCTACATAACGTTATACGTTATATGGTAATGCTACATAACGTTATACATTATATGGTAATGCTACATAACATTATACGTTATATGGTAACAGTATACAACGTTATACGTTATATGGTAATGCTACATAACGTTATACGTTATATGGTAATGCTACATAACGTTATACGTTATATGGTAATGCTACATAACGTTATACGTTATATGGTAACAATATACAACGTTATACGTTATACGGTAATGCTACATAACGTTATACGTTATATGGTAATGCTACATAACGTTATACGTTATATGTTAACAGTATATAACGTTATACGTTATAACGTAATGCTACATAACGTTATACGTTATATGGTAATGCTACATAACGTTATACGTTATAAGGTAACAGTATATAACGTTATACGTTATAACGTAATGCTACATAACGTTATACGTTGTAAGGTAATAGTAAATAACGTTATACGTTATAACGTAATGCTAAATAACGTTAATCGTTATAAGGCAATAGTTTATAACGTTATACGATATAAGGTAATGCTACATAACGTTATATGTTATATGTTAACAGTATGTAACGTTATACGTTATAACGTAATGCTACATAACGTTATACGTTATATGGTAATGCTACATAATGTTATACGTTATAACGTAACAGTATATAACGTTATACGTTATAACGTAATGCTACATAACATTATACGTTATATGGTAATGCTACATAACGTTATACGTTATATGGTAATGCTACATAGCGTTATACGTTATAAGGTAATGCTACATAACGTTATACGTTATATGGGAATGCTACATAACGTTATATGTTATATGGTAATGCTACATAACGTTATACGTTATATGATAATAGTATATAACGTTATACGTTATAACGTAATGTTGCATAACGATATACGTTATAAGGTAATAGAAAATAACGTTATTCGTTATAACGTAATGCTAAATAACGTTAATCGTTATAAGGCAATAGTTTATAACGTTATACGATATAAGGTAATGCTACATAACGTTATATGTCATATGTTAACAGTATGTAACGTTATACGTTATAACGTAATGCTACATAACGTTATACATTATATGGCAATGCTACATAACGTTATACGTTATATGGTAATGCTACATAACGTTATACGTTATATGGTAATGCTACATAACGTTATACGTTATAAGGTAAGAGTATATAACGTTATACGTTATAACGTAATGCTGCATAACGTTATACGTTATAAGGTAATAGAAAATAACGTTATTCGTTATAACGAAATTCTACATAACGTTAGACGTTATAAGGCAATAGTTTGTAACGTTATACGATATATAGTAATGCTACAAAACGTTATACGTTATATGGTAACAGTATATAACGTTACGCGTTATAACGTAATGCTTCATAACTTTATACGTTATATGGTAACGGTATACAACGTTATACGTTATAACGTAATGCTACATAGCGTTATACGTTATACGGTAATGCTACACAACGTTATACGTTATAAGGTAATAGTATATAACGTTATACGTTACAACGTAATGATACATAACATTATACGTTGTAAGGTAAAACTACATAACGTTATACGTTATATGGTAATGCAACATAACGTTATACGTTATATGGTTACAGTGTATAACGTTATACGTTATAACGTAATACTACATAACGTTATACGTTATATGGTAATACTAAATAACGTTATACCTTATAAGGCAATAGTATATAACGTTATACGTTACACCGTAATGCTACATAACATTATACGTTATATGGTTACAGTATATAACGTTATACTTTATAACGTAATGCTACATAACGTTATACGTTATAAGGTGTTAGTAAATAACGTTATACGTTATAACGTAATGATACATGACGTTATATGTTATATGGTAACAGTATATAACGTTATACGTTATAACGTAATGCTACATAACGTTATACGTTGTATGGTAATGCTACATAATGTTATACGTTATAACGTAACAGTATATAACGTTATACGTTATATGGTTATGCTACATTACGTTATACGTTATATGATAATGCAACATAACGTTATACGTTATATGATAATGCTACATAACGTTATACGTTATATGGTAATGCTACATAACGTTATACGTTATATGCTAACAGTATACAACGTTATACGTTATACGGTAATAGTAAATAACGTTACACGTTATATGGCAATGCTACATAACGTTATACGTTATATGGTAATGCTACATAACGTTATACGTTATATGGTAATGCTACATTACGTTATACATTATATGGTAATGCTACATAACGTTATACGTTATATGGCAATGCTACATAACGTTATACGTTATATGGTAATGCTACATAACGTTATACGTTATGTGGTAACAGTATATAACGTTATTCGTTATAACGTAATGCTACATAACGTTATACGTTATATGGTAATGCTACATAACGTTATACATTATATGGTAATGCTACATAACATTATACGTTATATGGTAACAGTATACAACGTTATACGTTATATGGTAATGCTACATAACGTTATACGTTATATGGTAATGCTACATAACGTTATACGTTATATGGTAATGCTACATAACGTTATACGTTATATGGTAACAATATACAACGTTATACGTTATACGGTAATGCTACATAACGTTATACGTTATATGGTAATGCTACATAACGTTATACGTTATATGTTAACAGTATATAACGTTATACGTTATAACGTAATGCTACATAACGTTATACGTTATATGGTAATGCTACATAACGTTATACGTTATAAGGTAACAGTATATAACGTTATACGTTATAACGTAATGCTACATAACGTTATACGTTGTAAGGTAATAGTAAATAACGTTATACGTTATAACGTAATGCTAAATAACGTTAATCGTTATAAGGCAATAGTTTATAACGTTATACGATATAAGGTAATGCTACATAACGTTATATGTTATATGTTAACAGTATGTAACGTTATACGTTATAACGTAATGCTACATAACGTTATACGTTATATGGTAATGCTACATAATGTTATACGTTATAACGTAACAGTATATAACGTTATACGTTATAACGTAATGCTACATAACATTATACGTTATAT
This sequence comes from Bombus sonorus, assembly GCA_029958995.1. Lineage (NCBI taxonomy): Eukaryota > Metazoa > Arthropoda > Insecta > Hymenoptera > Apidae > Bombus > Bombus sonorus. Next base: position 23,118,962 of record JARWAU010000001.1, on the reverse strand, counting down.
GGTAATGCTACATAACGTTATACGTTATATGGTAATGCTACATAGCGTTATACGTTATAAGGTAATGCTACATAACGTTATACGTTATATGGGAATGCTACATAACGTTATATGTTATATGGTAATGCTACATAACGTTATACGTTATATGATAATAGTATATAACGTTATACGTTATAACGTAATGTTGCATAACGATATACGTTATAAGGTAATAGAAAATAACGTTATTCGTTATAACGTAATGCTAAATAACGTTAATCGTTATAAGGCAATAGTTTATAACGTTATACGATATAAGGTAATGCTACATAACGTTATATGTCATATGTTAACAGTATGTAACGTTATACGTTATAACGTAATGCTACATAACGTTATACATTATATGGCAATGCTACATAACGTTATACGTTATATGGTAATGCTACATAACGTTATACGTTATATGGTAATGCTACATAACGTTATACGTTATAAGGTAAGAGTATATAACGTTATACGTTATAACGTAATGCTGCATAACGTTATACGTTATAAGGTAATAGAAAATAACGTTATTCGTTATAACGAAATTCTACATAACGTTAGACGTTATAAGGCAATAGTTTGTAACGTTATACGATATATAGTAATGCTACAAAACGTTATACGTTATATGGTAACAGTATATAACGTTACGCGTTATAACGTAATGCTTCATAACTTTATACGTTATATGGTAACGGTATACAACGTTATACGTTATAACGTAATGCTACATAGCGTTATACGTTATACGGTAATGCTACACAACGTTATACGTTATAAGGTAATAGTATATAACGTTATACGTTACAACGTAATGATACATAACATTATACGTTGTAAGGTAAAACTACATAACGTTATACGTTATATGGTAATGCAACATAACGTTATACGTTATATGGTTACAGTGTATAACGTTATACGTTATAACGTAATACTACATAACGTTATACGTTATATGGTAATACTAAATAACGTTATACCTTATAAGGCAATAGTATATAACGTTATACGTTACACCGTAATGCTACATAACATTATACGTTATATGGTTACAGTATATAACGTTATACTTTATAACGTAATGCTACATAACGTTATACGTTATAAGGTGTTAGTAAATAACGTTATACGTTATAACGTAATGATACATGACGTTATATGTTATATGGTAACAGTATATAACGTTATACGTTATAACGTAATGCTACATAACGTTATACGTTGTATGGTAATGCTACATAATGTTATACGTTATAACGTAACAGTATATAACGTTATACGTTATATGGTTATGCTACATTACGTTATACGTTATAAGGTAATGCTACATAACGTTATACGTTATATGGAATTGCTATATAACGTTATGCGTTATAACGTAACAGTATATAACGTTATACGTTGTATGGTAATGCTACATAACGTTATACGTTATAAGGTAATGCTACATAACGTTATACATTATATGGCAATGCTACAAAACGTTATACGTTATGACGTAACAGTATATAACGTTATACGTTATATGGTAATGCTACATAGCGTTATACGTTATATGGTAATGCTACATAACGTTATACGTTATATGGTTACAGTGTATAACGTTATACGTTATAACGTAATACTACATAACGTTATACGTTATATGGTAATACTAAATAACGTTATACCTTATAAGGCAATAGTATATAACGTTATACATTACACCGTAATGCTGCATAACACTATACGTTATATGGTTACAGTATATAACGTTATATGTTATAACGTAATGCTACATAAAGTTATACGTTATAAGGTAATAGTAAATAACGTTATACGCTATAACGTAATGATACATAACGTTATACGTTATATGGTAACAGCATATAACGTTATACGTTATAAAGTAATGCTACATAACGTTATACATTGTACGGTAATGCTACATAATGTTATACGTTATAACGTAACAGTATATAACGTTATACCTTATACGGTAATGCTACATAACGTTATACGTTATAAGGTAATGCTACATAACGTTATACGTTATATGGAATTGCTACATAACGTTATACGTTATATGGAATTGCTACATAACGTTATACGTTATAACGTAACAGTATATAACGTTATACGTTGTATGGTAATGCTACATAACGTTATACGTTATAAGGTAATGCTTCATAATGTTATACATTATATGGTAATGCTACATAACGTTATACGTTATAACGTAACAGTATGTAACGTTATACGTTATAAAGTAATGCTACATAACGTTAAACGTTATAAGGTAATAGTATATAAAGTTATACGATATAAGGTAATGCTAAATAACGTTATACGTTATATGGTAATAGTAAATAACGTTATACGTTATAACGTAATGATACATAACGTTATACGCTATATGGTAATAGTAAATAACGTTATACGTTATAATGTAATGCTACATAACGTTATACGTTATATCGTATTGCTACATAAAGTTATACGTTATAAGGTAATAGTAAATAACGTTATGCGTTATAACGTAATGCTACAAAACGTTATACGTTATATGGTTACAGTGTATAACGTTATACGTTGTAACGTAATGCTACATAACGTTATACGTTATAACGTAACAGTATATAACATTATACGTTATAACGTAATGCTACATAACGTTATACGTTATATGGTAATAGTATATAACGTTACACGTTATAACGTAATGCTACCTAACCTTAGACGTTATATGGTAATAGTATATAACGTTATTCGTTACAACGTAAGGCTACATAACGTTATACGTAATAAGGTAATAGTAAATAACGTTATACGTTATATGGTAATGCTACATAACGTCATACGTTATAACGTAACAGTATATAACGTTATAGGTTATAACGTTACAGTATATAACGTTATACGTTATATGGTAATGCTACGTAACGTTATACGTTATAAGGTAATGCTACATAACGTTATACGTTATATGGTAATGCTACATAACGTTATACGTAATAAGGTAATAGTAAATAACGTTATACGTTATATGGTAATGCTACATAACGTCATACGTTATAACGTAACAGTATATAACGTTATAGGTTATAACGTTACAGTATATAACGTTATACGTTATAAGGTAATGCTACATAACGTTATACGTTATATGATATTGCTACATAACGTTATACGTTATAACGTAATGATACATAACGTTATATGTTATATGGTAATGCTAGATAATGTTATACATTATAACGTAACAGTATGTAACGTTATACGTTATAAAGTAATGCTACATAACGTTAAACGTTTTAAGGTAGTAGTATATAAAGTTATACGATATAAGGTAATGCTCAATAACGTTATACATTATATGGTAATAGTAAATAACGTTATACGTTATAACGTAATGATACATAACGTTATACGTTATATGGTAACAGTATATAACGTTATACGTTATAACGTAATGCTACATAACTTTATACGTTATATGGTAATGCTACATAAAGTTACACGTTATATGGTAATAGTATATAACGTTATACGTTATAAGGTAATGCTACATGACGTTATACGTTATATGATATTGCTACATAACGTTATACGTTATATGGTAATGCTACATAACGTTATACGTTATAAGGTTATAGTAAATAACGTTATACGTTATAACGTAATGATACATAACGTTATACGTTATATGGTAACAGTATATAACGTTATACGTTATACGGTAATGCTACATAACGTTATACATTATGTGATAATGCTACATAACGTTATACGTTATAACGTAACAGTATATAACGTTATACATTATATGGTAATAGTAAATAACGTTATACGTTATAACGTAAAGATACATAACGTTACACGTTATATGGTAATGCTACATAACGTTATACGTTACATGGTAATGCTACATAACGTTATACGTTTTAAGGTAATAGTATATAAAGTTATACGATATAAGGTAATGCTAAATAACGTTATACATTATATGGTAATAGTAAATAACGTTATACGTTATAACGTAAAGATACATAACGTTATACGTTATATAGTAACAGTATATAACGTTATACTTTATAACGTAATGCTACATAAAGTTATACGTTATAAGGTAATAGTAAATAACGTTATACGTTATAACGTAATGCTACAAAGCGTTATACGTTATAACGTAACAGTATATAACGTTATACGTTATATGGTAATGCTACATAGCGTTATACGTTATATGGTAATGCTACATAACGTTATACGTTATATGGTTACAGTGTATAACGTTATACGTTGTAACGTAATGCTACATAACGTTATACGTTATATGGTAATGCTACATAACGTTATACGTTATATGGTAATGCTACATAACGTAATACGTTATATGGTAATGCTACATAACGTTATACGTTATATGGTAATGCTACAAAACGTTATACGTTATAACGTAACAGTATATAACGTTATACGTTATAAGGTAATGCTACATAACGTTATACGTTATACGGTAATGCTACATAACGTTATACGTTATAACGTAACAGTATATAACGTTATACGTTATATGGTAATGCTACATAACGTTATACGTTATAACGTACCAGTATATAACGTTATACGTTATATGGTAATGCTACATATGGTTATGCGTTATAAGGTAATGCTACATACGTTAATCGTTATATGGTAATGCTACATAACGTTATTCGTTATATGGTAACAATATATAACGTTATACTTTATAACTTAATGCTACATAACGTTATACGTTATAAGGAGATAGTAAATAACGTTATACGTTATATGGTAATTCTACATAACGTTATACGTTATATGGTAATGCTACATATCGTTATACGTTATATGGTAATAGTATATAACGTTATACGTTATAAGGTAATGCTACATAACGTTATACGTTATATGATATAGCTACATAACGTTATACGTTATAACGTAATGATACATAACGTTATACGTTATATGGTAATGCTAGATAATGTTATACATTATAACGTAACAGTATAAAACGTCATACGTTATATGGTAATGCTACATAACGTTATAAGTTATAAGGTAATGCTACATAACGTTATACGTTATATCGTATTGCTACATAACGTTATACGTTATAACGTAACAGTATATAACGTTATACGTTATATGCTAATGCTACATAACGTTATACGTTATAAGGTAATGCTACAAAACGTTATACATTATATGGTAATGCTACATAACGTTATACGTTATATGGTAATGCTACATAACGTTACACGTTATATGGTAATAGTATATAACGTTATACGTTATAAGGTAATGCTACATAACATTATACGTTATATGATATTGCTACATAACGTTATACGTTATAACGTAATGATACATAACGTTATCCGTTATATGGTAATGCTAGATAATGTTATACATTATAACGTAACAGTACGTAACGTTATACATTATAAAGTAATGCTACATAACGTTATACGTTATATGGTAATGCTACTTAACGTTATACGTTATATGGTAACAGTATATAACGTTATACGTTATAAGGTAATAGTAAATAACGTTATACGTTATAACGTAATTAATACATAACGTTATACGTTATATGATAACAGTATATAACGTTATACGCTATAACGTAATGCTACATAACTTTGTACGTTATATGGTAATGCTACATAACGTTATACGTTATATGGTAATGCTACATAACGTTATACGTTATATGGTAGCAGTATATAACGTTATACTTTATAACTTAATGCTACATAACGTTATACGTTATAAGGTGATAGTAAATAACGTTATACGTTATATGCTAATGCTACATAACGTTATACGTTATATGGTAATGCTACTTAACGTTATACGTTATATGGTAACAGTACATAATGTTATACTTTATAACTTAATGTTACATAACGTTATACGTTATAAGGTAATAGTAAATAACGTTATACGTTATAACGTAATGATACATAACGTTATACGTTATATGGTAACTGTATATAACGTTATACGTTATATGGTAATGCTACATAACGTTATACATTATGTGGTAATGCTACATAACGTTATACGTTATAACGTAACAGTATATAACGTTATACGTTATATGGTAATGCTACATAGCGTTATACGTTATATGGTAATGCTACATAACGTTATACGTTATATGGTAATTCTACATACCGTTATACGTTATATGGTAATGCTACATATCGTTATACGTTATATGGTAATATTATATAACGTTATACGTTATAAGGTAATGCTACATAACGTTATACGTTATATGATATAGCTACATAACGTTATACGTTATAACGTAATGATACATAACGTTATACGTTATATGGTAATGCTAGATAATGTTATACATTATAACGTAACAGTATATAACGTCATACGTTATATGGTAATGCTACATAACGTTATAAGTTATAAGGTAATGCTACATAACGTTATACGTTATATCGTATTGCTACATAACGTTATACGTTATAACGTAACAGTATATAACGTTATACGTTATATGCTAATGCTACATAACGTTATACGTTATAAGGTAATGCTACAAAACGTTATACATTATATGGTAATGCTACATAACGTTATACGTTATATGGTAATGCTACATAACGTTACACGTTATATGGTAATAGTATATAACGTTATACGTTATAAGGTAATGCTACATAACGTTATACGTTATATGATATTGCTACATAACGTTATACGTTATAACGTAATGATACATAACGTTATCCGTTATATGGTAATGCTAGATAATGTTATACATTATAACGTAACAGTACGTAACGTTATACGTTATAAAGTAATGCTACATAACGTTATACGTTATATGGTAATGCTACTTAACGTTATACGTTATATGGTAACAGTATATAACGTTATACGTTATAAGGTAATAGTAAATAACGTTATACGTTATATGGTAATGCTACATAACGTTATACGTTATATGGTAGCAGTATATAACGTTATACTTTATAACTTAATGCTACATAACGTTATACGTTATAAGGTGATAGTAAATAACGTTATACGTTATATGGTAATGCTACATAGCGTTATACGTTATATGGTAATGCTACTTAACGTTATACGTTATATGGTAACAGTACATAATGTTATACTTTATAACTTAATGCTACATAACGTTATACGTTATAAGGTAATAGTAAATAACGTTATACGTTATAACGTAATGATACATAACGTTATACGTTATATGGTAACAGTATATAACGTTATACGTTATATGGTAATGCTACATAACGTTATACATTATGTGGTAATGCTACATAACGTTATACGTTATAACGTAACAGTATATAACGTTATACGTTATATGGTAATGCTACATAGTGTTATACGTTATATGGTAATGCTACATAACGTTATACGTTATATGGTAATGCTACATAACGTTATACGTTATATGGTAACAGTATATAACGTTATACTTTATAACGTAATGCTACATAAAGTTATACGTTTTAAGGTAATAGTATATAAAGTTATACGATATAAGGTAATGCTAAATAACGTTATACATTATATGTAAATAGCGTTATACGTTATAACGTAAAGATACATAACGTTATACGTTATATGGTAACAGTATATAACGTTATACGTTATAACGTAATGCTACATAACGTTATACGTTATATGGTAATGCTACATAACGTTATACGTTATATGGTAATGCTACATAACGTTATACGTTATAACGTAACAGTATATAACGTTATACGTTACATGGTAATGCTACATAGCGTTATACGTTATATCGTAATGCTACATAACGTTATACGTTATATGGTTACAGTGTATAACGTTATACGTTGTAACGTAATGCTACATAACGTTATACGTTATATGGTAATGCTACATAACGTTATACGTTATATGGTAATGATACATAACGTAATACGTTATATGGTAATGCTACATAACGTTATACGTTATATGGTAATGCTACAAAACGTTATACGTTATAACGTAACAGTATATAACGTTATACTTTATAACTTAATGCTACATAACGTTATACGTTATAAGGTAATAGTAAATAACGTTATACGTTATAACGTAATGATACATAACGTTATACGTTATATGGTAACAGTATATAACGTTATACGTTATATGGTAATGGTACATAACGTTATACATTATGTGGTAATGCTACATAACGTTATACGTTATAACGTAACAGTATATAACGTTGTACGTTATATGGTAATGCTACATAGCGTTATACGTTATATGGTAATGCTACATAACGTTATGCGTTATATGGTAATGCTACATAACGTTATAAGTTATATGGTAACAGTATATAACGTTATACTTTATAACGTAATGCTACATAAAGTTATACGTTTTAAGGTAGTAGTATATAAAGTTATACGATATAAGGTAATGCTAAATAACGTTATACACTGTATGGTATTAGTAAATAACGTTATACGTTATAACGTAAATATACATAACGTTATACGTTATATGGTAACAGTATATAACGTTATACGTTATAACGTAATGCTACATAACGTTATACGTTATATGGTAATGCTACATAACGTTATACGTTATATGGTAATGCTACATAACGTTATACGTTATATGGTAACAGTATATAACGTTATACTTTATAACGTAATGCTACATAAAGTTATACGTTATAAGGTAATAGTAAATAACGTTATACGTTATAACGTAAAGATACATAACGTTATACGTTATATGGTTACAGTGTATAACGTTATACGTTGTAACGTAATGCTACATAACGTTATACGTTATATGGTAATGCTACATAACGTTATACGTTATATGGTAATGATACATAACGTAATATGTTATATGGTAATGCTACATAACGTTATACGTTATATGGTAATGCTACAAACCGTTATACGTTATAACGTAACAGTATATAACGTTATACGTTATAACGTAACAGTATATAACGTTATACGTTATAACGTAATGCTAGATAACGTTATACGTTATGAGGTAATAGTAAATAACCTTGCACGTTATGACGTAAGGCTACATAACGTTATACGTTATAAGGTAATAATATATAACGATATACGTTGTATGGTAATGTTACATAACGTTATACGTTATAACGTAACAGTATATAACGTTATACGTTATAACGTAATGCTACATAACGTTATACGTTAAAAGGTAATGGTAAATTACCTTGCACGTTATATGGAAATGCTACATAACACTATACGTTATATGGTAATGCTACATAACGTTATACGTTATAACGCAACAGTATATAACGTTATACGTTATATGGTAATGTTACATAACGTTATACGTTATAAGGAAATATTATATAACGTTATATGTTATAAGGCAATGCTACATAACGTTCTACGTTATAAGGAGATAGTAAATAACGTTATACGTTATATGGTAATTCTACATAACGTTATACGTTATATGGTAATGCTACATAACGTTATACGTTATATGGTAATAGTATATAACGTTATACTTTATAAGGTATTGCTACATAACGTTATACGTTATATGATATTGCTACATAACGTTATACGTTATAACGTAATGATACATAACGTTATACGTTATATGGTAATGCTAGATAATGTTATACATTATAACGTAACAGTATATAACGTTATACGTTATATGGTAATGCTACATAACGTTATACGTTATAACGTAACAGTATACAACGTTATACGTTATATGCTAATGCTACATAACGTTATACGTTATAAGGTAATGCTACAAAACGTTATACATTATATGGTAATGCTACATAACGTTATACGTTATATGGTAATGCTACATAACGTTACACGTTATATGGTAATAGTATATAACGTTATACGTTATAAGGTAATGCTACATAACGTTATACGTTATATGATATTGCTACATAACGTTATACGTTATAACGTAATGATACATAACGTTATCCGTTATATGGTAATGCTAGATAATGTTATACATTATAACGTAACAGTACGTAACGTTATACGTTATAAAGTAATGCTACATAACGTTAAACGTTTTAAGGTAATAGTATATAAAGTTATACGATATAAGGTAATGCTCAATAACGTTATACATTATATGGTAATAGTAAATAACGTTATACGTTATAACGTAATGATACATAACGTTATACGTTATATGGTAACAGTATATAACGTTATACGCTATAACTTAATGCTACATAACGTTGTACGTTATAAGGTGATAGTAAATAACGTTATACGTTATATGGTAATGCTACATAACGTTATACGTTATATGGTAATGGTACATAACGTTATACGTTATATGGTAACAGTATATAACGTTATACTTTATAACTTAATGCTACATAACGTTATACGTTATAACGTAATAGTATATAACGTCATGCGTTATAACGTAATGCTACATAACGTTATCCGTTATAACGTAATAGTATATAACGTCATACGTTATAACGTAATGCTACATACCGTTATACGTTATAACGTAATAGTATATAACGTTATACGTTATAAGGTATCACCATATAACGTTATACGTTATAACGTAATAGTATATAACGTTATACGTTATAACGTAATAATATGTACCGTTATACTATATAACGTAATACGTTATAACGTAATTGTATATAACGTAATACCATATAACGTAATACTATTTACCGTAACTCGTTCCATTGTATTATTATATAGAGTAATGCTATATGACGTCATACTTTATACAGTGATACTATATAACGTAATACTATGTACCGTTATACGTTAAAACGTAATACTATGTACCATAACAATATAGAACGTAATACTATGTAACGTGATGTAATAATACATAACATAAGCTAACTTACTGCCAATAAAATGCTAAATTACACATTTTTATAACAAAGTGTGAAAACTTTGTTGTATGTGTATGGATTGCTGTGTCGAATTCGTTCCGTGGTTCTATCTTTCTTATATTTACACTAATATAAGCATTTAGTTTCTATCTTACATGTTTATAAATTATAATTCTTCTTATCTTTCTAACACTCTACTTCAAAATAGTCACTTTACATGTTATTATTTCACTTAATTCTTTCTGTTTTATCAGCTGTGTGATATCGTCCTATTTTTTCTTTTTTTTTTTTTTTACTATTGAATTTATAACCATGTTTGTGATGAACTAACCAACTCAAGATTCATGAACATTTTATTAAATGAAATAAATTTTTCTATCTCTTAATCTATCTTTAATTCATGTCTTTCTTGCTCCTTCAATAAATACAACTAAGATATTGGTGCTGCTTCTTTATTACTGCAAATCATCCAATTCTCGATATAATTCTCTCTCCTAAAGTCAAACAAATATATTTTCTTATCTATACGTTTTAAATTATCTAGTTATACATTAATTTATACATAGAAATAACTTAAAAAAATAATCTATTACAATCAAAATACTTTGTAATTTGTATATTTAATTATTTATAATTATTTAATATAATATTTAAAATTGCACAAATGCTTGTGGCAAATATTCAATGTCGAAGAAAACGGTCGATCGCAGATTAATCTAATTCGATTTATTATCAGCATAGTAACCCGTGGCGCTTCATATCGGCGCCGCGGCGGTAGCTTGAGTCGTGCGAGTCGTAGTGGGGAAGCTTGTTGAAAGTCCGTAGGAGTAGGGATAGCGAGGAGCCCGGCGAGCTGCCGGGAAGGAGTACCACCGCGTGTCTGCCATCTCTGTCTTTAGTTTAGTTCGAGTTCGGCGCGCAGCCGGTTCGTGCCTGTGTGTTTTGCGTGCGATTTCCGCCTGATCGACGCTTGTCTCATCTCCGCGACTTGCGTCGATACGTCGTCGACCTCCACAGTGTTTCCTTATCTTTCTTTAATCCAGAACGCGGTCACCGGGTCAAATTGCCAAAACGTTCGTATATATAACGTTCATATAAATTCGCAGCGTCGCTAACCATTTTCACGAGTTTCTGCAGTTTCTATGATTCAGTGTGATCTTCAGTCGAAAACATCGTTGCTTCGTGTACTTGAATCTGCGTAAAATTCCATGATATACGTCGATCTATGGTGGTGACGTACAGCAATCGATAGTATGTAGATTGCTTGTTGCGACGCTTCCAAAGAAACGGTGATTCATTGGATGCACGTAAGAAACACGTTAGCGGTTTATTTTGCTAGTATTATTTTCGCGCGAACGATCCGTTGTGTTTACCTATCCAAGCTTCTTCGATATTCATTCTCCGAATAGTGGTACATTTCACAAACGTAAATACGCATTGCTCTCTAAATTACTCTGAAATATCGATTGGTGGAGATACATATGTTCACGAAGCAACGATCGATTATGTACGTGTTCAAGTTGCGACATTCAGACTAGTAGCACACAGTTTTCCTTTGAAATACAGTTTATCTGCGATGGTGCATTTTTGGTTATGACAGTTTTCGTTATAAGTACGTAAAATAAAAACGTGTTTGATATTATCTCGTTATTGTATCGTCGGTTTGCTAGAAAAGTGACATCCCGAAAGTTCGAAATATCGGGAAAATTAACTTTAAAAGTGAGCTCTTTGTAGCGGTTATTAAGCTAATAATACTATACTATTAGGTTGTCCGAAAAGTTTCTTTCGTTTCATAAGATGACAATAGATGAACAACAGTTTCTGTTTTACATTATTTTATTGAATTAGGTGTGATCCATTTCGTTCTATTTCTATTATTATGTTCGTGCATAATTCAATAAACTAATATAAAACAAAAAACATTGTGCGTCTATTATTTACTTATGAAACGAAAGAAACATTTCGGACAATTTAATGTTTAACATGAATGTCATAATTCGATATAGAGCCGGTTTAACACTTGTTTAAAAGATTTTTCTGCTGATTTAATAGTTCAAATTCTAAGGACTATTAACTAAATTATGAAGGAAACGAAATTTTTCATTGTTAAATGGTTGAATATTCAATGGTATTCCATTTATAGTCGATTTGTAGAATTTACTCTGTTAACGAACTGATGCGACGATATATGTACGTAGTTCTATAATTAGTGCTTTGCAATGAATAAACGTGTGATACAATTAAATTTGGGGCTTTATAGTGGGGATAGTGTTATTATATATAGTGCGCAGGTTTCTTGTCGTTTCTCCAACATTACGTAGATTATACTCGAAGCTGTCTCGATACGGATAAAGTTTTCGACCGTGGTAATGGTGGTAGACGTGGGGAAAATAAAAAACGTGGATAAGATTTCGAGAGCAGGTATAGATTTTTCTGGAAATTCGAAGTCAATTATTGACTTCATTATTGCGATCTGTAATTTATTATTTGCAACGAACGATTAATCAGAAATACCCTAGGTAGCGCTGACATCATTGGCAACTAATTAATCAGTGGCATACGTATCTTCTGTACAACGGACATCCCTCGTTAGACGTTCGTGGAGATGTCTACCGTAACGAAGATTTCATTATTTGACAGCCATATTGTCAATATGTTTTCCTCGCCAAAGAATAAAAAGTAATAATTAATCGATTTCGATATCTATATTTCTCGCGTTTATTGCGTAATTGCTAAAGATCACACATGATAAATGTATAAATTGTTGCCTTATTGACCAAAAAAGAATAATTTCTTGTTCTTTGAAAGATCATATCAGTGAGACATCTTTTTTCTGAAATGTCATTTTATCTTGAATTTATAATTTTTCGGTTGATTAACCATAATCGAGTATTCCAAGCATATTGTGTTGATAGTGGTTTATTGATAAGGTAATGAATAATGTTATCGATACAATCTACTCATTTTTAATATTTTTCTCATATTTTTCTCTTTCTCAAAATTAACACATCATCACTATTAATACATTTTTTTCTCGTATCTTGCATTGAAATACGATTGCAGGACGTTCACCCGTATTGACGTGCAAAGACCCTATTATGCATGAACGGATCACAGGGACTGTAGAAGTTCTTTGCTAGCCGAGCTTGAAAGTTTTCTTATCATCAGTTACTCGAGAAAAAAGTTTCACAAACGTCGATAAGGAAGCATTAATAATTCACGTTACCCAAAGAACATGTTATTTGATTTTATACAGACAAAAAATAGTTGAGATAGATTCTATGACTGTAGTTGATTCAAATTAAGCGGCAAATTAGTTTATAGGATCTCTAGTAGCAGCACTACGATTGGCAATTTGTTTCGATCGTCTCGCGAATCGCGTAGCTTCCCGCGCGAATCAGCAGAGCAATTAGAGAGTTTGTTTGACTCTTTTTGATAGACTGATAACGGTGCGAAATAAGAAATTATATAGTGAACGATCATGGTGTGACTCGGATGACTAGATTGATCTTTCGGAAAGATCGACGAGATTGACCGGTGGTTGTGTGGTGATTGGTTTTGGTTGTGGTGGTTGATACGCTCTTGGGAGTCGGAAGCCCGTTGGCACTTGGGCCTCGTTTACATCGGTTTACTCATGCTGGGAGTTTTGAAGCGGCGCTGGAAGCCATCAAAAAGGTGAGTGCTCTTTTACATTTTTCTTTCTTTTTCACTACATCGTACATGTATCCTATTACGACTTGTAATAATTCAGTTATATTAAAATGAAGGGATTCTCTTGAATATTATAAAAAAAAAAGAAAAGAAAAAAACCATTAAAACGTTGAAAGGGGGATTTCAAGGGCTAAGAATGGAAAATTACAAAAATAATATTTGACAGTTGTTTCATAGAATCTATACATTTTATCAACGTTATGTGTTTAGTAACTTATCCTTTTTGTAAGTTCCTGAATAATTTGTTGCTTTTTCTGAAGAACTTGTTCGAATTGTCACTTTTGAAATACATGTACACTGTGGTACTTCGCTTCAAAACAAGAGATATTAACTAAAAAGAAACGTCTTAACGAGTAACAATTTTATCTAACGATCAATTTCCTAATTTATAAAAAATCTGCTAGGAGAAATATCGATAAATTGCTTTGTTTGGAAACGATACGAGATATTGGCGTCGTTCGGTAATCGATAATGGCGAGGTATCGTTCGGTGCATTGAACTTGCCGCGTAAAGTTAGAGCAACGTAACGTGACGCTTTAATTACGAAAGCGAGGTCGTTGTACGATAATCGCCCCTCAAATTTCACCCGAAAACTCTAGTCATACCTAACGTTACTCTTATCAATGATTAACATATATATCCGTATTATCGGCGTTTTCTTTTTGTTAGTTATCAGTATCGATTCTTATGTTTCGTTTTAATCAATCTAACCTCTATATCAAAAGTGATGTAAATAATATTGCGAATATATTCAACTACGATATACCCATTTAATAGTTTATTTGAGTATATATAGCTATTTCAGTATACGCGCACTCGAAAGGTATCCAAAGTCGATTTTCAAACACAAAACCATGTACAGTGGCACATAAAACTGTTCGAATATGTATCTATTTATAGAAACATTTTATGAATGTACTGTGCGTGTTATATAAAACATATACATTTCTATACCATATACATAGGATAGATTTTATATACCATAATATATATGATGAGAATTATGTATGGTAGGTAAGTGTCCAAATATATTAGTGAACCATTTTACACGTATATCTGTACACGTACCACAAACACGGGTAAATTCGTGCCAATATTTACAGCACGAAGAAATTTGTTAGTGCGTTATTTATAACTGTACTACCTATAACTAACCACAATAGAACAATGGAACAATAGAATAATGCAGTCGGTAACGAGAAGCAGCGTTGTAAGAACCAGAATCCCTCTAACCATTCGGTTTACCGAAAAGGCAGAAAAATAATCGGGACATGCAGTCGAGATCAAAGACAAATTCCAACGTTTCGTTATTTGTCGTGGAATTTTTCTTACACTGTGGATCTCCTTGTGTGTATCCTGTTCGTGGAACGTCCTAAGGAAGCTGTCTTTGTGACTTAGTTTGCTCGTCAGTTTCGCTCGTAGAAGCAAATATACCTGTTTTTTTTTTTTTTTTTTTTTTTTTCGTATCATATTCGTCGGACGAACGCGCCACATGTATATAGGTTTTATAAGAGCGAAAAGCTTGGAAAAGAATGGACGCTTATCGGAGCGACGACTTCAACAAACGATTGGTATTAATTTGGAGTGAAAAATTCATTCGAATGGAATCGGAATGGCGAACGGACGTTATCCTCTCCTGTTATATTTTTCCGTTATTTAGAGAATTTTTTTTATTTTTCTCGCCTGTTTCGATACCGAAACAACGGGAGCCGTATATGTAGCTTTTCCTCTTCCTTTTTTCTGGATTGAAAAAGTTTTGGAATTTTTATGTTTTGTGCTTAGGCTAATTGGTATTGAATTTGAAATTAGAGAGAAAGTTTGTAAAACGAAGGCAATATAGATAATAATTAGGCGGATTTCTATGTACACGCGAACGTTAGACTAATTGGAGAAAGCAATATAAAGTTTGTACTAAAATAATCGATTCGTTGGTATTTATCGTGCTAAGTAATTAAACTTCTCACGTTTGGCTCGAAGTTGAGCAATATATTTAAGATGCGGTACGCGAACTTCTTGATGCATCTTCCTTCAGGCTATCTGAAAGTTTTGTAGGTCGATCCTCTTTTGTTCCTGGAGTGGCTGGCTAAAATTAATTTATCAATATCTGTGTAAGTAGTGATAATGTATTCACTATCAAACAAGTGAACCATGTATATACCTAGAATATTCAAATTTAATTTATATTCCATATTCGAATACAAATCATGTTCCATACCGTAAAATAAATACCTATCTCTGTTAAATTTCTGTTAAATCATGAGATTACACAGTTTTACAAGATTACCTTTTGTAAAATTAATAATGGGTTTAATTCATCTCCTACGCCGGTTTGTACTCGCTTTATGTGTTCGCTTGTTCCATCGAATAAAATATACCTGGTGGGGCATGTCGAGTTTCACGAGATCTTTCAACAAGCAGGGCACAAACGACGAACTATATCTATTATTATCGGAACTGAACTGTAATCCAGATAAACATCGGTGTGCATACTTGCACGATAAATTAAAATAATACAGGCAACAGGGTCGCGGGATCAATGTAACATAATTGCAACGGCGTAAATAATGCCACGATCCCTAGTGTACGGCGATTCACACGACGAAGGTTTAACTCCCTGCATAACTTTGCATGCCGATGTTTACCTGGACTAATTTAAACGAATTATCATAACACCTGCTGCGTCCTGGTCTCTCTCCATTAATTTTCAATAGACCACTTGTGGTCGATTAGATTTGAAATGAAATGACTTTTATCAAACGATGATTCTTAGAACATTATTTTTTCTTATTATAACGCAAAAACTATAAAAAAAAAGTAGGAAAAAAGCAGGGCGTAAGTTTAAAAATACAAACTAAATATGACATATCTTATACATATCGTATATCTTTTAAGTTTTATCGTATGGATATTGTTCTTAGGTAATTAGATTATCAAGTGTTTCGTATAATTCAACTTTTTTTATAATGACAGCTTTTAACCTTTGTTACGTAGAATCGAAGAAAAAGATCACAGGGGCAGCGATTTTCCACTCGTTTTTCTATTATTACAAAATTCTTTTAACTTGAGGAGAATAGTGTCTACATGATTTCTGATTTGAATTGTATGCTACAGGTTTTCTTAAAAGTATTTCAGAAGACTTTTGAAGTTCGTAACAGACGAACGAAATTGAAATCATCTCAGGATTAAAATTCAATACACTGTGCTTAACTATTGTACATTACATAGGTTTTGTTTCTGGCTAATTCGTAGATTGCGTTTGTATTTTTCATCATTCTCCCGAATATTTTGAAAATATCGATTGTTCTTCGTGTATCTTAACAATCATCACATGCCTTAAAAATTATTAGCATAACGAGCACGGTGAATTCTTCGCGTATCTTCTCGAGGATTATTCAAACGGCTTTTCCACTTGTTTCCTCTTGAAAACGAATCACCGACATACATAGGTGCATGTATTTATTTGCTTTCGAACGTGTTGCTCGGAACTCCGTTCTATTAAAATAGACCTCAAGTGTTTTAAGTACGACTCGCGATAAAATGTTGTACCGACCTTACACGCTTTTGAATGTCGGCTATGATTCGTAATCTGATGATTTGTACGAGCAAACGCTACTATTTAAAACCATCATTTACGCGTAATCAGAGATTGCTTCGTGTTTATCGAACATTTGATACATTTCACACCTTTTATGCCGATGTATATTCAGTTTATTTCGCACGAAATGTATTGAGGAATATTTCTGTATGAAGAATATATATAGATATAAATATGTTGCAACTATCAAGTTATCAAAAATCAAGGTATCAAAGTAACTTACGTAAGTGTCGATAAAAAAAGAGGGACTTAGAACATTCGTCAAATGCTACATTATTTTATTTCATTAGTTTCGATAACAGCTCTCTTTATTTTTTTAATCTCGGCTTCGCACGTTACATTATCTGCTATATATGTATTCTCTTTTAGTTATTATTCGACGGCGGATATGTAAAAAAATTCATGTTCTCGGGAAAACAACTAAAAGGATGTACTTTCTGTACTTTCAAATTTCTCATAAATATGCAAGAATTTATAGATTAATTATTATTTTCCTTCTTTCTCCTATGCTTTATTGTCATTCCGTTCTGCTACGTGAGACTATCGTTCTTATAAATATCGATTTACTCTTGCTCTTTCTCATCACGCATTTCCTCGATGAAATGAACTCTCATTAGCCGAGTCATCTGTTATCTAGAAACTTCTATATTCTGTAAACTTCTCTAATTACGATATTAAAAATTCAAGAAAACAAATATTTCAGTTAGATCGGTTTCAGTCGTCAAAAATATAAATTCGATATAATTTATTTTTTACAGAAATGGAATGATAGTGGCAAAAAAATAAAAAAGATGAAGTAAAGCAATTATTATACCCGAAAGATTTCCAATCTAAATGACGAGTTAACTCGTCTTGCTCGTTTAATAGATACATGTCGTATACCTATATCTCTTCCAATCCGCGACTTATCGAAAACGACCGATCTCTCGTCAGTCTTATCGGCTCGATTCATTCAATATAAATTTGTCGGGCGAGTAATTTCGTAACGGTACTTCTGATCAAGCTTCTGTTCGGTTAAAATGCTAACTGGTGCGCAGAATTCCCGAGCGAGAAAATGCGCGCGATGCGGTCGAAATGCAAACACAGCTGAAAACTAGTTCGTCAAGGAATTTACCCACAGGAAATGCGTCGAGTGTATCATGCGATACAGTTATAGGGAATTTAGGGGAGAAAAGCGGGAATGAACCGAAAAGGACAGTGGGTGGTGCGGGAGAGGATTGCGGTTATTCTAAAAAACAATGCAATTTCGCGTCCTTGGATTATCTCATGCAAAATACGTTCCTTTTGCTTGTTCGCGTGAACATAAATGGACGAGCTGGATTTTCCTTTTATAAATTTCCGCGTCGATCGTTCGGGCATTTCCATTCGAAACGCTGCACCAGGATATTTAATTAATTCATCCTGCTTTCTCCGATATTTTATAATTTATGGAGCTTTTTCTCGTGTCGTGTATGTAACAGAGTTTAATGGCTCTAGTCCACTGAGTGGAAGTTGGAATTAATCGAGATCCCTTGAAGTTTTCGCAAGTAGCTTTAAATAATGTCACGTTACATATGTATGTCGATAGTCACAAAGTCGTAATACAAATTTAGATATATACATATAAACGAAGAGGATACTGTTCATTGAAGAAGATAAATATTCGCGTGATTTTTTGCTGATCTGCTATTAGTCTCAGATCAACGGGCTAAACAAAAGCGTGATGGATTTATATTTTGCAGAAGGACGCATATCGTCATTGCCATTGCTCGTATTTGCTTAATACAGTTTGTAAAAAGGTTGATTAGAAGGTTGAAAGAGATTATTCTCTGATAAAAAATATCTCTCTGTCTATCTTGTTTCGTTTAAAAGCTATTTGCAAGCCAAGGGATAACCTAATAAATAAAGATAAGAAAATAATAAATAAAGACAGCAATTCCTATTTTAATCAGATAAAAGTATTCAAAATTAGGGACACAATTTTTGCCTGTATAAAATTCATCTGAACACGTTATATCGTTGTTACGTGCATAGCTGTGGAGAAACAGGAAATGCTGAGAATAAAAGAGACAGGATCATACCCGACGTCAAATAAGCTGCAATTAGACGGTAGAGATGGCCTTTTGGGAAGAGTATAATGGACGAACGCATCGTTACTCGATAAAATTCAGCTAGCTTTTTTTCCTGCTCTCTTGACGTCGGTGTATCCATCTCGCAAAAGTGCATGAAACGGCGAGCAACGTGAAACCGTTGAATAGGATTTGCTGGAGGCTATAATCTCATTCACAATTATATCTGTCGCGCGAGAGAAGCGTGCAACTCGATCAAGCGAAATCCTCTCTCGTTTCCGGATATTCCGGCCTTCATGCGCAAGAAACGAAAGAAGAAGGGAGATGAAAAGAGACGAGAGAAGCAGGGAAGAAGTCTAAAGAGACCGCGCACGGTATGAAAAAGAGAATAAGCCGCCACGCTACGAAAAATAAGAAAGGATCGTAATCGGGTTCCGTTGCACTCAAATTTCGTCAGCTTCTTGCAAATAAAGTAAGATAGCTCGAGAATGGATGGATCATGGGCATCGGATGAAACGACGAGATATTTCAAAAAGAAATATTCAGGAGAAAGCCGTTAATTAACAGTTAAATCAATCTTTGGTACAATAATAGGGAAGAAATTATCTTGAATTTTAAGTGGAAGAGACATAAAAAACATTGGAAAGAGAGATAAAAAACGAACGAGCGTACTTTTAATCCATTGAAAGATATATAGATATGTAAAACGGTCGCAGTAATTCACGCGTTAGAAAAGCAGTGATTTTGGTTGGAATTTCATTGTGTCGGTACATAATGATGGACAGATGAAATTCCAGCGGTAAATCCGGCCGCTCGGGCTGCTTTTGCGGCGCCAATTAGAAGTGGAAACGAGCAAGAAATCGTACTGAACGGAGCAGAGCTGCTAAATTCCGACCGAGTTTCTGGCCTGTCGAAAGTTTTTGCTCGTGGAAATACGATGCACTCTCCCTCCGCACGGTTACTTGACCATTTCGTTGCGTTCCTCGTATTTTCGAGGAAAGAGTCGTGGCTTCAGATTTTTTGGAAACAAACCGAAACTTCTAGATCGCCTCGATAACGATTCTCACCAAAGAGAACGCTTTACCGTTGGGTATTTGGGTCACACGGGACTCAGAGTCGTCGCGAAAACTCCTTTTTCTTCTCTTCTCGCATCTTTCGTATGTTCCAATAGCCGAGACATTGGTTTTTAAGCGACGATTTATTAGCGTCGAACTTTTAATCGTGACTTACGCAACGTTGTATGTATAAAGTATACAATTGCTTACGAAAATATTTGAATACTCTCCACAGAAATCTTTTATGTATATACAGTGGCTACAAAAAGTATTGTCACACACCCTTATTTATTAATAAGGCGTTTTTTTGCCAGATTCTACATTTCTTTTTCATAGCGTCAAATTTTCCTAACGATATGAGTGCGTTGCTAACTCATACGAAATTTAATGTGCTTGGTCTAGTTAGTCAAGTAAATTCAGAAATCATCAAAATCGAGTAAATCTAGTTAATGAATGTAAATGCTATAATAATAAAATTTTTGTAACCGTTATATCGCACGTGTTAGATAGAATATTTTGAAATTTCATTAACACAGTAATGAGACACGACTGTCGTGATTATGTTGGTTGAATTTGATACCAATCTGAAAATTTATGTAAACGTTACGAGCTATTTACTCTAAATATATATGTGGTATGTATTAAATATATGTATGTATTAAATTTGGTATGTATTAAATATTGTACGAGTCTTCGAACACTTTCCTGAGCTGATGTGCATTGAAAAGAAACAAAAGAGCGTTCTGAAATAACACGCTTTTAAATGTGTCTTTTATATGTGGTAGAAATACAAAATATTCAAGTCGTGGTCGTAGAACTTTGTTGTCTATCCAGCGGAATTTGTTCGGTTAGCAACAACCAAACACAATTCTGCGAACACGCGTCGAACAGAAATTATGCAGAGAGCCGATCTAACTTTAGAGTCGAGCTTACCTATACTTGATCGATCATTCTTTTCGAAGAAACTGGCTGCGTACCTACGCCTTAACCTACGGCGTACATCCTTGTCTAAAAATAAAATAATTTAAAGATTCGTAAAAAGTGTAAAACCAGAGAACTGTGACACAAAGAGCGTAAAAGAGAAACATGATAAATGCTAAAACTTTGTTGGAATAATTTCGAATGAAAATCTGAATCAGGTAAGAACAAGTAAAACATAAAAATTATATTACGATACAAATGTCATGATTGAAGGAATAAAGAAAGAAAGATTTTGTAATACCCGAAGATGAGATTTTTCTCATTGGGTTCCAAACAAGATAATAATTCTTAAAAATATAATAGTAATCTCTGCGGCTTAATTCGTTTTCTGCAAGTGTTCTTATGCTTAAATGCAGATTTGTACGTAATACTCTTGCGCGGTTTATATAGTTTTGCGTAAAGCTTTTCGGTGACCGTGAAATTATGAGAAACGCTTGTCGCATTTGTCGATGCTCTCTTTGTAACATCATCATTGATAGTAATCGGTCGTAAATCGGGGAACGAGACTCGATACCGACGTGTTTTACGTTCGTATCGCTTGAAAAGTTTGGTTATTCTCGACTTTTCTGAGTACCACCCTCGGTTTTTCCTCCGGTTACCCGCTTTGGAATCGTAGTCGAAGCTCGATCAGTGGCTAGACGTGTTTATACAGTGCTTGATATTCGTGCTAGTGATCGAACTCGTGTTTGGAGTTGGATTTTATTTGCTTTCGAAAGTGTTTTGTCAAACGAAGTCATCAAACGTTTTAATTCTACAAACAACTTTTTAAAAACAGGCAATGTTTATTTCATTATCGCTAGATTACGTTTCTACTTTGTATCTTTAATTGTAACTTTATATCTTTACGAATATATCTTCATTATTGGGAATTTGTTTCACTTATGGATTAGTATAACTAGTATTCCATTTTCGTTATCCTATGTAATTTTGCATATTATGTGCATTCTATGCAACTTTGCATTTTGAAATTTCCTATAAATGGATAAAAGATCACGGTCTAATTATATAATTATCGCGAATTTAATCGCAGAAAAACTAGAGCAAATAATTGGATTAAACTAATTTTTATACTACATTGACTTAGTATAAATAAAATTACAGAATAACATAGACATCTGCATAATTAAGAATGAATGAATGATTTATTTTCCTCGATCAAAAGTTTAATTCACAAGAAATATTTCTCGTTTCCTTTCCTTTTTTAAATTTATTTTACAAATTTTAAGAGCGTCAGTGTGAATCGTGTTTTTACATTTTTCCTTGGCGGGGCTTTTCGAGTACACGCAAGCTTTGCGAACCTGAATCACGAGGACTCTGGTTGGGTTGCGCGTGTGCATCGACTAAAAGGAGTAAAAATAGCAAAAGCTAAGCGGCGGTTGCAGCGATTTCGTGTTCCTCTGGCGGAACACGAAATTCCGACGCAGCTAGGTGCTAGGCGCGCAATAAACTCACCAGAATGCCGACAACTCGGCTTGGAGCTGCGAACGTTCGACCACGTCACGAGAATAGCTTTTTCATGTGAAACAAGAATCGCATAGGGTTTGCACAAAAAATACGGCTTATTGGAAAAATGATCGAAGGAGTTTTATTTTAAGAATTTTATATTCATTCAAGCATTAAATATATATGTTTCTTCCAGAATATCCATTACAGAAAGTACTTGCATTTTCTTTGTTTTGTATTTTTATTGTATTGTGTTTGTTTATTGCGCCGAGCCATATTTCTATTACAATCTTTTTGTGTATGTGCCTGCCTTTACATTTCGTTTCTGTCTTAGCTTATTGCGTAAAGCTAAATCTTTATTGAAGAATGTTGATAGAAAACATTGTAAGTGCCAAGAAATAGATTATCCAGGAGGGAAACTTATGCATTAACGTAGCATTAACGTATGCATAAACGAAACGACGTTGTGACAGCATCGTCTAGCATTATTAATAACTATTTAGAAAGGAAAATTGCACATAAATTCTGTGCTATAGCGTTCTCATTAATATACAGAATATTTTCCAATAAAAAATAAAAATTCTCCAATTTTACAGTGTTTTCTACAAGCACTCTTCAATTATCTATTTGTCTATGGTATAGATATATCTTAATTTACTATACATATTACTATATAACGTATCTCCTATATGTCAGTCTTTGGTATTTCGTCCTTGTTCGTTCTTCTTTGTTTTCCCTATTCTCCATGTTTCCTTTTATGAAATTTCTCAGTTCCTATATTTGTTTTTCGGTCGTCGTTATTTCTGACCATTTCTTATTTCTCAGTGTGATTGGTCCGATTTTTGTATATATTATACAGTCGCTTATTATGTGTTTTCTGTTTTATATTTCTCCAGTGTCACACAGTTGATATATTAGATTCTCTTCTATTTTATATTTCATGCCTTGCCATGTCATAATTAATGCGCTATGATCGATTCTGACATCGTCAATGTTAGTACTGACTCCTACGATAGAGAAATTAATCTAAATTCCAATTTGGAACGACGATCTTTTTTAAAAGTAACTTATCATTCACTATCCTTTGCCACTTCTACCATCACGATCTCCTCTACTTCTCTATTAAACAGAAACTACCTCGTGATTCATCTAGAATCCATTAAGTCTGGATAAAAATCGTGAAAATGCAAAGGAAAACCATAAAAACTCATTGCAACTATATTTAGTAAATTACCAGAACCTCGTCGAACGCAATGTTCTTAGCAGAAATATCGGTCACTGTGTCCCACGATCGGTGTACCAACTCGAAACTCGCGCTTTAAGCCGATAATCCATTCAGAGTGCATCGACGTATCATCATATAAATCGTGAAAAAGTAGATATAACCGTAGAAACTCGTTACGAAAAATCTCGTCGAACACGATATTCTTTACAGCAGAAAGATCGATTAAAGTGTCTCGTGACTAGTCCACCAGCCTCAAAGTCACGTTTGAAACCCATGACCCGTTTTCACGGTCGGTTTGATAAGAACGAAGAGTTTCGCGACCTCGAGCACATCGAAGCGTTAGCCATTGAGTCTCCACCATCCGTACGAGCGTTCGAAAGAAGGAGGCTGATGGAATTTTGGCGTCTCAAAGTTCCATTATCGTTCTGGCATCCACGATGACGCAGGCATAACAAACAAATTCCTCTGGTAGAAGCGCTTTTTCATTTGGCAAGCAGCCGGTCTCTCGCTCTTCTCTGGCGGATAAATTTAATTGCTAGAGGCTCGTGGACACCATGGAAGAATGACCCTACGACCGGCTCACCTTGACGGTAATCATGCCTTGAATTATTCAAGTTCTTCCGTTGATAAGCGACCGTGGATAATATATTGCTTCTAATTAGCGTTTGTCTATAGGAAAAAAAAGCGATGTTGGAAAGAGAGAAGGAGAGAGAGAGAGAGAGATAAAGAGATTCGTATCGTTAGATTAATTACCTTGGTAGAGAGATCGTTAGGCTTCGGGACACGTTCAGTTTTTCTTTATCTATTCTGTCTGTTTCCCCTCTCTTTCTCTTCGTATTTAACGTATGTCTAATGTATGTATAATACACTACCGTTCAGAAGCATCCGAACACTATGATCGATTTATAGTAACGGTATTCGAATTTCACTACACTATGCAAATTAACGATGAAGAAATATGCAATTAGAGTAATACTTTCTATCTTCGTACAAAGATAGCGGATTGAATATCTATACTCTTGAAACAGTAAATGTAAATTATCCCTTAAGACTATTTATCATATATAGGTCGATGTAAGAAGCTTTTCTACATTTGGAAGTACTTTCTTGATTTGATTGATGAGTCAAGGATTGTAGAATCTGAAGATGAAGCGTTTTCGTTAAGAAAATAATTCAGCAAGGATTGAAAATTATAAATACCAGCTTTATCGTTGCATATTGGTTTTTAAAAAAGTAACTTAATCGCGTCATAATATTCTATTGTACTAGACGATCGTAAAGCAGGTATTTGTAAAAGCATCTGCAACTTTATAAAAAAAAAAATATTGTCTTGAACGATATTGTACGTTATACGTGTGTGATCGACGATAACAGTCGATCGATTTGGACGAGACTGCGATTGCTCTGATCGATATCTCGATCGTACGAATAGATTCGAATGGTATTGTACTGGAACAATAGAATTGAAATGATTTTCCTTTAAATTGCCTGCGATTTTATCCTACTTTATACTTGAAATAATGGTATAATGGTGTGTTTTCTGCAATTCGAGCAGGTTAATAACATTGGACTATAATGTACGGTGAAAATACGAACACGAAATAGCTTCGTCCACGAAATTCCAGCACCTGTGCCAAATAGTTGGAGGTCCCTCTGAATTCCGTTTATACAGAATTCTAACCTCTTGAATTTTGCAAACGTTGAGAAAGCTATTTTCATAGCCGGTTGCTTGAAAGAAGTAATCTTCTGAGGAAAGTTATTGAAAGGATGGGATAAGATTCATCGTCGGTGGAAATTTAATTTACCGGGCTAGCGATGCAGTATAGTAAATGGTATGTCAAACATCGTAATGAGAAGAAGGGATAGCGTCTTTTAGGTTAATTAATGTCATTTTTCTTAAAGATTCTAAAATTTCAGACATCTGATATTTAAGTTTAAGAATATTTTCTTTACTTTAATTATTTGTATCCAGAGAATTCTTTAATAAAATCGATCAACAGTTTCAATATTCTTCTTCGGCAAAGTTTTCTTAGAAGATATATCGCGGGAAGGGAAGAATACAAATATCCGTATCCAGAATTTAATTTATTTATATACGCTACCTAACCCTCTCCTTTTCTTTGTCTTCGATTCGTGAACAAGAAATCGAATAACACTTTTTAAGGAGCCAAATCGTATTACGTAATATCAAATACAGAAAGGCTAGTTGTTTATTAATTCTTTAACAGTATATATTTAGAGAAACTCAGACAGGTGTTCAAATGTAGCGTTATAAATTTCACGCTTTAAATATTATCACAGGCATTGTGACCAATTTCTGTGAACAACTGAAAATATGTATTTTTGAAACGCAGGAAATCTTGAGGACCAAAAATTAATTATTTTTTTAATCGTCCATTTCTGCATTCCTCGTGATTTTATCGCGCCATCAAAGAGCAAAGGATCTTTTGAAACTGATATATATTCGATCTCATCCATTTATCAAAACGTATCATCCTGTAGCTATTATCGTTACAAACTCTGGAAACAGATGTCCGCTTATTACGATGCAACGTGTATATCCATAACGTGGTGTCCACTCGACGCACCTACTCGCCGAAAATTTACGCGTGGCGTTCGATTCGCGAGATGAGCCGCGCAGATTTCAAGGAATCGCGGATTTAGAAGCGCGCTTTTGAGTCGTGGTTGGCGCGTTCTTTAATGGCTTGCTTCCAACGCTCGTATATCCCGAGTCTATGCGTTTATAGCGGTTTAACGACGTCTGGTCGTTTGTTGAACGACGATGCACGGCTACCAGCGCCGCGTAATGTTCACGGTGAATTCTTCGAGACACGTTGGATTCTCGCTCTACGCGAGACTTCTAAATTCTCGTGTTGTTTCTGTCGCATGAGAATTTCAATCATTGTGACCATTGGCTTTTAAACAGTTTATTTGCATAAGTCTTTTTCTGTATCGTTTCTTATTTTTATGTTTAATATATGGATTAGCAAACTTAGTCTCATAAAGAACGAAAGCACGCTTGTCTTAACTGAAGAAATTAGACATTTCACGCGCTATGACATAATACCATCTGTTGTTACGGTATCACTGCGAGAATAACCAGTTGTAGGATTTTATCAAATCATAAGATGCATTTCAATTTTCAGACGTATGAGAGTGAAATATCTCGGAGTTTTAACGAATAAACGTGAAATTTAAATATCCGTATCGACGAATTTTCAGGCTGGCTTCGAACATTCGAATATAAAGTGCTATACAGAATTGTTCAAGCGACATCAAGAATCGGTAGTCATCTTTTGTATAATTTAAATCTAATCTATGAGATCTATATGTATATTTAATACCTACTGCAACTATAACGTACAAGCACGCGTGATTAGTCGATTCTACGCAAAATTTGTAGTTAAGAACCTCGTAATTACACAGTTCTAAATTTATACTCCATCACAGTGACCTGATACTAAAATCAAATATCTAGAATCATAATAGATATTGAGGCGTAGTTTTTATTTCGAATCGCATGCAGATCTAACCAAAATAGGGGAGCATCGGAGTTACATAGTCCTGATACTATTGTTTCGAGCGGACTACGGACACGGATGAACTTATCCTCTTGCTCTTTTCACCTTTTCTCGGCTGACTTGAATCCTAGGTATCCTCTCCCATCGCGGGTCGAATCTCAAAGGTCAGTGTGTACAGTTGCCAGTGTGTTTAGTTACCAGTGTGTTCCGTGTTTAGTCGATAGTGGTAACCTCGCGATCACGAACAGGGTCGCATGCGAAATTCTGCATAAGGGTTGCACGTTCTCACATAAAACCGCCGGATATCTTGAGTTTCTTCGAGCCTCGTCGTCTCGGGTTCTTCTCTTTTTTCCCGTAGAAAAACGCGCTCTGGTTTCCAACTTCCGTTTCTGCTCGATTACCTGCCAGAGTTTCGTGCGAGTTCTAGCCTTAGAACGATGGTTCAGCAACATTTCTAGAATGTGGAATGTTCGCGTTCCGATGCTAGAAATTCTACTTGTGCTTCCGCTGTTTGATCTTGCATGTTTACTCCAGGGAGTTGTAGCGTTTTGTCTATCTAATACGGTGTCCAAAGAATGCAAGCAAAAAGGTAATTCTTAGGTAACTTGAAAAAAAAAGAAAAAACAGCGAAAAATAAATTCTTTGAAATCATTGGGGAATTGCATAGTGCAATCATCGTTTGTTCATTTTCATGTAACGTTTTCTTTGATATCGTCTGCTTCTCTAGTTGTATACTCTTTGTTTGTGGAAACGTTATACAGTGGATACAAAGGTACTTGAACGTACTTTGTTTCACTATTTCCAATGAAGCATTTTTTTAATAATATTCTATACATTTTATTTTCATAGTATTTATTTTTATAGTCACATAATAGTATTAGCAAATGGTACGAAATTTAATAACTCGAATCTAATTAAACTAGTATGTAAATGTTATAATAAATATAACAATACGCAAATATTTTTGTGGTCGCTATAGATATTAGTACAACTGATAGAATTATTACATTATATTATATTACTGTGTCAAACCGTTTAAAGTAATCATTCCCTAATTATCCCGAACGGTGTATATCGATTGATTAATACGAAATATGAAATCTAAAAAGTTGAACAAATATTCTATAATCATTCCTTTCGATTAATTTTGCACAAAAAATGCACGCAAAAAATAACACTCCTCTACACGTTTCTTTGCGGTACAGTCACATCATCTTGTTGAAATCATTCACTGATATTTTTATGAATGAATCCAACACTGATTACGACATTCCGCGGATGAATGGTACGAATTCAAGAATGAGCTGGCAGTATCCTTTCCTTTTTCGTTCGTTCGACTGAGAGAAAGAGAGAGAGAGAGAGAGAGAGAGAGAGAGAGAGTGGGCCAGGAACGTTGTTGGCTTGCTTTTAAATACGTCGCTGAAATATGACGTGAAAACAGGCAGATTCTGCTTTAATCGTGTACAAGTGGGCACCGGTGACTTCCTTGTTCGTAGATTGATTATCATGGAACTATGGAACATCGTTTTCGCACAGGCAACCGCAGCATTGTTGGTGGGTGGTTACGTTGAACGACAATTCCAAACGATGTAACTCATGAATACATCTTTAAAAGGTAACGGTACTTGTCCTGTGTACATCCGTTTTGTAGAATCGGGTTCTCCCGCGTGTAGGAGACTACTTGCATTGTACGTAACTGTACCGACGAAGCAAGGGAATTTTCAGTATTCTCAGTAGAGTTAGATACTTAAACTTTTATATTTTCAAGATTATCCCCTCTAAGTTTTACGGTATCAATCCAATATGGCATTGGTCTAATGCTTCAATTTGGTAATATTTGACGATTACAGGAGAAGCAAGGGATAAGTAACATTTTTTTATTTTTACCGGAGAACAGATTAAAAAGTTGAGTCACGTTGTTATTCGTTGTACCAAAACTGTCTTTTTATTTGGTTTTGGCACTAAACGCGTATTATTGCACCTTCTTCATAAAATTCTTGAGAACATTAAAAGTATTGGGAATATGAAAATGTTGCTTGTCTCGAAATGATTGTAAATTTCACATCAAATTCTAGTATTACATTTTTATTGTTGTACTTCGTTGCTAAACTTGATAGAATTCTACTGCAACAGTACGTAGGTAGAGAGATCTTGGCAACGTTTTATTTCCATTCGTCTTTTTCTTTTCTTGATCATTTCTCGGCGACTTTCCTCTATTTCAGTTGGAAACTTTCGACGAAATACTGCAACTTTCGGTCTTCGTATATTCTACGCGTTTTTCACCATCTCCCAGGCTGCCACCTCGCTGGGTCGTTGGTTGCACCACTGTGACGCAGGCAATTGAATTATTGCCTTGGCACATCCTGGCGAATCCGATTCTACTCGAAAATCCTTCTTCCGCGTCGCGTCCAGGCGAGAACTTTTGTTTCTTAAATAATTGACATGAACGACGAGCTCGAACGGGGAGATCGTTGGACATAATTTATCATTTCTGCATTTCTCCACGACTTTCGTGTTCGTTCATGCCTCTCGAGCTGTGCACCATGCCCGGTCGCTTCGATACATTGAATTATTGCCGCGGTACAGGTGCACCTGCAACCTGTAAGCGCTCTCCGCATATGGCTCTTCCACTTTACATAGGTAGCTGCGTGTGCATTGCATAATTCCGGGTTATTGCAGCATTTGAAAATAAGCTAGCTCTGTTTTGTTGCATGAGAAAACCGCCAAAGTATTCGAAAACTATTGTAATTATTGCTCGACTGGAATCTCGGTTACTACGCGGCTGCAAATGTTTCCATTTCTTGGTTGATTCATACAAGTTTGTGTTTCGAGCTAATTTCAAGTAAGAAGAAAAATTCAATAATAAGTGATTTACATAGTACTTATTACCATCGGAAATTGCTGTTTGCGCGTTTAACGTGTCTCGCTTGAAAGAAATTGGAAATACCGGCCAAAATTTTCTAATTTTAATAATTACGTCTTTAGTGAACTTTTGTTAATTTTCTCATTAATTCGAGATTAGTACTACGGATAGGAATATTGATTTCCTTTATTTAGACAGATTTTTAATTACAAAATATTTCAAGATAAAAGAATTTCGATCTAATTTGTCTTTCAATCCTTAGATCTCATGGGATCACTTATAAATATATGTTATTAATGTATACGTGTATTGTATTTAATGTATATGCGTGTGCAACATCAATAAAATATAGATATTATATATATACTTACGTACCTACAGGTATATCTACTATTTTAACAGCAATCAAATTAGACAAAAGTGTTTTAAAATGAATTCTAGAAATCGAGTTAGACCAAATCTCTGAGGTTATCTAATGCCTCCTAACAAAACGTTATTAACTTAGCTGGCAGTTGTTGTTTGTCTATGTTTCTGCCAAGTAATTATGACAAGTAAAAACACAAAGGGACAAGGCTTTGGGTAAGGCGCTTCTTGTTGCCGGTTGAAAGGAAAAAATGTTCGTTTCTGTCGTTTCATGGTTAGAAAGAGGCTCCCTTCATCGAGCCGGTTCGTCCCTACGATACGCGGCCACGTAACCCCCGTCTAATGGATGCTCTTGTCACATAGTGGGTAGCGATTGTGAAGGTACCGACTGCATTTAGAAAGGTCGTTAAGGACTTATTATAGAAACGTGGCGTGCTACCCGTATCTCGAGGGTGAGAAGTAGCAGGCCTCTCCTCTTCACCCTCGAGCGCTTGAAGCGCCTTTGCCCGTTAAGCTTCATTCACACGTGAAACTAGCTTTCCTCTTTGTCGTCATAACGTCGTTCGGCCGAGAATTAATATCTTTCTTATAATTCTACAATAAATTTAGAAAACGATGTTACGTTGGCTTAAGTGTGCTTAACGATCTCTGCGGTTCTTAATTCAAACGTTTCAGGTATGTACGTTGTAGAATCTTTGGGAACTATAATCGTAGAGTATTACGTAGCAGCGTTAAGTCCGAAGTTTGATCGATAAGCTCGCGGAGAGTTGATCGTGTTCTTTCGTTCTTGAAAAATATAGTCACCGTAAACGATTTGTAATCTAAAAATTGTGTAGTATATTAGAAGAAACGAATTTGATAAAACGTATTCTTCCGCTTGGTCCTCAAGCTGTGGTCATTTAAACGAACAGTAGCGTATGTACTGTTATATATGAAAAATGATTTCAAAATTAGTCGAAGATCAACGGATCAGTCATTTGAGACGAGCAAACAAGCCTATCTACTTTCACGAAAATTTCCATCTGAAATTCGCTGATCGTCTTGCACAAAGATAGACCTTGTTCCTAATTGTCAGGGAAAATGAAGTTCAAGGGTAAAATTTCATTCAAGTTATCAACGATCCAGTTCCCGTACGAAACGTTAGATGATGAAATGAAATACGACAGTAACTCGTAGAGAATATATGTTGGAAAGCAATAAAGAGAGATTAATAATAGTGAGATACGTAGTTGTACCGTGATGATCTGTGGACAGACCTTTAAATATGCACGCGTACGTCGACAATATGCATCGCACGCGTTTGCTTCTGGAAGATGGTGCCACGATGCCGCGTATTTATAGGCGTCATGCTGTTTGCTTCTGTATTAGCCCAATTTGCTCCGCAACCCCCAGTGGCATCGTGGCCACCCTCCAATTAGTAGATTAGTCGGAGCAGAACGCCTCCGCCTTGTTGGCGCGATTCGCGAATTCCAGCCTCGCTATGGGAACGCTCGATTTAACGTCGGGCGAAACCGCGAATTCGCTTCGACGACCAGTCAGTATTTCTGGCAAAAAATCGGAATCCTTCTCCTGCGAGTGTTGGTTGGTCCGTGTTCCAGCTAATTGCTCGGTATCTTAACGACGCTACTGAATCTCGGTTCTGTCGGACGTCTAATTTCCGTGCCCTCTTTCCTTTATTTAATCGAATCTCCACAGTGCACTTAATTCGTGGAAATCACGTTTATTATCCGAGGTATTGCCAAGAGAAAGGACAATGTTTATTTTATTCGACCTGTGAAACTTAATCGGAGAAGTTACAAAATTCCTGCGAGAATTGTTTTCATGAGAACAGCAAACGAAGGTTACGGGCGAAAAATTGCAATATTTTGAAAGTCAAAGTATTTAAAACACATGTACTGTTATTACATTAACGAACGAACGTAAAATTTCATAGTATATCGGTAAAAGGTTTCGGAACATGCATTCTTCGCACGCGATGGTTATCTCGCGATATTTTCGACAATTCAAGAAAGCACATATTATTACTTGGTTTCCGGGGAAGTATTTGTCACTGTGTTTCTCGCAAGAAGGCGTTACACGAGCAGCGAGCTTCTCGCTTTTCGAATTTGTCAACCGTGCGTCGTTATCCGAAATAAATTTCTACGTACAAAATTTTCTTGCGGCTGCGGGGCACGCCGTCAGCAAACTTCCCACCCTGTCCCGCGTCGTTTCTTTTTTACCACCGTTATTTCGCCGGATTTCGCGGAACACTTGCATGACACATTAACGTTGCAAGAAAAATCAAAACACGGTGCCGTTCTCTGGAAGCATTTGTCTCGACGTATAACACGCAACGCTTTTAACTTTTCACGCGCCTTTTTCCTTTCCTTTCCTTTCCATTCCTTTCATCCAGAGTGCATTTAGGAATCGTCTGAAACAATCTGCAAGAAAATGATCCTGGCGCAAACCATTTCAAAAATTTCCTACGAATTCGAAGGCTGTGCAAGATTAGTTTGATTAAATTAACATTAACCTGTATATAGATAATGTTATTAATATTTCTAAAATGTCTAAGAAAGTGGCGACTTTTTACATTTACAATTCAAAAGTCAAATGGAAAGATTGTTTTGATATGAAACTAGTCGACAACGTTATTGAATTGCAAGACTGCTTTTCCATAAGAGTCGGCAAATGTGACGAAGTGGTTTGTTATACGTGTTATTTTATTAAAGAGACGAGTGATAAAATTGTAATAGTCAGTGTATATAAAAAATCAGTTTAAATACAAGTACAGAGATGTATGTATGTATGTATGTTGTAATCGTCGGTCCCTCAATGCTACTGTTCAACGCTACGCTCGCTATTCGACTGTATGACTCCCTATAATAATTCGCTATAATGATCGTCTTAGAGAGCACGTTCGTCTATTTGTATCGACCGGTGGTATTATAGAAATTTCGAATGTAACTCCGGTTGACGATTACAAATAACGGCGATGATATTTTGTCCGGAGTTTGTTTACCTTTGAACCTAACAAACCAAAACAACGTTGACACTCCAAGGCACAACAATATGAGTCTCTCCCGATTCGAATCTTCCGTTGACTCATGTGCCGCTACAGTGACTTCTCGGACATTTCAATTTTTAAACTTGAAAGTATTATTTAAACGATTTATATCATTGTCTTCTTGAAGACAGCTCATGCAGTGTACACTAGCAATCTGTTACGTCAACGATATTTGCGTTTCTCTTTACCAAAGGGCATCCCAAAACGGTTACATAAATATTACGGTAGAAACGGAGTTCGAGTCCCTCTTGTCGTGGCAATTGTACGAACGGTACATTTCGTGAAGCGACGACCTTACGGGCGTAGTTTCTTCTGTTAGACCGAATTCATAGGGGGCTGTTCAAGGGAAACACACAGAAGGGCAGGAGAGATACGCTTCGCTGCCTTTGCGCCTTCGCGTTTTCGCCCATTCCCTATTTTCGTGTTTCTCTGTTTTCGAGGCGGAACTAATAACTCCTAAATGACTCGTTACTCTTTCTGTACGAGTTACTCGTATGACATACTACATCCACCCACGAAAACTAAAGAAACCACTTTGGACGAAAAGATTGATGTTGCTACGGTAAGAATTGATTTTCGATCTCTGAACAATAAATACAGACTCTTCCAAGTACTTGTCTCTTTCTAGATGTCTTATAATTTATTTCAAGAGAGAAAAACATTTTTATCTCTTCAATTACATTGATGGTTTATAATTTGCATAGTCTTCCCGTGTTAGACATTTTCTGTTTTAGCCATATACGTATCTGAAAATAATTATCCGATAATTCAATCTTTAGATTTAAATCTGAATTTTGATACAAATACAATCCCCACTTCTCCTCTATTTAATTCCTAATCTACGCTACAAGTGGATTTAATGTAATTAAACTTATGATTAACTTATGTATAACTTATATAACTTATATAACTAATTAAGTTATGAAAACTTAGCCAATTAAGCACCGAGAAGTATTTTATTCTAACAAATGTAGAAAAAGATATCGAGCGAGCTCTCGGAATTTCTTTTCATAATCACAATGTTAAAAAAACAGTTGTGTGGATAAAAATATAAATCTGCATAGTTTACTCATAACTTATGATTCAAGAACTTAATTCCTTAACGAGACCTATTTTTAATTTTGACCTCCTGCCGATCTACGAACAGCAGCCGGACGAAACGTGCCCTTTGCACCAGCTGCAGCTTGAGCAGCGCACAGGAAACGTATCTCTACGGTTTGAACGATTCTATTTTTAAAGGGCCAGACAATAATGCCGTCTATGCGTTGAAAGATCCACGCTCGGATCTCCTCGGTTCTTCTCGCTTTTATCCAGCGTTTGTCCGTGCGCGTTGCTCTTAATGAAAGCTCGTAAAAATTGCGCGAGCTATGCGCACGTCACATGGAAATTTAGTGTCGCGAGAAATTGCAGCGAAGCCAGGCAGAAGTAAGGAAGGCCTCCGTGGTTCCTCGAGCAGAGGTCGTAAAATTCAAATTTCTTTCCCTTTTTCGTCTCTTTTTCTCTTACCAGAGTTTTTGGCACCGACACGGGGTATAACAAACCCTTCGAATGACACATCCGCGAAAAATATCGCCGATAAACTCTCGAACGTGATCCCACGTACTTTACGAGGTCGCTTCGACGTGGATGAAAGTTCCGCTGGAGTTATTTTCAGGCTGATAATCGGACCCATGGATCTTCTACTTTTCCCTAAGTATCTTCTATACGATACGTAACCTTGAAATACCTTGTTCGTCTTTATCATTTACGATTTTCGGCAAGTTTTTGGCATAGAAAAACCATTAAGTCATAAGCTTGAATTTATTTGAGACAGTCGTTAGGTTAATGAATATGCGTTCTTCGTGTCCAACTCCTTATATTAATCTACTTTTGTATCGGGGACTCGTGTCTCGCTACATCGATACTTGTCTCACCATACTTAAGTAAGATACTCGACGAAATATTAAATCGTTTTCTCCGTTATCATCGTGAAACATATACATGAGAAATCGAGTGGGTGGATCTCAAAGTGAAACTCTGTGTTTAACCAGGTGGAACACCCTTTGCCACTGCAAAGTTCCCAGCAGTTAAGAGCTGTTCCGAATTTATAAGAACACGGTCGACGCAAGTTTCTCGACCGTAAATTCAGATAAGATCGGGTCAATTCGTTAATATCAGCAAGTGTTATTCGAACAACGACGAAGAGTCGAACGTGTAACATAGATAGGGGAATGTTGATGCAAAATTTCCGCAGGTAAGAGTCGGTTGTTTCTGGAGATATCATCTTTTTCCCATCAGGGTCTGCGGCGGAAAGTTTAAAGTCCGTTCTGGCGGAAGCGGTTAGACACCGAAACCACTTCCGGGCAGAAGAGACAATCGGCTTTCAGGACGGTTTCCCTGTATTTTAAGAGCAGTCTACCGATGAAAACCGAACCGGGAAGCAAAGCGGAAAGGAAGTTGCACACAGTTGCCGCACTGATATTGATTTCTTTCCATTGAACGCGCACAATGGCTTATCTTTGCTGGGATTAAAGAAGTTGCGCTGCTTCGAGTCTAATGACTGTCCTCGATATGTTCGTTATATCTTTTAATTCCCCTCTATATCTCTATCCTTTCTCATTTCTTTTTTTGCTCCTTTCCCTTTTTCTTTTTGAAAGTTGTCATGAAACCGTGGAAAAGTTGTTCGAGAAGAGGAGGATTCGTGATGGGTCGACAGGGCGACGCGTTTAACCTTGAAACGTCGCCTCTTAAAGTCTCCAGTGGACTTTTAAGACCCACTCGGCCGCGCGGAATCTTTTTAAAATTTGAATTCGAGCGACGACTCTTTACGATCTCGAGGCGCCGTCGATTCGCGTTCTTTTTTCGATATTCATATGAGTAAATGCCCGTCATGGGATGCTCTCAGGATATTAAAAAGAGTTTCGAGCTACAATCGCATCGAGCTTCCGCCACGCTCTGTCGTATTAATTTAACATGCCACGGACATATCTCCTTCTAGCTTCAGTCGCGTTGCTTATCATAACCATTAACCTGTTTTCATGGCGTATAAATTACAGCTTAAAAGCTCTCGCAGCTTTCTGCGAAATTTCGTAATATATCTAGCCGTTTTCGTTTTAAACGATCTTCTGGGAAAATTAAATCGAACGATAATAGTTTGCTATAAAAAAGGGATTCCCATGTCGCTGATGTTTATTGGTAAAAATAATCGATAATGGTTATTTCCGACGAAAATCATTTAAACTAAAACACTAATTCCTATATTATGTAATAAGTTTTATAATTTAGGTCATAACTGTTATATGATCAGCAAAGATATCCTCGTTACGCTTCGATTAACCAATAATTACCACGATTATCGTTCGTGTCTACAAATTAGCGTAAATCTCAATTTCCCATAGCAGCCGTGTACTTATGAGATCGTAGATGGAGTATATCATACACTCTGTTAGTCGGTGGTATATTGGCACGATCGTTTAGAAGCACCTCGTTGAACCAGCACTTTCCTCGTTTGCTCTGTTAGATTTTTCTGTTATTAGCGAGATACTTTACGAACGTGTAGCCGATACTTATTAATTTTCACGCAGATCGGGCCCCGCTCCAGTGCCTCGCCATTAAGCGCAACATCCTAGGAGAAAGATTATAGGCGAACGTTTTATGAATAGCTCGATAAATCTTGCCCCTTGATACCGTTGCGACCGGTTATGCGTTGCTTTTAAATACTTGCTTAACGCTTGTGGCGATTTATTACGAGATTATCATTCTGGCCAATTCGCGTATTACACTATAATCTCTGAGAAGAATGACCGTGCGATTTCAGCAATTGTTCACGTTGTCAGAAATTTTGCCGCGTTTGTCATTCAACTACAGTCGATGTGCGAGTACAAGAGATTCGGTCTCGTTTACCTGATTGCTTTCTTCGTTATACGAGATTATACTATAATTCCATTCGCGTGACTTATCTTTATGATTGATCGTGAAAGAAGGTGTGTCTATGAGGGAAGTTTGAATTCTCATCCAAAGCCATCATCTGTAGATGACATTTAGGATAAAAAGATCGTTAGGTAATTATAGACTTTAAACGATGTACTTCAAATTTTTCCACAGACGGTTGACCATGTTTTAAGAAAATACAGCGTAATTTTGATGTAACTATCTCAATTATTAATTACGTTATTAAACGATCTGCGTGATGTCAAAGACATTTTCAATGCGCCTATGTTTAACATTTCAAGTGATGCATTCTTTTCCGTAAATGTCAGGAACACATTTTTACAGAAATTTTCACGCGTTCTTAATAATAGAAAAACACGACTATTTAAAAAATGGCCAAAAGGATCGTAGCAGGATTAATGATTATACAAAGGAAGGATTTCTCGATCGATACTTCGTTGTTATACTTTTAAGCGACGACTTTAAACGGGAAAGAGCATTAGCAAAGATGATATTAGGTCGTTCTAAATTCAACGATAAAGTCATGATTGAACGTTTAACTATCTTGTCAACGTCTGTCTCCATGGGAGTTGACGAGATCGCACTGAAACCATTATATGCCTCTCATTATACGCTCTTAGCTTCCATTGTATATCTCAGTTGCAATTCGGTGCAGTCCCTCGGGGCAGGTTTTGGAGGTCAGTCTATTCTTACCTACCTCTATTCGCCTCTTCCGTCTACCGAAATACGATCCTGTAAGCATCGCCGCGAGCCCGAGGTGAATCGTTAGAGCATCATAATTTGCACAGTTGTCTTCTGTCGTCCGGATGATAGAAATTTTCCGAGACTGAACAGACAAAATCATACTTATGATGTGTTAAAACCCATCGTTGAGTTTTATTAGCTAATTTGGCACGATAAGCACAGCTAAAGTAGCAGAGATTAGTTTCTCGAGTATAACAGTTTTGAATATATAGTGGCGCCATGTAGAGCAGAGTTTAAAGAGTTCGAATTTGAATCTGTTTTGGATTCGTTGTTGGAAATATTAAGCAGTGTAAAAGTCATCCTCCTTAGAATGATGATTTTATGCATTTTACCTCTTGTATCTTATATCGGATACAAATTTTATAATCTTAAGGATACATATTCAGATCTTATCGAATTACATGCCTTAGATATTTTACAAAATTCTAGTTCAAAATCGCGCAGTAACAAATATCTTGGTATTAATTTTACGTTTTCACGATTCCTTACTCTCCGTGTAGCAAAATAGCGTTTTACCTACTCACGACCTTATAATTAGATCCTGTAGTCGCACTCGGTAGGAATGAAAATGTATTTAATTCAACGCAGTCTCTATATAAAAAATTATTTGCTTTTGAAAAGATCGATCGCCTTGTCATAAACCAGTCGAGCAAGTTTGAAAAATACAGAAATAATCCTTGTTACCGACAGAGAAGAATGATATCATCGTTGTCGAGTGCGCGGATCGATTCGAATTGGAGTCCCGTGTGGAAACGAAGCGTTAAGGAGGTCGTTGTGGTATAAAGTGGCTGTTTGCGGAGAACACGGGATCGTTTGTATGTAGTCCCATTTGCCATTCGGCGAATAAACGAAGGACAGGGCCAGCATGTTTGACACAGGAAGGTAGTTGCCTGTGCGCGACACTCCTGTATGCCGAATAAATAAGACTTCACCCCAAGGGCGCTGCTTTGTTGAATTTTCCGAGTGTCCCATTAGTTTACGACATTGGACAACGAAACGACTACGGAAAAAATGATTTTAAGAGAACCTTGAGAAAACCTTGAAGGAAATGTGAACGAGACAGGGTTCTTTTGGACGACCACAGAGAAAGCACCAAGTCATCTATTAAGTAGAAATCATGACAGAAGTAACGTGATTTCTTTTCACAGCGATAAGTGCATCAGGCGAAAAACAAGAAATTATTTGTCGGTAATTAATACATTAATGACTACTGTTAATATCACGTCTTTTAGGATTAGGGCAGATAGGTTAATTATTATTAGTATCAATGATTCTGAGGAAATAAGAATTCACGAAGCATATAATATTCGAAAGAACGTTCTCCTAATTTTCATTTTTGACTTAATTTTTAGAAACTTGCGATTTTCTAGTTTGAAATTTTCATAAAATTACCGATTGCAAACGTATTAATTAACGTTGATTAGTAGTGTATTTTCTCTTATTTCTATATTTATTTACTATGTTTCTTCAGGTATTTTACTCCACATTTGTAAATTCTTACAATTCCACGCTTAAATTCTTGACTTTTATTCCTTCGAAAACTCAGAGAAGCATCGGTTTTTGTAAAACAGCTTAATATTTTGTTTTAATTGACTTACTTCTTTCAGTTTATTTCATCCCACTGCGTTTGTTGATTATCGTTTTGTCGACCACATGTAATTCAATAACAGTAGCGCCGAGTTTATGCCCGGTGCAATAACTGTGTTATATCGTGACACACGAACGTACATTGCGAGATGGAATAGCATCCGATCTTTTCCTGGAACAAACGACGACAGTTTCTTCTCAGGTAAACTCAGGAGAACTCGTATCTTTAAAGATTAGAAGCATGGAAAACGTGCACGTTTGTATTCCGCGGAGCTGTGTGTGAATTTCTTCGTTCAGGTACCAAGAACTTCATAATTATGGGAAACAGGTAAACGTATTTTCTTTGCGACGACATCCAAACAAATAACGCTATCTGACCGGTTTTTCTTGTTCTAATCTTGAATTCATTTTTATCATTGCTTGTTTTAATTACTTAATGATAGCGTTTTCCATCTTACTTCGTCTAAATATATTTTCAGCTTATACAACGCATACCTATGCAACATCGATTATGGCTGATAACAATATAAAAAATATTTTGTCTGTAAAAAAGTAGACAGTTTCCTAGAAACATAATGGTTTCTTTTAAAGAAAACCCACACTCTTAATGTTGGAAAGGTTTTTTACTACATGTAGCTCTCAGCGATCTCATCTTTTAGTAATCTCATCTCCTAGTATCAAGATTGATATATCTAATGCAACGTTCCTTCAATTTCCTGCTTATGTTCGGCTCATTTCCGTCAGGGATATAACGTTCTATGGGATCGTTTTCAACATGTATGGGATAAAACTACTCATGCGTATGGAACATACCTACATACCTACACATATATATATAATAAATAAATAAATAAAATAATAAAATAATAAAAGATGATAATATATCTGGTTTCTTGTCTTTCAAGATACGAGTATTACGTAAATGCAATTCTTTTCAAACATCGAAGCGTATTCTTCAGTCTGATACGTTTTGAAGTTTAAAAACAGCTTGTATAATTCGAATATATATATTTGTGATCCATGCCTTCCGATCTTGGATAGCTTTCGGTTATGTCTCCATTTACAATATTTTATCTTATATAATTTTCTCACCATAAAATATACCTTCCTACTGTTATAGTCTCACTAAGTTAGAATTAGAACCAATAGAAGTAAATTTAACATAGACTTTATTGATTTTTCTGGAATTTAATACTGCAAACTGAAGCTATTACAAACTTTCGGCTGAAGTTTTCACGCAAAAGGTTTCGAATTTACATGGTCAAGTTTAAATTACACTTTGAAATTACCTCTTAACTTTTCTAAAGTGCATATTTATGAAAGATTCTTACCTATCTTATCTAGATTCCTTCTCTCGAGATACCTCTGGAACCTTCAAAGCTTTATAGCCAGCTTTGAATCGGCTTAGTCAATCTTACGTACACTAGTAAACCTTGTTTCTTGTCTACCTTTTTCTCGAAATACTTCATAAAATTATAAATATATTTTTAACCTATATCCCATGTAGCTCCTTTCTTCCACGAAATACTCCTGAAATGTCAGATAGCTTTTTGTTCAGCTTCGAATTTATTTAGTCAAGCTTGATCTGTACCTCTTAGATTTCTCAAAATATAACACTCGATAAAAGATCCCAATCTGTCTCGTCTAGATCTTCTCTATTCGAGATGCTTCTAAAACATTCTAAACGTCGTTCACCTGCAAATTTATTTAATCGAGTTTAAGCTGTATCTCTCCGATTCCTCAAAGTACTTGATCAAAAATTCGAACCTGTCCCGTCTATACATTTCATCAAAGTACTCCCGAAATATTGGAAATCTCATATCCAGAAAGATCTCAAGCTATTTATAGCATATTTGATCCAAATCTATATACTTGGTCCTTAGACATTTCGCGCTCCATCGTAGCAAGAGAACAGAGTTTGCCACAGCGGGTTCTGGCATTTGCCTGTTACGGTGACGCAGTCGAGTTCCTGACCGAATCTGAATGTCGCCAGTTGGTGGTTTATTGATTGAGGAAGCTCGGCGCGCCCCACCCTGTCGTCTGCTGGCGAATATAGTTCAGCAGCTCGCCCTCGGCATTACTGACCTACTACCACACGAGCAGCATTCGCAAGGCGAGGGCTGTCTTCAAAGAGGACATTCTAACTGAAGAGAGGCGGCTCCCTCCCTTCTATTCTAATACGCGTTCGATACAGTTCTGCTGCTTTGTGATTTTCAACGCGAGTAGTTTCGACCTTTCGCCAAGAATTTCCGAAGGAAAATTCGCCGAGGAAAACAGCTCGGAAAGTTTCACACGCAGCTCGTGAATGATTTTTCCTGAAGAAACGAACAGAGAGACACGTTGTCTGGAAGAATTTCGAGGTGTAAATGTAGGAGAAGAAATCGACTAGGACTTTGGCAAGTGCGACAGGTAATACAACGAATACCAGAATGGAAATTTTGTTTCGTACGTCTCTAATGCTTCCTTTCGAATTTTATTTGGTATTTTCAAGTTTGTGAAATCATCGTTTCCATCTTGAGAAGAACGGTGACGTTGTTTCTGCGAGAATAAAATTTGATGGATCGTATTATTCACTAAATTTCGTGCTATTACCGATCACGTAAATCTTGTTGCATCTTTTGAATTATTTTTCACCTAGTCGCGTTTTTCTAGCGTTGAAAGATTTCTTCAGTTTAAGGAAAATATATACGCAATAGAATCGTTATTTGTATATTTATATGATAACGAATTGAGTTATTTATCGTTTTAGTAAGGTACACAAAATATATTAAAATAATGAATACAAAATCAGAATGCAAGAAAAAGATACAACAAGAATTTGTATGATTTAAACAAATATATATATATATATATTTGTTTAAATCATTATATATATATATAAAAGACGTGGATACATCATATTGGCACGTTTTGTATCGGCGTCACGATTTCTGGTTCGATATGGTTGAAGTAATTAAAATAGCGATCATGCGTCCGCGAATGTAAAGTTGGCAAGTGACGAACATGTTTTTCAGAATGTTTCTTCGGTGTTTTTCCTCAATGCATATAAAGCGACTACTTCACGTCGC
The DNA here is from genome assembly GCA_029958995.1 of Bombus sonorus. NCBI lineage: Eukaryota > Metazoa > Arthropoda > Insecta > Hymenoptera > Apidae > Bombus > Bombus sonorus. Next base: position 23,074,846 of record JARWAU010000001.1, on the reverse strand, counting down.
ATGCATTAAGTCCTCTAAAGAGATCAACCGCTTTCAGGGTAAATCTTTGAAAATAGGCGTCTCGAATTTGCTTTGTGCGTGAAATGATGAAAAGTCCGCTCCCGTTGCTTATCCTTCTTAACCTCGGCCCTTTGTATTTACAAGAGCTTCTCTAGCGCAATTAAAATTCTTTGAATTCCTCTAACGTGTCACGGGACATACATATTCATTGGAAATGTTTAACAAAGAATAGAATTTTTGTTTGATTTTGATAGAAATCTATTTAAATGGAAATTTAATTGCGGTATGAAACAACGGTGTCTGCTATCTGGGAATATTTTGGAAATTGAATAGTACGTTGAGATAAATAGGACTGGTATCTGAATATATTGGAATTTCACATTGTATTGAATTTTATTAATTTAGCTATGTAGAATAAAATTGTAGAATACAATATACAATATCTTCATATCTTCTTTTTACGTGAAATTAAATTTCCTGTATGCTCTTTCGATATTGGATTTTTAATAAATTATAGCTCTGATTTAATAGATTATTATATTAGAATTTTATATAGATATTGAATTTTACTAAATTTATTATAAAATTTAGCAATGTAATCATCGAAAGTGACAGACCAAATTTTCGATAGAATGTAATTGTCACGTTACATTACAATCAATATGTTTCTTGAATTGTTTTATAAATATATTTAATGCATCGATGGATTATAGTAAGATGGATTATAATACCATTATATTAAAGTTTCGTAATAATTGCTTGATTTTTATTACTGCACGTTTATGGAAACTTTCGTTGCGGTGACAAACTTACAGTCGTTTGAACGTTACGGAGAACACAATCATTCTGAGTGAACGCCGTGATAAATGTGCGTTGCGTAAGCAATAGGTGTACCAGACATAATCTACGATCTTCTGCTTATCGTGCCTATTGCGCGTAGAATAATAATCATACCGTAAATTAGTGATAACGGAATTTACACGTAGAAAATGTCGGACAGTGCGCGACACGATGATAAATCCGCTGTAACGTTGAGATATCAGAGCGAATTCAACGGTCGCTAATGATCAATTTCTTGACATAAGATGTAGAATAGATAAAATTTCAGAGCCTCCACAGTCTTCTTAGATTAGACTGTTAAACTTTTAAATTGCCCACTATTCGAGTTTTTTAACTTCGCTATATTGCAATTTTTTAATCTTCAAATATTCGAGAGATTAAATATCGCAATTTTTTAATTCCCAAAGTTTCGCACTTTCAAACTTTTCAACTTTCCGACGTTAAAGCTTTTTAACTTTCAAATTCCCAAACTTCTAAATATACTAAATATACTAAATTCCACAACCATGAGAAAAATACATGGTTCCACCCGTATCATCCTAAACTTTGCTGCGTAAGCCGAAATAAACGCGTTTCAATTCATTCGGAAGAATAGAATGAAAAACACGTTCTTAAACTCGAAGTACACGATCGTTTGACTCGGATTTCTTTCTTCTTTGGTTCAACTGGGACTAAATCTGAATTATGCGCGGGTCGGTAGCTGGTGAAATTCGGGCAAAAAGGAGCATGGTCTTCCTGCGCGAGTACGAATCCGGTTTAATAGCCCGAGAGGGGGTGGTGGTCTCGAATTACTGTTTCGACGATATTTATGTCGGGGCAACGGGAATGCAAGAACAAAGGGCTCTCTGTGGTGGCTCGATCTTAATCGTTTAGGATCCTCCTGGCGGAATCGCAGCGCGCCCTTAAATCGTCGCTTATTTTCTCCTCCGTTCTTTCGTTGTTCCTCTAATTACCAGCAACTGGTAATTTTTGCTCCTTAGAACGATGAATTCTCTTTGGATAGTCACGGGAACGTTTCTACGATATTTCATGTATCGATGTCAAACAGGCTTGATAGCGGAAAATTTAGAAGGGAGTTTAAGACGATGAATTATGTTCCTTTGAAGTATATGTATGGGTAAGAAGACTTTACTTAAATCACGTTAACCTTCTCCAAGTTCTCGTGAATTATTGAATTCGAGTAACTTCGCTGTACCTGTACTGTCGCCTATGTAAGTGTTCGCAATCTTTCAAAATATATGAACGATACTTGGAATGAAACTTTTTAATCTAATTCTATTAATATAATTAATCTAATCTTAATCTAATTGGCATCTAGCTGCTATATTTCAAACGATTATATACAGTTAACTCAGCCAGTAAAACGTAAATTCCTGTTTTGTCAAGGTACAAAAATTGTATTGGAATAATAAACGCATTGCGAGAATCCACTACAAAAAGAGGGGAAACAAGGCATACGTTATGGAACTGTTACGATATATCTGAATTAAAATACGAATGTATATAATCTGCCCATGATGAATTAGTTGGTAAAATATCGATAACGAATCAAACCTTCTCAATCTATCTCCACGTATTCCAAATACCATCAGGAAAATCGAAACATTTTTATTCAGACTTTTATTCAGAAAATATGGACCAAGCAAGGGCGGTAAGCGCGAGAGAAGGAAAAAAAGCACGATCGTAATGAAAGTGGAGAACGATCCTCGACATCCTTACGCACCCCGATATCGAGGTTCCCATGGTGGTGAGTGTGATCGGAGTTCTATCTTTTCCTTTTTACACGGCGACGGTTCTCCATTTGCTTTCAGAATCCGACGCGAAACGTCCGTGAACCGATAAGCCGGTCCTTTTGCGGCCGACACCTTGCAGGATCGTTACTCACTTATCGTTTTTCGAGAGCGCTAAAAATTGCAGTCGCACGAGATACGCTCGAAGGTGAACAGGTGTTGACTAAAAATACCCAGACACGTACACGGAAACACACACCATGGGTTCTGGATTCGCTGTAATCCGCGAAATTAATCGAGGAGGAATCGGTAGAAGAATTTTGGAAATTTAGAGTGGATCCTGGGCTCGTGATAAAATCGAGGTCAAGGTTCAAACGCGAAACTTGCCAGGAACTCGAATTATAAAATAAAGGTCGGCACAAGCTCGAAGGTGAGGTTTTTGAATTTGCAAAATTAAATTATTGGAAGGAGGTTTCTTTAATGCGATCAAACCTGTTCGTTTCGTTTTACAAGTCGTTCAGAGCATCGAATTTATGTTTCTGCGCTTCGAAATTTATGTCTAAGCGTTTTCTTAGGGCACCGAAGAAGTTTTGCTCGATTAACGGAAGCACGATAACATCGCTGGCGAACTTCACACGTGCAAGCAATTAAAGCGTTGGCAATTCTCGACTCGTAGATCGTGATCTGCTACGATCGAAAGTAGAAGAAATCGTTATCCAATTAACGAAGCGTGTGGCGTAAGGCTAGTTATCTTTATGCGTTACGTGTGTCGTTGAAAAATCTAACTCACGAATCTTACGATTAATCGAGAACATGGGAATAGTTAGTAGATGACATTAAGTACATCGAGTTTCGATGCTCTTGTTATTCAAACTAACCTGAAATGCAAGACGTTGTATCAGTGATAAAATCAATTGGACAAAACCGACGTTATAATACATAATTAGCCTGCGAATAGTCAAACTTCGAATTTTTATAAATTCGTTTATTTTATTAGACGAAACGAACGAAGTATGACAAACGATCTCTTGAGACATTCGATGTAATTCGATTAAACGATTGATATTTCTATTATACTTTTAACACAATGTTATTGGTATTTATGCTAAAAGCTAAATAGAGTTTGTTGAGAATTTTGGATCTTAGTTGCCGAAATAAATGTATAATAGGAACACTCACATTATACGTAGAAATGATATTAAAATAATTTGAAATTTATTTAATATGTGATTTACAAGATATTCATAGGTACCCATTGCACGCATCTTTTTTCTTACTATCTTTTTACCACCATGTGTACGGAACAGTTGCATTCTTCTATTTTATGAGACGCTGCGCACGCATGTACTCCCACAGACACTCATACTCATATATGTGTGTCACTACTACGCGGCTAAACCAGTGTAGCACACAAAATTACACATATCTCAATAGAATTCGAGAGAGTAAGAACGACACGTATCTGATCTCAAAATTTAAAAAAAAAAGGTAATTTTGATGTGTAGCTGGTTGGAAATATATTGAATTTTAATATTATTCGTTTGAAATATATTTTATATATTTGCAATAATTTAAAAGTGCTCAAATACGCATATGCATGATAGTGTATGCTACATTCAACAGTAAATGAACACAGCTTCTATCAAAGTTGACATCGTGTATATTACATTATATGTACGTGGTTTTGATTCAGTGAACAATGCGGTGACCCGATTGGGCGACCGTTAACTGATGTCCCTTAATTAATTAATATGCAGGATAGTCTGGCGTGTAGCATTTGCTCCGAGGAACGCGTACACATAATTTCTCCTTCTGTCTGTAGAGTCGTGTTACGTTTATGGTTATATCGTGGTACACAGGTGTATCGATGCTTGTACGCGTAAAACGATTACGTTCCAGTCGTACGACTTTGAATCTTTTTTAATTTAACCGAGAATGGATGCAGCATTCGCCGAAGAGATTTCAGTGCACGGTTTTGCATCGTTGGAAAAATTGCACGCAAATTGCGCTGAAATATTCTTCGTTATTCGCTTTTACGTACGTTCAATCTTTACGTTATTTTATTTATGAAATTGAGGTAAGTTTGGTAATAATCCTGAGCCTGGACGTCTTTTGTACAAATCTTTACTGTTTTCTTATTAGTGTGTATTATTACTTATTTATTTTGTTTGCGGAATGTAATAAGCCTGTTAGTAACAATAATTTGTTGTTTATACATTGTACTATTATAGATGCCTATGCTATATCGTGGTTTATTGTACATTTATGTTAATGTTATTGTAAATTTGTAAAATATTCTTGTAAAATGAAGGAAAATTTCAAAATCGAGTGATTAATTGTTCTACAATTCTACAATTTCATGCAATTTAAAGAATTTGAAATATTTATGATATTATAATAAACTATTGCTTCATCCTCGATCGATTACTGTCCAACTATTTCGCCATTGGTACGTTGGTCACATTATCGTAAAGGGAAGAATCATTTCCGGAAGCATAGAAATCAAATCGTATTTTCTCATTGTCTATGCACTTTCACGAAATGGTTTGCAGCCATCGGCTCGAACCTTTAGGCGACTATTTGCGAACGTTCCAGCGGATAACCCTATCGATCGCTGCAGGTTTCGCCTGGACCTATTAATACTCATTCATGTCGCGAGAAACGTTTAGCCCGACGGTAATCGGCAACACATGTTGTTAATTGCACGCGGAGCCTTTATATAATCTGCTACTGGATCGATCGTGTCAGCCTGAGATCGAAGGGGATGCGAATTTAAACGCGAGAATTAAAACGTAAACGTCGAAACAGTACAGAGTATCTGTCTACAAGCGTATTTTTCACGGGATCCTTCGTTTTCCCAGCAAAATCGATGAGCTTCGAATTTGTTTAAGCCACACCAGTGTACCGTTGAAATTTAATTAAACGCGCGTACCTTGAAGCTTTTATTTGCGCGCCGCGCTCTGCCATATTTTCCTTGGCCACGTTGCACAGGTAATTACGTTGCCCGCGAGAAATATACATATATCGTTGGCTGAAATCGCAGCCGGCGAAACGCCAAATTTTCCGCGCTCTTTCGCGTTGAATCGGTCGTTCAATGCGCGAATCCTCTCGATGCTTCTCACAACGAAACTGTTTCACGAGAAGGGAGAGGATCGCTCGTGGCAATTATGAAAATTTCAACGTGTTCGAGCAGCGAAGAATCGCCGGATTCCACGGGAGAACCTGCGGTAGAAAGGATATCAGCTATTCAATCCTACCCTTCGTTGACGTAGAGCATTTTTTAGCAGGTGAACGATCGAATCCTCCTGGAGGGTAGCGCGGCCGGAACACGCTGTGACAGCGAGTTAGAATTTTAAATCGACCGTGTTTTTCGTTACGACGAAGCCTGGATATCGTACAATTGCCTATTAGGAAGAAATATGTCGGATATCAAATTTTTATCGAGTATCGAATTGACGATCTAGCGAATTATAAAGAAATCATCTATAAAACAAACATTAACTTAACTTAATTAACAGTACGAGATTTTTAATCTAGCGAAGTATAAAAGATGTACAACGAAGACCATATATATGAAACAAAATTTAAGCCGCTCTAACTTGAATTATTCTCCTTAAATGACGTAGTTTTTTCTCCTTATATTCTCCTTAAAAAACGTAGTTTTTTCAGAAATTATTCGAATCTGTGATTCAGAATGAAATCTCACAGCCGTATAGAGTTAGACTTAGATCTTATGTAGCAATTCCTATCATCTCGATGGCTAATGCATATTTCCAAATCATAAATTTAGACATAGAATTCCTCTATCAATGATGCCTATGTCAGCACTCAAGCTATCGGAGTGAATAATGTCGCAATTAACAACAGCCATTCGAATATCTGCAACGCAATAACGCGTCAATTTATTCACGGAAATTTAGAGGAAAACAAACGAGTTCCCATAAAAGTATCCAACGCTATGCGCGAAATATTATCAAGTTCCATCTGCGCTCGTCATAAATTCGGTTTACGGCCAGACCGCCTGCAAACTTTTTCATTACTGCATTCAGGGTGTTATTTCGTCATCGTCGATCTTAAACTAATGAACGTAACTCGATGGAATTTCGGTAACGTTCGCTCGAATTTCTTTCGAAGATTTACGTGTCCCTGTCGATGATAGAACATTGGGGACAATACGTGTTCTCGATCCTTGCAGCGAGACGTCCGATTTTTCAAGCTTCGCGTATCTCAGACAGAAACGAGAAGCATCTGTTACATTCATCTTTCGATTTTCGAGAGTAGAATTCCTACTTGAGGACGGTCAAACAATATCCTTGGGATAAAAGGATTCTCCGAAGAAGATTTTTCGCTCTCATTGCGGAGAGATGTTCTTTCTCCTGGATGAAAAATCTGTTTGCCTAAATTCTTTTTGTGCTTTCGATCGAATATATACATCCGTTTGTAGCATTAGGGAGCTTAGAAAAAAGAAGAAGAAAAAAAACAAGGTAAACCTTGATAAATGATCGGGAGATTATTAAACATCACTTGGAACATTAAGCTGTAAAGAACTCATATGTCCAATATCGTAATTAGAATCTGACCGAGCGTATTTCACTTTATCATTTTCTGTATGTCGTTATTTTTGATAGCACGCTGTCAGTAATTTAGACTGAAACGTTTCGTTCATTTTGTATCTTTTCGATGTGTTTCAAATCGAACAATTACATAGCGGATAATTTATTATCTATATGCAATTCTTGCAATTAATTTTCACAATTTTTTGCTTGGTACTTTGAATCGTTATTTTGTACAAATACAAAATTCTAATCCCTAAGACTAAGAACTAACAATTCTAGATCGTCCATTACGTTATGTACAAGTTTAGCAGGTCTACACGACTTGCTTCCATTTTGTGTTGCACAAAGTGTCGTATGGATATATTTATGAACATTTGGTATTCTTTAGATAGAACGATAATTCATGACGTTCCTAGATCTAATTAGAAATCGCGCGACAGCCGCAGTGCTACGAGATCGATGAGCAAATTAGTGGGATGCGAAAATCGAATTTGGGAATCTTGCCAATCTCGCATTTAGAATTCAAGAGCATGGCCATTCAGGTTCGCTGTGTTGATTCATAAGTATTGTAGCGGTACGAGCGTTACGTAATCGATCCACAATGCTGGTGAATATAACTAGATGTTATTTAACGATCACTATGGTTGTTATCAGACGTCGTTACCGACCTCTTGCGCAATAATTCCTGGACTAATAATATCGGTAAAATGGAAAGTTACAAATTGCTGGTTATACATCTCTCTTTTACAATGTTGCAACTTTACGTCACATGGAATAATCAAATTATTGATCATTTGTCAGATTTATGTATAAACTTGAATGTCTTTTATTACCAAAATCCAAAACTGTAACTGTAATAAAAGAGACTTTACACTTATTGGTAATTTGTGACTTATAGAGAATTTTTAGTAATAATATTCGTCCAATTGTACGTACAAGAGTGTGCTGATTTTGCAGAACTCGATGATAAAAAAATAAAGAGAAAGATAGAAAAGACAGAAAAGAGAGAAAAGAATGAACGAGCTAAAGCAAGCGAAATTCGAGGTTATTTGTGGAATTTATTCCATTTGCAGCGCTGATCGTCGAAAATACGTTGCATAGAAATGAAATGCCACGCTTTGTTTCGATATAACGCGCGATGAAAGAGATTGATTGGGATTTTTTGGCAGTTTATTCGGGTTTTGTGAAATTGAACTCACGTCGAGTCAAAAGGATGCTAATTTTCTTTTCTTTTTTTCATCTTCCATCCAACATCGATCGTTCGTCCGGTTGATCGGAATTTTTCATAGCCCTCGAACAATTTTTCTCGTAGGAGGAGGTTAACTTTTTAAACGGAGTAAAATAAGTTAAAACCAATAAGTTTGGAGGGATTGTGATCATTTAAGGATCGATACGTTGCTGTCGGGGATGAACGAGGACTTAAAAGTAAATTGCTCGGGTAGACCGATCGAACACGGGAATCTTGCCAACCGCAGATTTAGAGGCGAGGCGAAGCGCAGCGAAATAATCGCTTAGATTCGGTGCCTACGATAGGAACTCTATGGCAGAGCTCGTTCCTGCTTTCACAATTTGATATAATTGCAAGAAGCCTGAGTTAGGTGAAATCTCGCGATGATTAAGACTGATAGCTGGTGCAAGAATAATTGATCTCTTACGCGGCGTTTCGTAACTTGGCACTCTGCATTGCTTTTAATTCACAAGCGCCGTCTCGAGCAGAAGAGACGCAAGGTTTCGTTGAACGCATAAATCACGATTACGGAACACTTCGAAGCTTTCAAAGGAAACGAAGACAAATAAAGATCACAGGACAAGAGAACGACGAGCAGTTTTAAAATTCAATTGTTATCAATCCCATGCGCGAATAAAATAAAAAAATAAATTGTAAAGGAGCTCGATGTCGATTCTCGTACGTCGATGCAAACGAGAAATCGTTACTTCGTCTTGTAACGATAATTCGCACGTAACCCCCCCCCCAAATACGTTGGCTTGTGTAGCGAAAATAAATTTCGCAGCCGATCTATACTAACTGAAAGCAACTGCATTGCAGTTAGACGTAACGAGATTGAAGAGCAAATTGCCAGAGTGTATTGATCGGAATCTGCAATTTCGTCGATTGCACTGGCCACGTAAGGTCGAAGAGCCGCGTCGTCCTGCGAGTTTTGCATCCGTTGAAAACAAAACGAATCGTTGTGCGTGGTACGTGGACGTATATCGAATGAATTTATCGGTACATCGAGCTAAGCAACGACAACCGTGTAGCTCAGCTGATGGATGAGACCGCTACGTTTGTTCGTGGAATCATACGGGAGTGTCGGAATACTCTGCATAATGTATGAACGAAAGAAGCATCTTTCTTGGATCCTGCCTGCGATCATTTCATCTAACTTTCGTCTAACGGAAGATCAAGTTGTTTGGATCAAGTTGTCTGTTTGCCCCTAATTATGATAATTGGAAGGTCCTTCGAATGGCTCGTATATCGAATGTATTTGGAATAATTTGACGCGGTAGGAAGTTTGTTGTTGGTAAATCAACGCATAAAGCACAAATTGAAAGTCAAAAGTTTATAATTCACAGGGACGATTATACAGATATTTACACTTATGGATGGTTATTACACGTTAAATAAAAATTGATATTTGTAAAATTCACTTTATCAATGAGATCAACGCGAATCACGAGCAATTAGAATGTTTATCCATTTGTATGAAAATTGAAGGTATAAAAATGAGTCTAATATACAAAGATATCTTGTAATTTTCAAATACTAACGTAGTCACGATAGCCGTGTCTCGTTGCAACGCTAATGAAATTTCATGTTTCGTACAAAACACATAGAAAGAGTTTGTTAAAGCGTTCGAATATTCGCGTGTCACTGTATAAATTAATAAACATAGACGTTACGATTTAGTCTTAATGGGTTCATGTTCCAGCAAGCTCATCGGTGTTCTCGAAGCAAGCTCGAACAAATAGGAAAAGTTTCTTTCGGAATCAGCGACGATATTCTGCGTCGCCTCGCGCACAACCGGAATCTCCGATCTCGTGAAAGCCAATCGAGCCAAGATATTTCCCTCGGTTCCGAAACCAGCCAAGTAGTATTGGCTCAATTTTCTATTATATCCGAGCACGATTACGGAAACTTCCAAGAATTCGACTATTTCGAATATAGAATTCCTGTTTCCTCGAGGCGAAGAAGGGAACAGAGCCTTTAAAAGGCTTGGAAAAGTTGGAAATGCGAAATACGACCGCCACAAGGGTCGCTCGGTTGCACTCTTGACCTCGCCACGCAAACGATCATACGTAACACGTACGAGAAATTAGGTCATGGTACTCACGACTATTTTCACGAATTTCATTCTTCGAGTCTGACAAGTTTTAAACGGTGACTTTAAATAATCGTTGATGGCCTTTACGGACGATCTGTTAATAGTTTCACGAAGCTTAGGAAGTTACATCTTCCTGTAACCGCCGCAACTCGACAAGACACTAAGTTTTACTTCCGTAGATTTCAAGCGAAGGATTATTTATCAGAAGCCAAAGAAGTATATTTTAATCTCTACGACTGCCACGCGAATTTTGTATACCTTGTCTTGCGATAGATCGAGATACACTACACCACACTCGTATTTACTAACTTTTTGCTGACGATATTATCTGTCATTTACAATATTGGAAATTTTTGTAGCCCAAGAAACGACCACCGAAAAGTCAGTGTGTTAAAAAACAACGATGTTTCGTTGTTATCATCGAAATACAGAAAGATCATGCGGAAGTCAGTTCGATCGTTCGCAATTAACGAACACACAATTTTTACAGTTCTTTTTTTTTATCGAAAAATGACGTTAGAGAGAAGCGACTTAATTGCATTTTAGCGAGAGGCCAAGTCCAGTTTTCGTGGAACGAATAACGAACGAGTCGTTAAATGACGTCGTGACGGACCGATGGAATGGAAAGGCCGAAAGGGACGAGAAAAATGGAGAAACAAAAGCGGATGTGGGCCTCGTTTCGCGGTGATCGTTTTACGAAAAATGAGGGCTGGCCTGCGCTTCTGGTGAAAAATGAATATCCGCCGGGAGAAGCGAGCCTCTATCGCCAAGAAATCGGAAGCGATGGATCAACGACAAACCAGCAGCGGAGGTCGGTCCTCTTTCCAACTAAGCCGAGACAGCTTGCCAATTTATGGCCGATTGATTAAGGCTGCGATAAACTGGTAATCCGGAGGTAGCGAACAGCCAGCTTCTTGCTCTTGGATGTCGCGTTGTGATCGCGGAGGGTCTCTGTTACTTTTTACATTGGCTTTTTTTCCCCCAATCGCTGCCATTCATCGTTTCGTTGTTGAGCCATGCCATGGTTCCGTCGTCTCGTTGGCAACCACCAGGATTCTGATTCAGTTCCAGATACATACGATTCATTGATCACCGTCATTCTTCGAAATCTTTCAAAAGTTGCGAAAAACATTTGAGTATGTACATGTTTATTTGTATAGGTACGATGGGTCTTGGATTTATTATCGTTGCATAGTCATCGAGTGATGGTATCGAGCGGACATTAATAAGTGCTTCTTTTTTCTTGTTTCACTGTACGTTGAATCCTGCTCCTTTATCGAGATCTCGAAAGTATTATTCCATTGTGTATCGGTGTTCGCGTAAGGTTCGTATGAAATTCAATGACTCGTGGTTTTTATTATTAAGAGAAAGAGCATGCAGATCAATGTTCGATAATTTGTTGATAATTTCAGAGTATGGCCGATGCCTTCCAGGAGGATGAAGAAATAAGCTAATTATAGGAGAGGGAAAAAAGTGAAAAATTGCGTTATATATTTGTATGACGAATGCATTGAAATTATAATATGATCTTGTTTACACGAGTATACGTGGTTCAAAGTCTCGAATAAATTGGATTCATCGCGGGTATTAATTATTTTGCAATTCTAGCTTTAACACAGCTTTCCCGTGTTTGCATTTAAGTAATTGTATAGAGTTATGGATTTGATGAAATAAAACAGGTTAGTTACCACAGCGAGATAATTTATTTTCCAACTCATTACCTCCATAATAAGGTTTCTAATAGTTGAACGTGTGAAGAAACTGATACTGTAAAAACGCAATATTCGCAGAATTAAATAGAATAGATCTAAATTTAGAATTCTAGAAGTGGAATAAAGGGGTTATAGAAATTATCGCAGAAACTATAAAAGAATCAAAGTATCGTGAGAATGCGATACCTGAATCAGACCCAGAAAACCTAGGATCTCCAGCAGAACCCAAAATCGCAAAATCCATCTCGTATTAATCTAGGCACTCGCTTCATGATCACATGGTTTGAGATTTTCGAATCATGAATATTGTGGAATTATGCGTGACAATTTTGGAATCATAAATATCGTGGACTGTCGACCTTGACGTAGATCGAATCGAGTTCTACGACTCGAAAATTACATTCGCAATCTTTCAACAGTAGAATGTTTTAAAACAGATCTTTCTTTCGGTTCCAGACCATCTCATAGTCGTGGATTTTGATCAATTCGATGGTAAATCTCACGATATCAATATCATGTTGCTTCTGCTGTCTCGAATCGGTATTATTATGTTGATTCTTGAGACTGTGGTTTGCAAGAACTCTTACGATTCCAGACTACTATTACGTGGTATCCAGATGTTTGGAATCGTTTGGCTTATAATTAGTTGCTAGCGACCGAGTTAATTGGATTTCTATTGTTCGAATTCTATTTAAGTTCAAACTTCAAATCTTGAATAGTCTGTCACCTATTATGCGACAATGAAGCGTATACCGCATCCTTTAAATATCTTCATTAAATACCGTTCTTTTTTCATTAAATTAATTTTATCTTTTCGCTTATTGTTAATTGTAAATGCCCGTTCTTTAACAATGATCGTTTCTTTTATAAAACGCTCTTGACTCGTTGTTACCGTAGGTGTGCCACATGTTGCTGTCTGAATATTGAAATGTCGGTCGGTATTATTCCATGTAATTGACCTATGAACTCGATCCGAACAATAGGACAATAAGCGTCAAGGTCTTTCCTGATTCGTACGTCTTCATCGAACACGTACTTACGTACCTCTTATAGCCGTTGGATGTTTTATACTGTCGCGAATTAACAATCGTCGTACGTGTCTTGCCGTTGCAAGTCTGGACAATAATGTCCCTCGGTTTCCTGGTTGTGGCGCGGCGGCAGATGTTAACTGCGACTACCGACTACGCGCAACTTGTGTCAAAGGTGACATTGAAAGCCCAGGGATAAGGGAATGACGCGATGTAACGCAACTGTTACGTCCTACGGAAGAACGTGCATAACTAAACGACGTTCTGTCAGCTACGTTCTCAACTCGGACGAACGAACGACGCGTGCTGCAGCAGCGACCGAAAGCAAAATTTTCGAAATTCCGAAGGAGCGCGCGTTGTTTCCGAGCAAAGCGAAGCTTCGAAAGAAGGAATTATCCCTTCATGCGCAAAAAGGAATTCAGGATCAGGTAAAATTTACTTTACGGTATACCGTCAACGATATGTCAAAACATATCGGAAAACATATGAATAATAAACTAAAAGATGTCTAGAGAAAATGAAATTAGATATGAAAAGGATTAAAGTAGATAAACCAAAGTTTTACATGGATAACACGGAGAGACATGTCGTGTTGGAGTACGATGAGGTATGGTATCGTCATATTAAGCATTCCATGGCGAGTTAGCCGATGAAGGGAAGGCAAAGGAGGTAGAGTTTCGATAAGAAGGAAGCGAGATGAATTTCGAACGTGGAACGCACTGCGCAGACTGGTCGGCGTCCTCGTCTCGTTCGCGAGTTGCATTTCAATCGAAGCTTATATTAACCATCCCAGTTGCATTCTTTGACCTTCGCCAGTGCGGTGGTCGGGAGGTACATGCGCAGTGCTGTAGGCACCAAGGGCTGCACACGGGGCGTTGCTTTCTACTCGATTAAAGGTAGGTTGCCGGGGTTACGTAAGATTCATCGATGAATCGCAACAACGCTTTTACGCTCGTAATCCCCATGGAAATTTAGATTCCATAGCGATTCAAGAAATAAAACCGCTTCTAATTATAGAAATTACATGAATTCGTTTCTTTTAAATTGAATTTTAATGTGTAAGAAATTTGTATTTAAAAGTCAGTACGTATCGATTTACATTAATCGCAATGTGGAGTCGTAGTAAACGAAATGTCATCCTTGGATTTTCTTCTTTGCGATCTTTAATTTTACTGAGTGACACTTTAGGTAATCGAATAGTTGTGTAATAGAGTCATCGATGAGTACAGTGGCTCGTGAAATATTTGAAGACTTATAGGAAACTTCTCACGAATATATTCTATATGTTATACGAGACATTTTGAAGTTTCATTAGTATCGTAATTAAAAACGAGTGTCAAAATATTGGCAAAGCTGATTCAAATCTAAAAACGATATACTGTTCTGAGTAACTGCGTGCCAGAATTTCTTCATAGTTTTCGAAAGTCTACAACAATAAGAAGTTCGACTTTATCTACATCTGATGAAGTTTGTCTATCAAATGCGAAAAACATTGTTTATGGGGGATTATTTCTCTTCGTTGAGGTTTGATGGCTTTCGATGCAAAATTCCTCTCTTACGTGAAAATGCACAAAGCCAAATACATGACAAGAAACAACGCAAAATAATAATTCTGGCTGCCAAAAACAACTTTCAAAGTCACACGATTCAAGACTCGGTGGAGATGCATTACCATGGTGGTGTATTGCTCGGGCTCCTTTAAAAAACCGTCGTATTCGTCTGAAAGGGTGTGCGACCCTTTGTTTGAGGTTTCACCGTCTTCAAACATTTTTGCGAGACAAAGGGTTGTCGCACCTTCGTCGGGACGTACGCCAATGGTCGCGTCTCGAGGTACAGGAGGAAGTCGAATAAACGTGAATCGAAGTGACTCCCATTGAAAGGAGCTCCGCAGACGTTCTGTACAAGAAACGGGCCGTGTTCTTTTACGTCATAGCAAAGTCAATGCACCGGTTTTTCGCCTCGTATACCAGCGGACAGTCGTTCGTCCGGCTGCCAGGGACAAGTTCTGAATTTCTGATCGTTGCCAGCCGATCTCGCCGGACCGGATACGCGTGTCGAAAGTCGCTGGAATGATTGTCGTTAGTAGTCACGTGCCATGTAGCTTCCTTCTTGCCCGCGAAACTGGTTCGAAAATTATTCGGGTCGCTTCCGTTTGCTCGCTGCTTTAATTATCGAGGAGCTGGCACGGATCGTCGTATGCATCGGTTGCGTCTCTTTCAGCTAGACGATTGTCTTGAATCGAATCCTGAGACTACTACTCTCTAGTTAACTTCTCGTTAGATAAGTAGAGTCTTAGTCTCTGAAGGTAGATGACTCGATTTTGTGGAATTCTGGCTTTTACATTTTCAGGCGAATATTAGCACGTGTACGTAATCAGAAGCTGCATTGCTGCAGCTAATTCCGTGATTGGAAAGCAGAGAAAAGCTATAACGCGATGAGCATCGCTTCTTTTTAACTTCATCTTGAAATTTATCCTTACTCGTGTAACTTTTTACGACGAATCAATTTATGCAAGTAGATGATTCGTTTTTTTTTTTTTTTTTTGAGAATTGAACATTGGTCGTTCATTCGGATAAAGAAATTGAGAAATTAGCAAAAGGTTGATCAGTTCGGTTTCTGAAAGACCCGATTATCCTCAGTTCTCCGATAAAAATGATTTAAGGGATATTACAGTTACACAAGTAAACGCTATTTTTCCGAGAGAAATAATTATCTTTTCTTATATTAACAAATTCGTCCCTGCAGGATCTTCTATCGAGAAATTTTATTATAATTTAACGTAATTTTCAAGTCAATTGTTTTCAATTTCCATAATACACATAACGTGTCCAGTTTATCGTACAACAGCGCGACACGTGTGTGATAACTTTAATTGTCACGTTACGATAATTGTACGATATTTCGTCATGCGAATTGCCAATTCGATGGAGGGAACGTCCTACTTTTTCCGTGGTGTAGAGCCATCGAGAGAGCGCATTATGCAAACAGGCATCGATTCTTGCTTCCAGCATATCGATTAACGTGCAGCCAGAATAAATCGGACGGTCTCGTTTGCGCCCGGTCAACGTTTTTCTAATTAATTTCACAATGCTACAATTAAACGGTGAACGCGCCAGTCACTAAGAAAATGTCGTGACGAATATGTTTCATGCGGACTTGGTTAGGCTCTTTGCTACGCGACCTTGCTTTTTTAATCCTACCATGACCGTGATCATGTATTTGTCGTTTTCGTGTGTTTAGTATTACGGTAGAACCTCGCTCAATTACAGCAACATTGTTTTATGGACAATTTAAAGATAATCTCTTGCAAAAAAGGATTGGGAAGTAAGAATAGATATTGAATGAATGAATTGTATTGTTTTTATTCGAAAACTCTCAGCCGCGTTTCAATGGCTATTTATAAAGTAGTTGGAAGTAAATGACCTCTAATATGAAAACAAAGTTATTTGACCGTCTGAATAGCGTGTGCCATGATTAGTTCGAATAATTAAGATTCTGCTATATTTCGATCGTTTTACCAATAATACGAATCTACTTAAAATAATGTGGCTCGTAATAAAAAAGAAAAGGAAGAAGAGATACGATAATATTGTAAATGGAAACGTTAGTTTTCCCATGTAGTTCCATGTCTTTCGAGAAGCGCGCTTAAGACTAAGACCGAAAAATCAAAATTAAGACCCATAAGATTTTGGTCAACACGGAATTCGATGACACAAGTATTAAATTCTTATGGCAGCTTTAACAATCACCTAACTCCTGTGTTAACTTTTTCTCGATAACGATAAGAACGATACGTCTTTATCTTAACGTGCATATCTGAGGAAAAAGCAGGCGAATGATAACAATAGTAATAAAATACGTATACATATAGACACGGGTAGCATCATTAAATTTGATTCTCATTTAGCAACGAACAATATTGAAATTACCATGAATCATGATATTTGAAGAATATCATTTATGTATCTTAAAAAATATGGTGCAGCGATGATCGAAAATATGAAACGAGAGTCGTATCTCAAAACAGATCTGTGGTATCAACGTATATCTTTCTCGGATGTGAATCACTTCATGGTGAATTACACGAATCGAATTCGATCAACATTCTTGCGCTTCGCGCGAATTTATCTCTGTAAGTGGTTTCTGTTCGCAGACAGACATCCGAAGTCACGATGATCGAAGGATGAAAGACGCGCGATTGATAACCGTCGGCGAGATAAGCCGAACGTTGGGAAATGTCTAGGGCAGTTCTCTCTTCCGCTGAGTTAATGAATAATCAATAACTATGAGGAAGGTTCGCAAGGTAAAGCCCCTTTCTCCCGTTAGCTGTGGCATTTGTTGCAACGCGAACGATTAATTGGGTCACCCGAGTCGATTGTACGGAGATAATTAAAGGATGTTACGTAAAGTCCCGAAGAAAATGTCAATGATCGAACAATTTATGGAAGACAGAAACGTATGTGCTAGTGTGTAGATAATATACAGGGTGGAACGAAAAAATGATTAGATATGAAAAGTTTGTTATGAAGATTTTTCGACCGAGGCATTGGTTTTAGGAAAACCGATTTGCAAAATTAGATTGATTAGAACGAGTAGGATTGTGTCTTGTTTATTGAATTGTCAGTGGTGTATGTAGTAATTAGTGAAGCAATTTTATCCACGCTATATAATATGTTTAAGTATCGACAGTGATATATTTAGAGCAATATATGTCTTCGCAAATTTTCGTTCTTTTTATTCTTCACCTGATCAGCACTAACTCTAACATAAACCACTAATGGAATAACATATCAAATTTTCAGAATGAATTTTCAAAATCAATTTCCAGAATCAACTTCCAGAATCAATTTTCGAAATGAATTGTCCATTAAACAAGCCCTCCGACGAGGTACTTCATATCAAACGTTTTACTTATTTCTTTTACGTAAAATCACTCACTTTTCGATTTTACCCCGATTTCCAAACCACCCTATATGCACGGTAAATACATAGTAAACAGTATATCCTATTCATAGCGAGATTTTGTCGTAATCAGTAAGCATTATAATCTTTTTAGTTTTGAGAATCTATCGATCGATTGGCAGGCACGTTATTATCTGAAATGCAGCGAGATCTTTCGACACGATTATGTTGCGTCGCACGTTGCATTGCGTTTTCGCGAAATTAAAAGAACGAGTCATGTCGTTATCCAAGGGAAAATCTTGTGTCTATCTTTTGTTGGTTGACGATAAACGGGGTTTATAAAATGGGTCAATAAATCTATCGCGCGGGATCGAAACTCGTTCTCACTGCGGAATATGCATTTTGCAACGGAGTTGGGATACGATATTTATTATGTGCCAGAGTTATAACGGTTCGCTGTTACGCCTTTAACGCGCTTATCTGCAGATACGGGCGTTCTTAACCATTGCAAAATGTCTTTTGATACGCAAATACGCGTGTCGATGCAAATATTTGCAAACGTGA
The DNA here is from genome assembly GCA_029958995.1 of Bombus sonorus. Classification (NCBI taxonomy): domain Eukaryota; kingdom Metazoa; phylum Arthropoda; class Insecta; order Hymenoptera; family Apidae; genus Bombus; species Bombus sonorus. The sequence goes on along the minus strand of JARWAU010000001.1, from coordinate 23,056,191 downwards.
AACTTATTAGGCTTGAAACGTTATCGTTCTGTAATTGATCGTAAATCGCACGGGACGACAGTGGTTTCTTTTTCCACTCGTAAGAATATTCGAACGAAGTTTGTCAAAAGAATCTATCCAGTTATCGACACGTCCAATTGGCATTCGTAAAATTAAAACCGACGAATTTTCAGCCAGTCATCCAATTAAATCGAACCAGTTCCGAGCGATTGGTCGTTTATTAAATATTAGATACGAGAGAACGAAAAGATCAGAGTTCGAATCTTGATACGGTCGATTGATTCTTTTTTCTTTCACAGTGATATGAGTCACGCGATCGGGTACCAGTCGTATCTGTTCCTCGATCGAAGGGGGCAAAAAGTAACGGTGGAAAAAGGTTGAATGGTATAATAAAGCTTATCATCTTTGGATCATGGTTTTTCTGTGGTGACGCACCTGTTAAGTGCAACTGCTCCTGCCTATGTTCGAATGTAAAACGTACATTGAAATTTCAAATACAGCCGATACAATACAACTTGGCTTAAATGGTAAATGATACGAGAAACTTCAAATACCTCAACATATCGTGAGAAATGAAAAAACGTTACGTGGAGCACTTTATTAATGCGGATCAATTTAAGGTGATCAGCATACATCATAAATTATCCATGAGCAATTTAAAAGATCAATAGTCAATGAGATCGTTGGAATGCTTCTTAAGTTCCAAGGATTTCCTTGACTTATTTTTTAGGAAAACAACTTTTTGTCTTAGCTATGGTTCTGAAAGATCTATCCGCGGTGCTAAATCAATACCAGGATATACCTAATTACTGTTGGACACCTCTGTCTTATACCCGAAAGCCCCAAATCATAATGAAACATACAAGGTGTTTCATTTACCTTAATATGTGCTTATCTTAGTTACTTTCGCTGATGGTACGCACTGTTCAAATATTGTCATTGCCGATTATAAGTACTACAACACCTGTTAACATTTAGTTCAAAATATCCACAAATTGGATCGTGTTTCCAGCGCTTCTATTTTTTACTCACTTTATTTAGAACTCTATTATTTCGTTCTCATTGTGCGTCTATAACGTGCTTAAAATATCAAATAACATACAATCTGATCAAATCTTCCAATAAATGTAACAACAAGCAAATACCTTGATACTTATGATACACATTCCACGTTCCTACGTCGCACGATGAATCACCTCGCCATCAAAAATATCGATTTCACCTCGAAAAGAAACGGGCGCCGGACACGAAGGATTAGGGACATCGTTTTTGAATACGTGGTTCGTGAAACTCGCTCTTGAAACGAAGGCACTCTCCAGGCTTTCACGCGTCATTCCTCCTTCTAACTCATTACAATGGACCTTCGGTGGCTGAAAAGGGGCTGGTTCCGTCCGGGTCTTTTGTCTTGCGATGGCTCTCGTCGCCCACGTGGCGTTCACCAGCGGGAAACGCGGAACGCGCACGTGCAACCAGCCCGGATACGCGGGCCTGTTCGTCACGCGCCAACAGACACACACGGCTTTCGTGTATCATGTAAATATGTATGGAGATGCGCGCGCGACAGCTCCAAGTGCGCTCGAACTTTCGTTGCACGGCCGTTTCATACACGAGACATACCTGTGCGATATTCCTCGGAGGAGTACCGTATCCAGCCGGAGTGATTCAGCGAGGAGGAACGACTTCGAGCACGTGCGAGAATTCAGACGGTCGCGCGTCGTAACGTTGGGTTCCTAGTTGCGTGCCGTGGAATTTAATAAGCCTGTCCGAGTGAATCTCGACCACGCGGCGTGACTCTACCAAATCGAGCAATCTCTTTCTCTTTCCTTTTACACTTTTAACCTAAGTAACCTCTGATTGGAACTTGCGTCGTGTTTATAAAATGTTAGGTAATTATGCAGTTGTCAGTATGTTTGCGTGGTTCTTTGATAAATTTTGATAAGCGATACAGTTGTTTGAATGTAATCGAAGGATCGTATATGCAAACGATAAGTTAGGAGAATTTGCAATTGAAGAAACGTAGAATTAAAAGAAGCTTGATCTAATGTTACGATTAGGTTCTAGCATTTGAATACGATAGAGTAGAACTTATCTCATCTCTCTTCATTAATTGTAATCTTTTGTTTATATAATTAAATTGAGACATTTAATCAGAGGCTAATAGAAATTTCATTTCGATAAATGAAGTTCGAATTAACGAGTTTCCATTTTGTCTCTACATCGTTTTGATTTAAGCATTGTAGCTCTGATGTCTCTATTCGAACGCGTAGTGTCTCTGCAGACCTATCATTTGAAGGCATTCATCATTCTAAACCGTTCGAGATCGAATGGCAACGATAAGCATTTTAATAATCGTAGATTCACCTGTTTCGCCCGAACTCGGATACACTCGCGCGAATCGCCCTTCGTTTACATACTAGCAACGCTAATTACGGTTATTAAAACCATCGTAGTATTCACGACATCTTTTTAAGCACTGTATACTTTAATCTGTGCACGCGCGATGCGCGTAGAGGAGTCGCGACCAGCTTTATTGCTCTCGTTCCGCGTTCTGATCTCGTTTCTACATAGAACATCGTGCACGATTATCGATCACGAGCCCACGATTCCAGTCAACGATTAAAGCAACCAGCGATTGGACGTGAAACACTTCGATACACCCCGAGTCTGTGTACGTAACGAAAAATTCGAATCACTTCGAACGTGATTCGAAGTTTAGAATCTTTGAAGGTCTTGATCAGTTTTGGAAGTCTTGGAAGGCTTGAGAGTACGATTAACTTGACAAATATCAAATATTTGACAAGCATTTTCAATATATTTAAGAAAACACCTAAATATCGTCGTAAATACGTTTATTTACATCATTCATCCTTATAATTTGCATATATTATAAATGTTGATATTTCGGGAAACTTTAAAGAAATGCTCGAAACTGTAGATTACAGATTCAATACTAAGCAGCACTCTTACGAGTTACGAGTTTACGAGTTACAAGTTTTGGTTCGTATCTTCGTAGTCTGAAAAAAGTTCGCTTTGAAAAAGAGTTGCTTCAATGTTGAAATTCAAATACCCATCGCTGTCTACGACGTAGGTCCACCAAAGTGTTTGGAATCGCGTTTTATTGCGTCTGAACGCGTGTGCGGCATCCACGTTTCATTGTAGATAACTATCGTGTTCCCATCAAGATCTTCGTCGAGGGCATATGTTCATGCAAATGGGTCTGCTTGAACGCATAAAGCGGCAGCAGGTGCGTTTGCTCGCGAAACTGGCGGCCAATCGGCCGGCCCGTTCGTGTTGGACGCGTGCACACGCTCGGCGAGTATGGCCGCTTTGCTCTTGTTTGAAACGAGCGACGTGACGATTGGCACCGTGAAATACGCCTCTCCGCACCTATGGCGCGTCAAGTGCGACGTACAGGGACATTTACTCGCGAAAATAGTCCAGATTCGATGTATCTTCTTGGGACATAGCTGGGTGAGCAACGTGAGTTTAGCTACTGCAAAGGTTGCCAAAGAAACGACACAGGGGTAAGAGATATCCGCTTGTCACTCTTCTGATCTGTAAATGTAAAATGGCTACAAAAATTATTTGCAAATATCCGCTCTTTTTTTCGATCAAGCACGTTTTATCAGATTCCAGAATTCACTTTCAAATTTTTGTGACTATTTGCAAGTGGTGTACGCAAATAATTAGTATGTAAATGATATTTGTAGACGATGAACGATAGATGATCACCGTAGATGACCGATTTTTTGGGTGTGATTATTTTGAGCAGTAATGAAAATGTGCACGTATTTTACTCATTTTTGATACACAAAATGAAGTCAATTTTTATAAATATGGAAAAGACATGAGCGTGAATATTAAAGCGCTATAAATAATTAATTGTAGCGTAATACACACAAAGGGAAATAAAAATGAGTCTACGTTATAAAGAACGTATTTGCGTATCTTTGGCATAGGATTGTTTACGCTATAAATCAATCAGATCTGCATTCCCTCCTGTTAATTAAGTTCTCAGCTGAGAAACAGTAGACATGGTCGAAATTTCTGCTCTTTTTAGAGCTTTATTTGGTGAAAGGTGCGAGATAAGGCGGCAGCTGAAATCACTTGGTCAATTTGTTGGACGCGTTTTGAAAGGACGAATCAATCTTGAACAACATTGATGCAACTTTTTAATAAGATTGGTGACTGTAGTAACTTTTGACGAAGATTATAATTGGTTGTTTCCTTCGTTGCAATTTTGTTGCACGTAGGATGGCAGGTGAGCCGTATCTTCGATATGTTTGGAATTGAATGATGAGGTTACTTGTCAGAAAGATTTGCTATTTCTTTCCTTCTTAGCAATCTTTTTTCAGACGACCATATGTATATAAATAGATACCTCGTTTAATTTTCTCTTAAAATTAGAATTGAATTACGGATTAGAAATAGGAAATAATGACACACTTTCGAGGCTTAAAATTAAATATTAATAAGCAATATTTGTGTTCCCATTCATTTACACTGAATGCTTTCTGTTACAATCATCTAGAGCAGCTCGTTATTCGATACATTGGCATTGAATACATTGGCATTGAATACTTGAAATGAGCTAGATTACAATCATCTCAGTAGAGAAGGTTAACTTGGCTAGCATTGAACGATTCAAGAATTTAATATTCTTCAAGGATTATCCCGGTTAAATGAACGTTCTATATTCCACAATGCAATCCGAATAATTAATAAGTAATCCGAATAATGAATAACTAATTCTACATAATTAATTCATAAATAGTTCCGCGCGTTCGAATCTGTATTTGAGTAGCAGTAGAATGTAGCGCGCGCGACTCGTGGTCGAACACAAGTAGAATACGAATGTTTATCCAATGCAAAATTATAGATACAGAATATCCAATAAATATCCAATGTGAAACACGTCAGATTTAGACAATGAGACGTATCTTTACTTAGGTCTTCTAGTGACTGGTATTAGTATCTGTACACGAAATTTGAACATTATTTATCCTATTGTTATCGGTTTAGAAAAGCATAGAAAATATCACTTATGATATTCCCTTTAATATCCTAAGAACAATTTATTAGTTAATACTATTATAAAAATATGTACATTAAAATAATGTCCAACGTCGATAAACCGACAATGTTCGCTCGAACATATAATATTCATTAATACGAGTGCAAATGCAATTTATTGGCTTGTAAAAATAAATTTGTCCTACTTTCTTGTATATATTATATGTACTGTATAAACGAGTTTACGTTATAACCCAAATGAAATTAAAATTCTATCGTTTCCTCCGTTCTCGACGTTTCCGAATATCTAACTCGTTGATATTATTAATGAAATATGGAAAAAGGAAACGGCGGTACAGAAACATTCACAAGGAATGACCGCAAGCTTTTTATTGGGATTGCAATGGTGCCGCTGCGGATGCGTTATCTCGACGTTAAAGGATCCCGTGGAGGAGGGAAAAAATTTGAAAGAGGTTCTGGTCAGCAGAACTGATGTACTGATGTAAGAAGTCTGACGTTAGCGTTTCGATGCTAACATAGAGCTACTGTCTGGACCGCATGCCAAGGAGAATGTGGCAATTCTCCAAGCTGCGTGGTACACAACTGTCATCCTCTTTTGCTTAGAAGTTGCTTAATAATTCAGAACACAAAGTTACCGGGGCCCTGAGTTCGGCCGAAGTAAATACATCTTGGCGGTGAAATCGTTTAAGCGACATGATGCATTACAGCTAATTCAGCCGTGCAATATAATCCGACAGTAAATACGGATCGTTGTGCGCCCCTTTCGTAATAATTATGATATATTATCGAAACGACGCGTATAAGCTACATGAACGTCTATTTTGCAAATCGTGCGCGAAACTCGTTTACCTGTGAGAAGCACGTTTACACTTTATATGTGCGATGATATAGCGAAGAGCTTCGTAGAGAAATATAAATGCACTTTGTAGAATAATAGAATAAATGTAGGAGAGGATAGGTAAAATCTATAGACATCTGTATTTATCTAGAATTTCGTTATAAATTGTTGAACTTTTATGACCACGTTCTATAGGTTGTTCGAATTCTTATGCGATTTTATACAATTTCTATGAAAAATGATATTTTGGGATTTTTTCGGCTTGATTAATCCGATAGTTGCAATATTACTATATAGATGTATACATCGAAGTTGAATTTTATCCATCGTTTCTTAAATTAAAGATTTTATTACCGCGTCTCTTCTTATATTCAATTATTCGTCGTTTTGCGTTTAAAAGAGACATTTTCCAGTATATTTCCAAGTATATTAACACAGATCAGATCGATAAAAGAAAATGGCTTGTGTTTAAACAGTTATTAATATTCTACGAAAATGTGTATCGCAGACTTATATTATAATTAAACGTAATTACACGTCATGATCGTAATGTAATGTCTTGCTTGGTGATAAATCGCACAAAATTCGACGCGCTGCGTTCGGTAAAAGGCTCGCCAATAAAATTATCGAGGGTTTAATTGGTAATTCGCGTTAATTGAAAGCGTTTTAAGTAAATTGCGTGCGTCATGTGTGGTCTCGTGGTCGGAGACCTTCGACGAGCTGCGTCCTTCACCTTTTCGAGTTTCTTTGCACCGATCTTGCACGTATACTCAAGGTCGATACATTCTCTCGTCTGCAAGGCTCTTCCTTCATAAATTTCTTGCCTGTCCCCGTCGCTAACGGGATAGTTTTCCATGTTGTTCGTTTGGCTAGTTATGCACGTGCAATAAACTTGTCGCATTGAAACAAGGGGCTGCGTGAAAAACGTTTTCTACCTTTGCAACGTAATCTTTTAATAGATAGAGATTTTATTATCTATATATATCTATATAACATCTTGTATTTACAACTTTTTATTATTTGCTCACATATCCATATTCATTATTTAACTGTTTAAATAATATTTCCGAGTCTTCAATTAATATTTATATTGTTTTCAGGTAAGAGCAGTTGAAATTTCTTATCTTACGATTGATATTCATTGAGGATCTTCGAGGATGTGTAAGTATTTAATAAATTATCCAAAGGGTTGGTTCTAAATCTACGAGCGCAACACCGAATAGCTTTAACTTAGAAACCTTACTATTACGAAATTTAATGTTGAGAAATTTACTTAAAAACGCCCTATTTCTCTATATATTCTTAAAATCTCAGTTTCAAAGGTTTATGTTCACGATAAAGAAGCTCGTGTATACTCTGTATGCCAAAAAGCTTGGATCTTAAAAGTTCAAGACCAAGGCGCATAACGACCAGAGGAAGTTCTTTCATCTAGAATGCTCCATCTCAAGAAAACTTACCTTTCGGGTACCCAAAATTCAAAGGACAATCTGCGAAGATTCGAGGTAAACCCTTGGAATAAATTATTTAATTTTACAGTACCTAGTCCCAATTTCTACAGGGTATTTTGCACGATAGAGACTACCTGACATCTATCACGTGAAATATAAGACACAGATAAAAATTAATCCCTTGGCCTATAACCATGAACGAGACTCGTGGTAAAGAATTTATGCCATAAGCGAAACCCACGAGTCTGATTTGTGCCATAAGTGAACATCACGAGTCTAACTCGTGGCGAGGAATTTATGTCATATTTTCACATCGAGTATCTTTCCTTGGAATGTAAGTGTTCTATTTTAATCAGTGTTTTGCTTTCATCAGTGTTTTGTTTTCATCAGTGTTTTGTTTTTATCATTTGTTTCTGGCGACATTGGATAACCTCTTTAGTTCAGCGTAAGGCTTCGTTACGTTCACACCTTTCAAATATAATTCTCTAGAAAGAAAAAAGAACATTTAGACCTAACATGTCAGCAAAAAAAAAAAAATCTAATGTTGATGGTAGTATCGAGAAGTGCGGTACTATTGCCGATTTTGATTCGATAGATCCTTTTAAATATGTAAGTGAGGAGAGTGATATTATATTTCCTGTAAGAAAACGTCCACGAAGAATACTAATTGAAGATGACCTCGATGATGAAGACAGTAAATATAGACTTCGAATAACTGAAGGAATATTAAAAACCGTACCATCGCAAAATTATAACAGACAAGGATCATTATCAAACGAGGATATACCAATGAGGCTAGAGGCGCAACATTGGGGTCACTTTCCGAAACATATGGATCCCACGCCATTGAAAAAAATCCAATAAGAGTTTGCAATGTACGAAACATAAGAGAAGGAGTGAAACAACGTGGGAATGTAAAAAGTGTCGAGTTACGTTACATGTACGTACTTGTGTTGAAAGATACCACACAGTTGAAGACTACTAATTTTCATTAAATTAACTAAGTATTAATTTACAAATTGCTAGTGATTCGTTATCCACTTTGAAATAATAAATTGTTTTTGTTAACTGATCAATTGATCATGATTAAGCCCTAAACGTCTTAAAAACACTATTTGTCCTCAAACGTTGTTTACTATTTCACAATTCCTTTTGTAGCCCTTAAATATACATGTTATAAGAAGTATACATCTTGCGCCAGTTCGGGCACACGGCTGAACAGATGAATAGTACGGCGCGCGACCGAACTTCTTGCTTACTATGGCTCGCGCGATCGGCAGATAGCGTGTAAACTAAGGGGTTAAGCTTTCTAAATCCGAGAACATTACGCGTAATAATATCAGTCCAATACAGTACAATCAAAGGTTAAACTCCGTCAGAAAGAAAGTTTTGCTGTACAAAGAAGCGTTTGGTGTGAGATCTGCGTCACGCGTTAAATCGTGTCAGAAAAGTCGATGCTCAGTGCGTTCCATCACCGTCGAATTTTTCGTACTGGCAATTAGCGGCGAGTACCGTGAACAAAGAGGAAGAAGGACGCTGCGAAAGGCTGAAAGGAGGCGAGGCGAAACTTGGTATTGCGAAGGAAGAAACGAGACGTGGGAAGGAAAGGAGAGAAATGGTTCTCAAGTATTTATACATCTTCGCATTTCCGGCTGCCAGGACAGGGACTTTTCCTAGTAAACCCGGAATAGATAGCGTGCGGATGAAAAGTTAAAACTCGTCGTGGTCCCCGGCTCTCGCGACACACTCCGCTCGCTTTGTTAAATCACGATTTGTTTGCGCTCTGCACCGCACGAAGCGTGCGAGCATCTGTCGTCTGTAGGTTCTAGGAAGGATCGCAGTTTGTGTTTGCAAATGAAAGTTAAATGGGAGGATATTAGGGTTGATAGAAAACGAGGTTACGGGGCACCTTTGTTGTGGGTGGTGCGTGCTTCGCTTGTCTGATGAATGAACAGATTTGTGCTTCGTCAGTGGGTTACTCCGGATCGTTGATGGAATGCCGTGGGGGAGGATGATGAAGTGGTAATGAAAATTATGGCTCGAATCTTTGTTCGTTAAGTGGACTTAAAACCGTGCTTTCATTTTCAAATATTAAAAAGTATCTAATGTTTCAACGAATGATTGTTTAATCTTGTTTTTGAAGAAACTTGTTAATGGTTGGATAGATTGACTCGATTAATATAGGAATAATATGAGTAATTGATCGATTAACGTAGAAACAGGACATCATAGCGGAACGTGATAAGCGTTCTACACAAATTATAGAATATTTTTGATGTTTAAGAGAAAGTACGTTACTTTGGCCGAAAGTTAACGGCTGCCTCTGGCTTCCAACGAATCGGTAAAAAAGTTTCCTTGGTGGTGGTAAAATTCGTTCCATCGCCTTATGCTCCTCCAACAGTTCATCCCTATAACAGAGCATTCGACTATTAATCGTAATTTGTTTTTGTTCGAAGAGAGCGTCGAGTGTGTAAGCAGTAAGCACCTGTGCTTTCGGAGTTCTCAGAAAGAAAATGATCGTGGAGTGTCGACAACCCCTTGCTGGAACGGGAATAATGTTTGACCACGTAGTTCCTCGGCTTTTTAACGTCGATTTGTATCAACGAAGCGGTGTCTTCACAGGGCAGGATATTTCTGTTTATTTTCTCGAATCTTCGCGTCTTTTGTTGCTCCGAATTTTCTTTCAACGTTTTATGATTCTATTTTTAAACGTTCTTTTATTCTATAAATATCCTGTATACGAATTTAGGTTTACAATTTGTCAGAGTTCTCGCGTTTTATTCTTCAAATTACCGTATCCGTTAACGGTAAACTCGTATGTCTTTATACATGGTGTATTCGGTACTCATTCGTTCTGGTGTTATCAGAACGTAATATTTCGGAGTAAGATTGATGACGATAGAGTATTGAAAAAATGAAATGAAAAAGGAGCACGACTACTGCGTGCGATAATAACGAATGATTTATTACTGTTCGCCCCGAAATTTCCACCCAGCTTGATTTTCGTAAGAGCAATAATTCTTCCGTTATTCGGAAAGCAACGGAGTTTGTAATGTCTTGACTCTAGCTACGTTGCAGTTATTTTTCAAACACCTGCTACGTTATTAAGGAAAATCTACCGGAGGATGTCCGTCATTTTTCCAGCGAAACTTTTTCACAGTTTCTTCTTTAACCAACGATCCGTGTTTGCAGTCTCTGTTTTAACCTACTTTCGTCTTCACTTTTTCTCGAATATCCCCACACTGGAATTATAAATGGAAACGTTTAAAGCGAAACAAATTGTCTTATCTTACAGAATATCATAATTCATGATCATAAATCATAAATTACAGTACAGTAAAATTTCTTGAAAATATTTCCTTTGGGATACAAAGTGAATAATCTATCTGGTGGCTAACTTTTGAGCACCATTAGATCTGAGCATGAGTTTCTATTATATGAATGAAAGATACTAATATTAATAGAAAAAAAGATATTAATAGAGAGAAGAGAAGCGACAGATGATGAAGAGAATCAGCGCGTTTCTATTATATGTATTTACAAATTCAAATTAAATTCCAATATATTATTGGAAAGCACAGAGTGCAAAATTCGAGATTCCTTTAAATTCCACGAAAAACCATACCTTTCTATGGACTTTGCATTTTGTAAAACTTTGTTCGAGAAAAAGAACGCATCCTAAAATAGAGCTTCACTTTCAACATGTTTACAGTAGATTATGAATAATGGTAGAAAAAGGCGCTGCAGGAGATCAAAAGAAGCTTTCGTTTAGTAAGGGAAACCTTAGCTTTTCTGGAGGTTCTGCCAGAGGCAGCGATGCTTTTTCCTCCGGAAGTTTTCGAAGATGCAACGAGAAAGAAATTGCCGGACCCGGGCTGATATTTTTCAAATGCAGAATTTTAATGAATTCAGTGCGGCATGAAATTCCTACGGGTGAAAAGGGCGACTCGCGTACCTACTAGTTTGCATTCATTAAAATGCATGAAGGAGAAACATTGTGCGAGTCTGTATTTACAGAGCCATTAGTAATTATGTAAATACGCATGGTTCGTTGTTTATTGAAAATTATCTCGCCTCGTTGGCTCAATTTATTCAACCCGATCCTACCAGATACCAATTAATAACGCGATTACATATCAAACGAAAACCGTTTTCGAATTTCTTTTTTCGTGGGGATCACCAGACCCAATGTATACAGAAGCGGAATGAGTGTTTATCGCGACTTTTGTTTATCTTCTCGCCAGTCGTGTAATGCTACTCGTTTCGACTAATATCAATTATTTTTTTGCAACTTTGTATCGGTTGTTTTTCTTTAAAATTTGAAAAATGTCCAGTGAAAACTGTTCGAACAACGTGTATTCTAAGCATAAATAATTTTTGCATTTTTTAACCACATTTTTGTTCCTATCACTTGTTACACTTACCCATCAAATTTTATGTCCAAATTTTGCACAAATACAGCTGTTTAATAGCGTATCGAATGTTAAAATTTATTGATATGAAATATGAAAAACAAAAAGAAAAAAATGTTGCCTCTTCGTGTGGTCTTCGTTTTGTCGTTTAAAGCATCGTTAAGGCATAAAGTATATAATAAATGATCGTGAAGGACAATAAAGGAAGACAGTGCAACTATGCGTACAATATGAATCGTTCTTCTTTGAACAATGTACGTGTATACGGAGACTTGTAAGTTGCTTAGGCCAAGTAATTTGTCGTTCATTCATTTCCCCTGAGCATTACGTAGCAGCGAAATAATATAATTTATGGACCAGGCCGCTTTCCAACGACAGTATTCGCCATTACGTAAGAACAAGGGGTTGCTAATTGGCTTGCACCTGCACCCGTTCGCGGTTGGCAAGACGCGTTCCTGTAGCAACGTTTCGCTTCAACGAACCTTCTCGCGGACAGGTAGGGACGTTTTAACGATTCTGCCCTTAAACAGTTTAACAAGCTGGTTATACCTTGTGCCGAAGGACGGACATGGCGTCATTGGCCGCGTGAACGAATCGCGTTTCAACTAGAGAAAACTCTGTTAAAATACGTGGCATCGTTGGAAGCTTGTGAAATGCTGTTGCTGGTAAATTTATGTTAGAGATATTTTTCAATATAATGAAAATTTACGCTCGTAGAAATGGCAAACAGAGAAAGCTTGCAGATGGGAACATCGACGCAGAAACTTTGCCATTGGACGCGATTAATTTACACGGAGAAGTTGTCAACCTTTATCACGTAAATCGTAATAAAAATGCTCGAAAATCCGACAAGTGGAAAATGTTCGTTCGAAAGTTAAAACGAAACTCCGATATTTTGTTACAACGTTCGGACGATAATTAAGAAAATTGATCTTGCATCGTTCGAGTAATTTTTATCATCGTTTTAAACGTGTATAGCATCGTGCGATTTGAAAGTTACATACTTGTACGTCTGTATCTTTTGGATTTTATGTAACCATCATGTTTCATTGTACCCACTGTGTTGGAATTTTTATTGGCAACTGTTAATTCTGAAACTTCGAGAGTAAAAGAGAATAAGATAGAATAATTTTTTCTCCTCTAAATAAACAGAAATTATTGAAGAAAGAAGATTACATATGAATAAAGAAAAAACACACAATATTTCCCTTGCACCAAATTCGAACGAAACCAGTTTTCACCTTCGACTGCGTACATTTGAACCATACGACAAATACCGAAGCAGCAGGCTTTACGCAGGCGTGCACAAATTATTCCGTAATTATTAGCGATTACAGAGGAACGTGTTGCGCGAGGAATGCCGACGACGAGCCGGGGATAATTTAGCCGGCATGAACATTTCAGCCGTTTTAAATATAATTTAACGAGGCGAGCCTCTCTTTAGGGCTGCTGCACGCATATTTGCATAGGCATACGAGCGAGGCATGCACGCGCGCAGACTGCACCGATGCAACGTACACGAATCGTGTACACGGCCAATGTCATACTCGTGTAACTGCTGCGGATACCTTTTAACATGCCTTCCTCCCTTTCCTCTTTGCGTTTGTTCACCTTTTGCACGACAGGTGCTTTCTACCTCTATATTTTAATGACAGAATACCACTTCGGATTCGTTATTATTCATGCGATCCGAATATCAAATTAGCGTGGAAGATGCTTTTAGCAACGATCATTTCCTTGTATCTTTTTGAAGATTTGTACCACGTGAATGAAGCGGATTTTTGGGGATGAGCAAGAGCGAAAGTTGAATATCTTTATGATGAGAATTAGAGGAAAACGTTATAGTAATTTTGAGTTTGTTTCTTTTTAAGTATTCGTGCTGCTCGAGACGAATTTTTGAACATAGAGAAACGAATGAACTACGAACGTTTGCACGATGGAATCTTTTCTGTAGTAGTTTTATAGTAATTTTTTATTTCATAATCTTTTTAATCTTTTTAATTAATTTTTAGCTCGTTTTTTTTCGAGGACTTGCGCTGCGTGAATGAATGAGCTTTGCGAAAATAACAAGAAGACTAAAACACGAATGTTCGTGCGATGGGTACTTAGAATAGATTAGAATAGAAGAAATACAAAATTTAGTCTGATACAAAGTTTTGATATTTGTAAAATTGTATTAAGCTAAATTTTTCAATAGAATATTTTCAACCTCGATATGTTAGGATTTTCTGATAATATTTAGTTTCGCTACAAGCTCGAGCGGATTATGTAAATAGATTTTAGTAGCAGCTGTTAGTTATCATATCACTAGCGAGATATTGTCAATACCGATGTCGAAATGCTGGCATTCGTGAAACCTTGTTTGAACAACGTGTTCAAGTTTGCCTATTACGAAACTACTAAACGCAGCCACGGAACAGGGCTACAGACACGTGACACAGTTTCTTCACCCAACTCCGTATATAGTAATCGAGGGGATAAGAACAAGCAGATTTGCCACTAATAAACGGACCTAACTTCCAGGAGCAGACAAACTGGCCCTGTCTATTATCTCAAATTCACAATACACGCGTACACATGTAGAGATATTAGTCTACTAAGTGTGGTACACTTTGACGACTTCAACGAGTAACATATTACTATTCGAAATCAGGTAACATCTAAAGATATCAAAACTCTCGTACAGTTTCAATAGACGACATTTTCCCACTTAGAAACAGATAACATCTAAAGAAATTAGAATTCTTGTACAACAATCAATAGACGACATTTTGCTACCTGAAAACAAGCAACATCTGAAGAGATCAAACTGTAGAAAACGTTTTGTGCAGACATTGTTAACAGACACGCGAGATAAGTGTAAAGATGGTTTTATGAGTTATAACCATAGAGATATAGGAATGCAAAGAGAACGCTTCATAGAGACAGCTTGTGTCCTTGTTTAACAACGCATATAATTATCATACGATGAATAGCCTGCATGTCCGATTAGACAAGGACAGAAGGCTCTCTATACAACGTTCTCTTTCTATTCCCACAACGCATCCATTTACACGGTAACATATGGTTCTATCTCTGTATTTCTATGTTCGTAACACTGGCTGCTATGTAAGTGTTAACTGAATTATATACCAAAGTATTAGTTTATAATTTATAACATTCAAGCGTCAGCAGGATTATGTATGGACCAATTAGTTCGTAATTTATAACATTCAAGCGACCCGATCAAGCCTGAGCAACGTAATAAATCTTTATCCTCATTCTTGGAAACATTCGACATCTAACTTTCTCTAGTTGCCTAAGCTTCCATCTGCTTCGATCAATCTAATCGATCGACAGAAACGTTCCTATCTGTGTTACGTCGCAAGCTTGCAAGCGGAGGATCAAACTGAGCTAGTAGAACGCTGTAAACCAATGGAATCGAACGAGTCGGATTATTTTACTCGTAACAGTAAATTTTCATCAAAAGAGAGGCGATCGAGCAAGACCTATCGAAGTCGTAAGACCAGACATATGCGTCAGAGCAAAAAAGAAAAAAAAAAGAGAAGGAAAAGATTCCAAAGAAGCTTCTGCTCGCCTTGAAAACGACCATTTCAAGCCAATACGTTTCACGGATTGCCAATACGGATCCACTCGTACAACCATAAACGCGCAACCGTAGGATTTCAAGACGCCTAACGACGAACGTTAATACCTCGATGCCATTCGCGATTCGTCCATCGGCGTATTTCGCCTTCCGCGAAATTACCAACTATTTGTATAGGTGGAAGAGCCTATAATTGTACTTTGGTGGGGTGCTTGGTGCGCGCGTGGTGGCAGCTGTTGGCCGTTTGCGTTCAATTCGTCCATCGCGTCATGGCAATTCCATATGTTCTCGAAGCCTCCGGCTTCCTTTATGCGCTATAGACCGTTGAAAATTCGCGTACGTTCGCACGCGACAACAAGCCACCGGCAATAAGATAATAACGCGAACTAGACCCCCGTTGGCGAGAGGGTAAAAAGGAAACGAACGCCTCTTGAGCGTTGTTCAACCTCTCGTTCCGACGACGACAGCTATACGATTTCTATATATAATTTCCCTTTTGCCCCGCGTTATATGGTCAGATTTTGCAAAAGAGTCGCCCCGTTAATTCGAAACACACGGAGGTGTGTTTGGACTCGAAACACGTCGCTACGCTACGAGAATAGACCTTCCTGATAGCAGCAGGATTAATGGATTTTCTTGCGTGCCAGGATTTTGAGGAATTATTTCTTGTGCTTTAGCAGACGTTCGCCTTGAAATTCTACCCGGTTAGGTTCAGTTGGTTAAGCTTTAATTGTTGTTTCGTGACATGTAGTGCCCTAGCTTTCGTAAGTTGCGAAAGATATATCAAAAAATGTGGTATAAATTGCAAGTTACGTACACTCTCGTTTATAAGTATCAGGATACCAGCAGAAAATTAAATTTACCTGAGAAATGGTCAGAAGTTATTAAAGTTTTTAACAATTATTATCTGCTTTGAAATTTGTATACAATGATAGATAAAAAATCCAAATATATATATTCAACGTCACTATAATTATCACATTTTTGTGTCTAATAATATCTATTAAATTTCTTGTTCTTTGAAATAAGATTATTCCCCTAATTTCATTAAAACTTCCAAATTTCAATTGAGATTTTACATTCGTAATAAAGTATCACCTCGTGTATGTAACTTGCAACCACATTTATAGCATTTCTCTGTTCTTCCATCTTTTCTCTTTCCATTCATTTCATTATTTCTCACGCTTCTCGAGCTAGTAAAACTAACGGTATATCTTAAATATTATCGTCACCTGTGTGCACTTTAAAACGTAATAACGTAGGGATCCTTTGTGGTGTATCAGCTATTCACGCACGCATAAATTCTTCAGGATCTCGTGGGACATACGTAGCTATGTCAGTTTGAATGTTGTTTCAGGCTGAATGGTAAATTAGTTCGTTTGGTGGTGAAAAGCGTCGCGCTTCGTGAAAATCGGCGCGTTCAAAAGCCAGACAAATCCAAGGGTTTACGTTAAACGCGTCACGCGTGAGATTGTAAAACCGCAACTGCGCTTGTAATGCGTACGGTCGAAATTTAATGGCCCGGATCGACCATGAATGGAACGCAGTTGTGTATCCCCTAACTATGATTCGTATAACGTTAGAAATACGATTTAATCGCCTGTTGGTCCGTGGATTTTATCGATTTTATGATCTGATTCAGATAGAGACGGTTTACTTCTTACTTTATTCTTTATCAGTTACTATATTTCATAGTATTAAGTTTTTCTAGTCGTATGAAAATACCATTAAATAGTGCAAAAACCATTTTTGGATCTGATTTAATCAGTACATAAATTCTACAACAAATATGATGCTATGCGAATACTTTTTTTAGCCGCTGTATTTCTCAAATTATTTGTCTAATGTATCGGTGCTATTTTGTTACAGTGATTGCAATAGAGAGTTTCACATATTTTATACGTAAAAATATTGTGACATAACAATTACACGTTTTGAGAAAGATAATCCACTATATAAAGAAAAAAGTCCAATATTTGATATTTTTAAAATACTCAACTCAATTGTATATAATAATACTCAAATTATATATAATAGAAGACTCAATAAAAACAATCCAAAAAGGACGTTCCATTAATTTCTATCCATTTCAATATGAAAGTTAAAATTTCTCTTTCTATTAAAAATCATATTCTTCTAAAAAATTTAAAAGCATCCAAATTTCTCCTCTCAGTACCGCCTAATTGTTGCTATATTAAACTGGATATTGGAACGGAAGTTTTACTTGATCATCAGTGACAAACAAGCGAGGGTAGAAGTTTAACAAGTTCGATGAACGCACCGAGAATTTTATCTCGCTCGATGAAAATGTACGAGGAACCGATTAATCGAATCGCACGAGGTTTTGATAACACGGAGGTTATTAAAATTCCCCTTGAAAGGACGCAATATCGTGGCCCGCTGTACGTCAATTTGAAAGAACTTCTCGCTAACGCAGTTATCCACGGGCTCACCTTGTTATTTCTTCGTTATTGCCGCTGTATCGTCCGTGAAAGCAAATCTACGGAAGATTATCCGATTAAGCGACTGAGATACTGCTCTGTGTAAATCGAATCATCGAAATAACCAACGCGGAATTATTTTCCGCTTTTGTCGAGCATGGCCGATGAAGTACGCTTTTGTTCCCCTGAAAATTCAATTTCGTTTATCGAAATGACTAAAGGACACACCCGACGCGACGAAATTTCCTTTTCCACCAAGTGCTTGATAATTCTGTTTATGGATTGCACGATTTACTCGTCTGCAGTTAATCTATATTTTGCTATATGAGAGAGTGGAGCGTTTGTCGTTTGTAAATGAAGTTGAGAGGGGAAAAACGCGATAAGTATACTTTTATCGAGTTTCTCACTCTCGTGTCGCTGTATGTATTTGATATGACGTAATTCGAAATGGAAAATATCTGTCGGTTGAGCGTTACGGAAAAATGGATATAACAAATATTATACACCAGTAGATATATAAATTAGCAATACAGTAATTTGAAAATAAAGATATTGATATATTTGTAAATTATTTTAAACTTCAGAAAGCACCGTTTTAAATAATATTTCACGTTCTTAGGAAAACACGTAAACTCCAGAAATTACCGTTTCCAGCTTCGTATTCAATTTCAAAGCGTTTACTAGATGGAATACAGAACGGTATCTGGCAGTTTCTCTCGAGCTCCGGAGTGCAAACTGGTAGGCAAAATGTAAATGAAAAGGACAAACGATTCGTAGTCGACGTAGAATCCTGACGGTGATTAGTTGATTACAAAGTGTATTCACTCTGTGTTTCCATTTTCCAACGGTACATTCTCTAATTACGTGGTTTGTTTTTAGAACAAAGAAAACCTTGTATTCTTTGAACAAGTAAAAAACATCACGACACATTGGCATGGCATCTCGAGTAAATTATGCGTGTCAAAGAAGCAGTGTATAGCGTAATTAACCGTGTTGACATCACTGGCTGCTCTAAATCGCCATTGTGATTTTGCCTGTTAAATCTTTGAACAGAGTTTTTATTGCAGCTTTATGTTCAACGTCGTTTCTATTGTATGTTGAGTGTTTTTGTCATTTTTTAAATTCGTATTGTTATTATACACGTTATTCTATTGTTCGTTGAGATAGAATCTCGTCTCTTGATTACTATCTTATTTTTCTAACGATTCTTCAAATAATAATTGACACAAATTTTTAATCGAAGTTTAAAGAATAGACAAATATTGTTTATCTTATTAAATTATTTATTATTAGATTATTTCACGAACATTATTCAAACTTACTAAAATTTCGCAAAACTGATCGTTCGATCTCAACTGTCACGTTCCATACGAAAGTATTATTATCATCCTATAAACTTTCATGGAGACCCTAAAATTCTCTGATTCAACTTAACTAAAATTCGAAAGGAAGCTTCGAAATAAACGTCGTATATAGAAACAGACGTTCGTTGAGAAGACAAGTTCGTGAAACAATGTATGATCGGATGGTCGAACAAAATTTCACGGAAGCGCAGACGTGAAACGAATTTTCGGCCATAAAGTCATCGACAAGTAATTTTTAGTGGCGTGTAGACGACAGCCTCGAAAAATCGGTCCATTGTAGGCGCGGCTTAATGTCGTCCCGACGTTGGTCCATCGGTTCTATTCAGGTGAAACCTGTCGTCGTCGGTCTAGACTTGCTGGCTGGCCGAACAACCTTTTTCAAGCATGAAGCGCCTCAAATTCAGCGGACCGATCACTAGCTGTGTCTGGGCTTCTTGCTCTAAACCAGAGAACCGTGACTGTTAGACTATCGAACTGCCCGATTGATAACGAATATCGGGCTCCAAGATAACCAATAGCTTCCCTTCCATCGATTGTACATCCTGTGTTTGTGCAAACACTGGGTATAGCATGATTGTAGCAGTTTAGGCTAGGCTATATAGTTCCGTTTGTGTAACTTCTGCCGAAGTTAGAAAATTGTAGTAGAAAATCTTGAATCGTTTAACACGTTTTAGTATTTCGTGTTACGATTTTTTAAAAACGTAGATTATTTTTTCTTGTTTCTTTTTATTGGTAAATATCCAATATCATAAATGGTCTGTAACTTAATATTATTATACATTAATAATATCACAAAGTATTTGTAATGTAACGTTTATTTGGTTCAATTTCGATCAAATATAGATGGGAGAGGAATATGAACGTCAAGAGCAGCGTATGAAATGCGTGTTATAATTCTATAGTAAAATCATTCGAAAGTCAGTACTTGAAGATGTGTTCAGATACGTTCAGTAAATACAAAAAATCTTGTTCAGAAATAATTGAAGTAACTAAAAGAAATCTAATTGAATTTATTCAGAAAATTAAATATTGTCTGTATTACATTGAGAGCGAGACCATTACAATTTTCCTCACGTTTCACATTTTTCCCATAACTTTCTAGCGAACGATTTATTACCTTACGTTCACGCAACGTTTTCATCTTGTTTCTATTTTATAAAATACTCTACATCTAACCTAAAAGCTACAGCGAGCCAAGAGATATCCAGTATGTTCATACATATTAATATCAAAGGCTGGTTGTTTTATTAAGTACACGATACTGGATATTGTATTTTACACATCAAATCTGACGGTATATCAATTAGAAGAATCGAGTGTTGATTATTACATAGAGAATGAGCTTTTAGAATTAAGGCCTCGAAGATAAATGCTTGGTAATGATGAATTTGACGCGGCACTACTTATCAATTAGTGGTTTCATGTAACGCAATGCGTGAATTCATTACGAGTAATTGCAACAGAGATTAACTAATCGAATGCTTACGTGTCTTTCCTCTCTTTTACATCTTCACACGCTTGTTTCTTCTTGCTGCAACTTGTTTTAGACGCAACAGCAAAGGAAGAAAGCTCACGGATTTGCACGTTGTTTCTTGGACAAGTTTCAATGCAATTTACCGATCCTTGTCAGCATCGAAAGGATTATTACGCAGGCAATTAAGCGGCGCGACGCATTATTCAAATTACTCGTCTTTGACGAATAACGCTGGATCATCGATCAAAATATTCCGCATGGTAAACGTCATCTTTTAATTCGACTCGCCATCGATACATTTTCTCGTGGCTGGAAAAAATTCCAATTCCAGTTTACAAGCACGTTACTCGCGCTTGTCGTTCTGACAATATATGATAAAAAGCCACGAGACCGTAAATCGCGCTAATGATGTTTGCCAACAGCTGTATTTCACCATGTCCACCACTTTGGTCCAGCTCGTTCGCAAGTAATTTTCGTTAACATCCTGCAACACGTTTTGTATTTGTCATCTTCCTGTATTTTAGTTATTGCAGTTTGAAATTTCACTTGGCCAGCATTTAAAAATATTATACATGTAAATTTACAAACGTTTTCTATTGCCATTAATTTCAATTTGCAGACCTTTGAATGCGATATGATTCCAGTTTCATAGCTTTTGGTTGCTCTGATTTAATATAAACAACTAGAGTAGTATCAACAACCAATCGAATAGGTTGCTGTAGTAACTAAATTGACCAAAACCAACTCAAAGTCAATCGAAATCAAATCACCTTCTGTAACGTGCAATAAATTCATAGTCAACTGAAATTCGTATTGATAAACATTTTATTCCCATTTCTGTCCTACAAATGTTATTGAAATATAACATTTTTTGTCGTGTGTAATCCTAATATTAAAAGCGTCTGGCTAAATTTTAAATACAGTTTCCATAAGCTACTTTGTCATGAATTTTTCAGTCTCCATTTAATTGTAAATTTTCTCATGGAATATTTCCCTGACAATTTACCGGTTCGCGAAAGAATTCTTTCCGACTGTTTTCTCTAAGAATCGAATAGCTAAAAGATCGATTACGAGACGTAGATTAGAATAGATAAAATGTAAATAGAGACGTAGCAGGTCGACTCGTGTACTCTGTCACGAATTCTTCAAGTTTCATCTAATTGCAAATTTTGTCAAAGCAGGTTCCTCCGACTATTTTATGACGCACGAAAGAATTGCTTCTCTGTGAGAATCGAGTTGCTAACGATCGGAGATCGAGACGCAGTGGGTCGATTCGATTTCGTGCAGTCTGTATCTCGAAGCCGTCCGAGAGTGAAGCACCGGTATGTTTCCCGACCAGACATACCGGTTGATCGAGCAACCTTTTTGAAGCATGAAGCGCAACAAGTTCAACGAAGCGGACGGTGCGTGTCGAGCGGTTCGAAACTCGGAGCTTGGAAAAGTGGACGTCGTACGAAATTATCATCGAACGCGGTGCCATTGTAACGCGTTTTTCATTCGGTTAAAAAAATCGGGGACGGTTGCTTTGAAACAATTCTCTCTTACGAAGGACGTCAGCGTCACGGTTTGTCGACGCTTTCCACGCGACCGTTCAAACAAATCTGCCGGAATCGCTTAGTTCGATCTGCGAAAATAATTCGTTCGAACAGCGTGAAATATAATAAGCGGCGAGCACACGAGAGAGAAAGAGAAGGCAGGAGAAAGAGAGTAATTATAACGTAGAATGTATTGGAGCGATATAGAGGAAAGATGAAATATGTAAAATGAAAGCGTTTGCTCGATGTGACAGCGTATATTTCGTTGGGTGAACTCGTGCGTGTGATAAAACGAGATCGTTACAATGTTTCTTACGTTTCAGTCGTCTTATTTCATTTAACGTTTGATCGTTTTTGACTCGAGTCGATGACTAATGAGGGTTACTTGGAATTGTTAATCTGACGATAAAGAAAACGCTGGAAAGGAAGGAACGAAACGTTTTGAGAGATTATCGAGATACAATACAAGCTGGTTGTTCTCGCGGTGCTGCTGTTCGTTTGATGGAGGATTCACCGTGTAACGTAACAAATTCGAGAAAATTAACCGAGCTAAGATGTTCGTGCCACGAACCAGTTTAGTACGCGTTAGAACGGATCTCTTGTCAGTTGGCACGAAGTAATTTTAAACGTCACTCAAAATATCGTCGGCAGGCCAGGCTACGACTAGTGTAACGAGTATAGTAATCGGTGCATCACGATTTCTGTACTGGAAACGGAGATGGTCGTTGCCCGGACGAAATATCCACTTGGCTGAGTTGTACCGAGCAAATTTCTACCGTTCCTTTATTAACGCAGCAGCGAATGATATTAGAGTTTCTATAACCTGAATTTCAAATTCCAATTTTTACTATTTCCAGCGGTAAAGAACCGTGGAAAAGACGCTTCAAATGTCGTCAATGATAACTCCGAATATGATATAAGGAATAAAAGGGATAAAGATTCAAATGCGTTGCAATAATTCACTGTCCATATTACAATTCATTATTCTATAACAAACATTCACTAACAAATTCTAAGAGGTACTCTAAACCTCAACAAACCTCGTCAAACAATTCCCTAAAAAGGATTCGAATATTACGATTCGTTATTCCACGACAAACGTTTACCAACAAATAAGCGAAACATTTCGCCACTGCCTCCAACCTCCTCGACGAACAAATGATTATTCTATAATAAACATTCATTAAAAAATTCTATAAGATTCTGCAAACCTCGTCGAAGCTCAGCAACGAATTCTTGAAAAAGAATTCGAATCAAATTACGATTTATTATTCCGTAACAAACGTTTACCAACAAATTCCGCTGAGAAACTCTAAACCGCTTGGAACTTCCTCAACGAAACGCAGCTCAAACCAAGGAGAAAAATATAAAGAGATAATCATAGAAATCATGAAAAAGTATCGTCCGGTCTCGAGCGTGTCCCTGGAAAACGAGCGACTACGTAAGCGTGGTTGTAAAAGGAAGGGAAAACTCGCGTTGTGAAATTGTTGCTATCTGTTTTATCCGGCGAACAATACGCTGGCACCGCGTTCAAAAGACTGGCAGTGTATAATGGATGTCGCAACGCGGAGGGTTGTCAGCTCGAGGCCAAAAACGAAGCCATCGTTGGAAGCAGACGCGCCGGCTGGCCGAGCATCCTTCTTCAAGCGCGAAATGCAACGAGCTCAGCGAGGCGGACGCGGAGCGGATCCGCCTAGACGAGCAACAACGTCTAGGAGCTGGAAAAGCGATATCGTGGCGTGTTGTGCCATGCCACGGCGGTGCCAAGTGGAACAGAACGGAACGAGCGTAAGGTTGAAGGAACGAAGAGAGTGGAGCGGTTAGGAGCGGATGAGTCACTCTTACCACGCCGTTCACGCTGCCGATAGTCGGCCTGCCGTGTAACCGGCTGCACGGTGATAGGTCACCGCACCTTGCCTTTCGATCTTCTCAGCTTCCAGACGTTCCACGCTCGCCTCGCGTGTAGACAAGCTGATTTCGTGACGGAACGATTCAAGATTGTCATTGTTTTATTAGGTTGGTGAATATGAAATGACGTTTTCGTTCGAAATAAAACTTCAACAGCACGTAATACGCCGAAGCACGAAAATATTTGAACATTTACGATTGAGATCGAAGTTCTGGGATTCAAAATTTTACAATTTAGGATTGGCGTAGGGTGGGTTCTCTTCTAACGGAGTTCAAAGTGTCGCTTTCTCGTGGAGACTATATTCAAGTTTTGAAATATCTTAATCTTCTGATTTAGTCCTTCGAGTCTTAGAATTTCTTATGTTTCACTTTACAATTAGCGTCACGCGTTTAATATCATCATAGATACAATATCTTTTTTATCTCAAATACACAGGATATGAAGGTTCGTTAAAATCTGATTTCCACATCGACGAGGCAAAAGATTTCATTACTTGCGTCACATTTTCGATTCCCGTAATCAAAACGTGTTGCTTTTCCGCTTTAATCGCATTTACAGTTTCATCATAGATAATAATCCGAATATCATTCACAAGCCAGAGAATCCTTCGTTCGGTGTTTACGATTTCACGATGATATAAACCCATCGTGTCGTAAATTTCTTTATTTTCGAAAGTTGATGCGTACAATCGCGTCGTTAAAGGTTACACCTAAAATCTGTTTCGAGGAACTCCTTAATCTCATTATACGGTACAACTGTGGCGTTGCCACGCGTTCAAGGCTTCTCTAGAGGTCTAGGAAGAATTCTGACAATTAGATAACGCAAGTTTGTACGTTTACACAGACGTTACACGTGGGCGGTTTGCGATTCGTTCAAGTTCCATTGATTTGCACACGCGTCGGTCGTTGCAGGTTTCATCGCGATCTTCAGCTTGATCAGAAGTTGGACTGTCTGCAAGTTAAGTTGAACTCGGTATTTGCACCCCACGCCTACGAGGAATACGACAAAGTGTATCTCGTAAGTTGCTCGTCAGCGTTGGCAACTTCCACTGGGAAAGCTCGTAAAATGCAGCTTGCACTCTCGTAATTGCAGACACGACTCAAGCGAACGGCCCTTTGAAAGTCGAGATCCGTGAAGATGGAAACGCTTCAACGTAACTGTCGTGGGTGCCGTTTCAATCGTAATATCGTGGAATTGTAAAAATTGAAAGCGTCGGTGTTCATCGAATCGCCTCGGAGAAAGGCGACTAGCCTCGTGGCTAGGACGAACGACATTTGTCTCGAAATTGGTAAGCTTTCATCGTCGTCTTTCATTTTTTTTCATCCGTTTGGTAATCGACGTTCGTCGACACGTGGCTAGACACCATCGAGTTTTATTAGCGCGCCTACTTTTTCGACCTTTGCCACCTTGAGACGCTTTCGCGACGTGTACCTCGGCCTCTGCACTTGATGTCGATGACCTCATCACCAAAGCCGCTATTTTCATCTTGACACTCGAGCTTACTTGAAGTGCGAAGTACCGAGGTCAATGTCTCGAGAGAAATCTCCCTTCTCGAAGAATACTCCGTCTTTGATACAACTATCTCTATCAATTCTTGCATCACGTCACTCTTCTTCCTCGTATTTTCGAACGAAACAACTACATCCTCTCTATATCCATCGACCCACGATTCAAAGTTTACCTCCTATTTTCCTCGTCTCTGACGTGGATATCGCACTTAAGTTTCCGTTTCCCTTAACCTCTTCCATTGATAGGCAACGAAACGCGTGTCCGGAATAGGTTCACGTGTCGTACGATGATAATATTCGAGCGTTTTCTGCAATGCAAATGTCAGCCACCTAGTTTCTCCCGGTTGACCCAATCCGAATGCGCTATATCTGTCGCGGTGGCATTTTCATTTGCGCCGAAATGCGCCCGTTCGCGGTTCGAGGAAACGCGGTAGCCGGTCGCTAAACTTTCGTGATAGGTGAGAAGTTCATGCATCTATTAGCGAATCCTCGAGAAACTGATTCCGTGCCACGAGTTGATATGTCAGAGGTCGGCAAAGAATTAACGGACGTGTTCCGGTTTCCGAGGGATCGTCCGGTTCTCCGTGTACCGCAGCACGGATTTACAAATATTCTGCGGTATGATTAATCGACGCGACGCAGGAGCATCGCGTGACACACCGCAGTTCCGTGCATTTTAATTGCCGTTCCATGTCACGCGTATCGTATGCTTCGGGCCAGATGGACTTTGCAACGTGTATCAAGACCGTTTTTAAAAAGGAAAAACCCCGTATTTTTGTTTCATACGTTTATTACCGCGGCTGTCGTGGTTGATCGTTTAAGCACAATTTTTCTATAATTTCTAAGTTACTCACATACGTACATACGTAGGGTAGTGGTAGGATTATTTAATTTAGCTAAGTTTCATCTTGAAATTCAGTCCTTAACTTGGAGAATAATCAAACTTGCGTATTATTAGACGCTGCTGGCTTTTGATGTAATAACCAAAGTACGAGAAAGTAACGTGGACATTGCATTCAGGAAGATAAAGTATTAAAAATGAGAAAATGATTTAGTGGCAAGGTTATATTTGAATCAGGCAGAAGGTTACTTGGATCTAGTAAGGATTTCAGACTTCAATTTTCTGTAAATTTCTTCAATTTAGTGCCAGTATTTGATGTTATTTAATTTTTCAGCCCGCCAGTTTAATATCGAAAAGGACGGCGGTTAAATTAAAGAAGAAGCGATGTTCGTACCGTAACTCCCAGACTTCCCGTTAGCAAAGTATTCATCCGAAACAAAGGCAATCTATTTGGTGGGATTATTCTAAAAGCCAATCATGCTCGCCTGGGTCGCAAGAAAATATCATTTTCGTTCGTAGAATCGTCGTCGGAAGAAAGGTATAACGGCCGCAAATATCAACGCATTGATGACAGGAACTAAGAGGCAGAACAAAGAGAGATCGGAGAGAATACTGAAAGCTAGTTGCAAAAACTGTTCCCAGTGAATCACGGAATCGCTGGAAGTTCCAGGCGAATGAATGCAGCGCGATTAGAACGTTCAGTCACAGCCTGCGCATAAAAGCTCACCAGGGGATGCTGCGCTTGCTGATAACTCGCTAATTAGCGAATAACTTCGCGGGCTGAATGTACACGAGCCGAGAATTAGCAGCAAGTAGCGGCGATGTTCATCGAAAAATAGTTGATCCTCGTGCCACGGTGGATTCTCTAGGAACGTGAAACTCGACTGCGTTCCTCCCGTTTTCTTTTTTTTTTTTTTTCTTTTGTATTTCGAAGTATTTTGATCGTTGCCGATTTCTGGCACGAACATTTCGAGCAAACTCCTCTTACGATTAATTCGACCGTACGTAGTATTCTATCGTTTCGAATATGATTTTTGATGTCATGTAAAACAGAGTTGTCCAATTGTATCTACGCTCACTTTTCACCTCGATTATGCACGTAATGTTGTTAGATCATATCGTGCTTCATACGTTATTAAGGAATTAAACGACAAATATATTTGACTTAAATAATCCTGTTCTTAATTTTAATCTTTTCTACAAAAAGATCAGAAAAGGTGCGTTTCTATAAATCAACAAATAAACAGTTTTCTACAGTTTAACAAACTGAAAGAGAATTTGGTTTTCAAAGAGTTGGAAATCATACGGGAAGAAAATATATAAAATAGAAGTGAAATACTAAAGTAATGAAATTCATAGGACGGAACGATATTTACCTCGTCGCAATGCAGCGAAGTTTATTCCTACGTAACAGAAAGATTATAAAAAGCTTGGCAAATCGCCAGCTAAACGATGGAACAATAAACGTTATTAGGATGTGAACTATCAATCGAAAGTTAGATTTCGTAGATTAAATCCCGGCACCTTCGCCTCGGTGCGAACTCGAACGAAAGAGAAATCGAGGAGTAAACAAGCAAGCATACGGTGGTAATAACATGCGTCTCTTAATCCGGTTCGTAAATTATTGCTGGCTAGATCGTAGATATCACGATATCATCCCGTCGGTCATTCATTCGCGATGATTTGTCCGACAAGCGCGTAGCGCGAGCAAAAACGTGTACCATTCATTATACGAAGTTGTTTCTTGAACGCCGACGTCTAACGACTAGCGCGTATCGGTTCATTAGCAGCTTAGAAAGAATATTAATCGATTAAGGTCCGGTAATCTGATTCGTTCCGCGACCAACTGGTGTTACTGATTGTGCTACATACTCTAAAACGATCTTTCGAAACAATCGTTATACATATTGTTCTCGTTCCTTGAGAAAGTTTCTTTCTGTCTTTCGTGCAGAAAATAACGTTTCTAATATCTCCTTTAGATTAGTCAAGTCAGTCGAGGTTGATCAACGTGAAGCAACTTTGTCCGAGCGTAAATTTGACGTTTTAGTTGATTTGAAATTCGCTCTTAATTCTTTTAAGCTGAAGAAACTGAGTCGATGTTACAACCATTGCTTGATTTGGAAGGAAGAACAATCGGTATATACACTATGTTAACCATTCATTTTCTATTATGTATCTACTTGAATTGTGGTTACTTGATTTCAAGTCAAGTGAACACAGACTGGAAGTCGAGCATAAATTTGAAGTCAAATCGCTCGTACGAATACAAATACAAAATCAAGTTGCCGATTCTAGCCTTGTTTAAGCGACTTAAATTCGTCCACCACGACTAATTTGAACGAGACTACACGGAATCGTGATTCTTTGAAGTTTCGTTTCCTTTCGTTTGCCGTACGATGCTATTTATACAAGTTTCATCCATCCGTGTATTAAGTGATTTCTCTTCCCGCAAACCCCCATTGATTACGACATCGAGATATCCGACACGGGATTTTCCTAGCCGTACTCTCTCGTAAATTTCACGATCCGCCATTAATCTCTTTTCGCGTGGCTCGTTCTTCTCTCGATTCGAAATACCTTTCTTCCCTTGTAACCATTCATTGGCAATCTTGCACTCGCCTTTATTTATATCACTGCCGTTGTATCTGACAAGGAAACGTCTCCTTCATTTACGACTCGCGAACCTCTTAACCAAAACGAATCAAATTGTCTGAAGAACAAACAGGAAAGACGGTCGCCATAGACGCAGACGGTTAATTGCTTTTCCTTCGTACACGTTGCTACACGCTAATTTCATTTTAACACCAGGCTAAAGCTCAACAAACCTCTCTAGTGCCTGTTCCTCCTCGCTCGTTAGCTTCTCGTCCACGCTTTATATTATCGGTTTAATCGTTTTCCTCTCCACCCGTATCCTCTGTTTTTCTCTATCCTTCCACGCCTTCTCGTTCCAAGCTACTTCATACGAGCTCTTCACACAATCTCTATATTCGTTCGTTTATCGTGATTTAGAACGGGGCGTTAAGCTCTCCGCGATAATTTTCCAGTGACTGGTGTCGTTTCATCGTGACAATTTTTGTTATAGTATTTTCGAAAGGGTGAAAACATAGGAGTATGACGACGTTTCAATAAAAAAAAAATTAAAAATTAAACTGTAATCGGGCGTATGTATGTTGAAAATAATTTTAGAATAGAATACATTAGAATACCAGATAACTCGACGACTACCATTCGAATGACGCGTATTTTCCATGCAATGTATCTTAATATCCATATATGCTCCTTTTTTAATCTCTCAATTGTTTCAATCGCTTTGAGCAACCTACGCAAATATTATCAAACGGACGCATTCGCATAAAAACTTGGATATTCGAAGGTTGAATTTCCTAGAAAACATACGTCTTATTGAGATATGTATAATTTTGTGTGCTAGACTAGATTAGCCGCGTAGTAATGACACACGTATGTGGATATTAGTGCGTGGAAATATGTGTGTGTGCGGCGTCTCGAAAAACAGATGAATGTAACTGTTCCGTTGGCAGTGTAGTATGGAAGATGGTGAGGCAAAGAAAGTGCCGAGACGCGTGCAATATCGACGAAGATCTTGGAAATCGTTTATTAAATAAATCTAAAACTATTTTAATATGAATTCTAAATGCAATCTTAGTGTTCCTTTACTTTTATTTCGGCAATTAAGGTACACGATTCTCAACACGCAGTAGCTCAAGAAGCATATTTCTAAACAACCTTCAATTGTCTCATTCGCGCAGGTACTTACGCCATTGTATATAAGTATTTGGGTACCTGTACATGATGCAATTCCATCGAAAGAGTAACACCTCTGTTATATTTTCAGTTATAATCGAAGAATGTTCCCGATGAATTCCTATACTCCGTGTCATAATTGGGATTAAATGCTCTGCTAAGCTTAAATCGAAACGAACAATATACTTACCTGCATCGCTCAAATTCCATATTCATCTCTAACAAATAGCTAACATCTCAGAAACTTCATATAATCTTTTCGGAATGTGGCTGGGAACGAATACTTTAATGGCTCTAATATTCCAACATTAAACAGGCACGCTTGGTGCCACGTATCTCAGGTGTCTGCAGGACCAATGTGCATCCATCTCAAATTATTGCCATTTTATTTATGCCGATTAGTATTAACTATTGCTTTTATCAGTATTTGCTAACAACAGATCTAAAGACGTTTGCAGTAATTTAGAAGCGTCCATATACTTATGTACGATAATGTGCACGACAGAAATATCAGCTTAAAGAGAATCAATTTCTACTACTACAGACCCTGACAAAAAGTTTCTCATCAGACGCGCCAATACAAAATTTACTAAAAACATTCATGTTTCGTAATAAATAGAAGTTTATAATATATATTGCTCATTTATTCATAGAAGTATTTATATATAATATAAATTTGTTGACAATATATATATATTGTTCCTAGTAATGAATGTTCCTAGTAAAATTCCTATTACTGTGCCTGATTGAAAGCTTTTTATTAGTAGTTGTGTATCGTTCGTAGCATCAAATAGAAAGATGTAAATCCGCAAATGAATTTCGCCTACGCCTTGACGCTTTATCTAGTAGCTATCCACGTTAAATTGCTATTTCATTAACCACTTCTTCTCCCTTCTTTCGCGTCCCCCCTTCTGCCTGTATCGTTTGTTTTACGACGTGATCCGTCGTTCTAGCTGCGTCCCCAGAGCTCGCTTCCGTGTACATAATGCAAGGCGAGCGCGTCGCGGCTAATGTAAATTAAGCCGTGCATGCATATTAAGTACGCGTTGTCCGCCGCGTAACGGATGCACCGTGATATAATCTCAGTGTAACACATTCGCGGAGAACGAGCGAGCGCGCGTTAAATTATTCGCGGCTACATCCGCGGAACGGTACTTCGATAGGACGCATCGTTGCGTCTTCGATCCCTTGGCTTAACGAGCCGAGCCGAGTCGACGCGTCGCGACGCCGCCCCATGCACGACACTGAGAAGATGGTCGGACCAACGATCACAGAACTCTCTTCCCTCGTCGAGTCTGCGAAAGACCTTTTCCTCTTCGTGTTCCTGATTTATGGAATCTCGTTTGAAGGAGGCGTGTAGCACGCGGTAGTCGAGGGTTCGTTCACGCGTGTTCAACGTTCAGGAACCGGCGATCTGGTTGTCGGTTGGATTGTTTGAATTCTGTGTTGCTGTTTCTCTGCTGGACAGTGAATGATGGAACTGTTTTCTAGTGTGGCGTTCAGTCTACTAGCTGAATCGATGCCTCTCTTTAATCGGAAGTTTTAGAGTTGCGAATTGTACGTTCAACACGTTGATTGATAGCGAATGATTGATCGTATCGTTCAAACTAAGTAAATGATCGTATCGAAAGAAATGTTCAACGCTTCCAGTGTTACGATGTTGTAAAGTAGTAAATACGTCCTGAGGCGATTAAACAACGATGGATTTATTAAATTGTTTGAATCGTTCGACGTAAGTCGTTCATGGATTGTGAAACCAACTTTGAGCAACGATAGTGCAACGCGATTCGTCGCTTTCCAGTTTTTTCGAGTTTCATCCATCGGTGTACGTTCACGCACGGTGATGAGCTCGTAGAAAACGTTTCCTGTAAACAGTAATGAATCATCAGCGTAGAATTAAATTAAGTGTTAACCGTAGCGCAAGAAGCGTGACGCGTCGACCGACGGTTCGTGTTTCTCGATTAACTTCATTTCCAACGCGATACGGCCTTTGATTTTGCATTACGTAATCCCGCCTGAGGCCCGGCCAAAGATGTGTGCTAACGATTAGGATTATGCAGCGCGCTAGATCGCGATTAGAACGATTATGTAAGGAAATACAGCAATAATATTGAATAAGACTGGTCCGGACTGGCATTTAAATTCGCCAGTGTTTGTCTCTGGTCTCGCGAGCCGGTTTTTCGAGTAACGCCACTAAACTACCGTGCCGAGCGACGATATGCAAAACTATTCAAATCAGATGCATTAGGATCCGTTACGCGTGATATTTTTTCAAAAGGCAGAAAATCGAAGCGTATTCGAAGAAAGAGACGTTCAGTGTCTTTCGCAGATTAAAAGAACTGCACCGTCTTGCTCGATGGAATTCATTCACAAGTATTAATAAACATCTTTGCATAATATCGGTAAACAAATTTTTCAAATGATAAGTTATTTGATTGTTCTATTCGACGTAAAATTGTAAAATCGAAAAAGGAAAACCTATAACTTGTAACTTATAACTTGTCAATGGAGTAGTAATTAGTTAGTAACTTATTATGTAAGAGAGCCGTAAGCGATAAAATCGAAATAATTCATGGGCGGTCTTGTTGCCGTTTGTGATTCATTTTATGGACTTTAGACGGGGACTTATCCGACGTTGTACCTGGATTAAAGTTATTGGAGCGGCAGAAACCGTTCCAGAATGATACTCGTAAAATGCGTCGTAGAATATTAAAGTCCTGTGTCTGTGTGTCTGGAACAGTTGGCAGTGGTTCTACAGGACGAGGCGCATTTAAACTGAAATTAAATCGCTAGCCTACTACTTGGCAACCTTCGCCGTCCGCTAATTTAGACCACCGGCAAAGTAATTCTCTCACACATTTTTCACGATTATCACCGCTGGAAACCGGGCTAGATCGTTTTTCATCAGAAGGATGCAATTAGCTCCGAACACCTTGGAAGTGGGACGCCTTTTCTTCTCGGATTCTACTCCGTGAACTGCTCCTTGTCTCGTATACGTTACACGCTCTGGTTTAACTATCGTGAACAAGACAAAACGTCAAGTGGATCTGCGGTTGGCTTTGTTCTCCTTGTATAATTAATGATTCTTAATTAAAGATTCTTCGACCATAAGTGTAAAATGTTTACTACGAATAATAGATTTTAATTCTCTTCCCGTCTCTTCCTTCTTTTTATTTTTGCTTTTTCATGCTTCTAACCCTTTCGTTTCTTCACCTTCCTTTTCTTCTATCTAGTTTTCTTCGTTCTTTGTCTTTTTAATACTTCGTTCTCTTTTTAGAGAATCTACTTCTGAAAAAATAAATAATAAATTGACCAAGTTTCATGGAACTCAGAGATATAACCGTGAAGACAAGGAATATTTTAACGCCTCCGATACTATAATACTCCGACTATAAGAAATAGCTGGAAAATTTACAGCAAATTCAAGAACCTATCTTTAATTCCAGAATCAAATATAAAAATATAAGAATTTTACCGATACGAGATTGCTTGATAACGCGGTGAACCTTAACGTTTCTTTCCCACAGAAAATAGATGTGATTCCTCGTGTTTTTTCCCTGTGATCTTCGCTTCTGTAATCTTTCCTTTCTAACTCGATGATCCACCGCATTCGTTTGGACGCAGCCAGGTTTAATTCTCCGCTCAATAGAATCACCGTATACCTCGAATTCGCAAATCGAACGTTTGTCGCGGTTTTACCTGGAGATCACGAGAACGGTAGTTCGGCCTTTGACATCGGAGAGGTTCATGTCGTTGTTTGGTTGCCCCGTGACACAGCCACGGATGATAGGATTGAGCGATTAGGCAGAATCCAACGGTTCACAGATTCCTATCGTATCTACACGCCGCGGCGATGCTCGATGTCGACCACCGATATCTCGACTCGTTCGAAGCAACCCTGTGGTTCTCGTTTCGACCCTCTATCTAATAGCTAGTGGAACGTGCGAGAGTAGTCCGAAAACGCGCATAGTTCCGGCTTTACAGGACTTTACAGGGTACTCGTTTTGTATTCAACGCTCGTCGCTCGTCGACGTGAGTTAGATTCGTTTAAAATAGTCCGCTGGACGCCTCGCGTATTATTTCTATCACGGCCGCTTTCATTCTCTTGGAAATCTGAGCAGGTAACACGAAGGTAGCGTGTTCGTGGATGAAGCGAAGCATCGTGAATTTTGACAATTGAGTTGATAGATCGGAGATAAAAATAGGTGGATAGATAGTGGAAATAGGTATTGGTCACGTTTCGTTAAGTATAGCTTGTTTGCACAAAAATGTCAATATTAATTCCAATTATTTAGAGAATAATACGTGTAGCATAAGAGTATGTAGTAGATGTTCGGAATTTTGAGCAGACAGGCCCATTCTCTTCTTTAGGAAATTCCAAATTACATGTTCTCCCCGAGCTGTAAACCTAATAACTCCGAGGTCAGAAAATAAAAGACCCCGCGAAAGGACCAGCCAAAAGGACACGATAGACAGACGAAACCCAACGACTGGTAGGAAGAATCAGCAACATAGGAGGACAGTTCATCAACAGACATCGTACCGTACGGTGCAACAAACTTACCACCGCTGTGTTCACATCACACTTTACTTTAATACAACCTCCTCCACCTTGAGCGTTAATTCATTCGAGGTACGCGATATCGACCGATCGGTTTGACTTGACCGGTTGCTCTTTAGTTGATAATTTGCAACAGTAGATAAAACTTGAATATATAACAATGATGCTAATTTCGTTAAACTTTACTGATATCACTGTTAAATAGATAGTAGATTTATATTGTACGTGCGAGAGTGAGGGAGCAAAGAGCGAGCAGACACATGTATGTATCCCCTCCCTAGAGTATATGTGAGAGTCGCAAGACAGGTCTCAGTTGAGACAAAAGAGCGACTAGAAGGAAAAAAACAAGCGAGTGAGAGTGTCTTCTAGCCCTTCGGAGAGTGATCCACGTGTAGAGTTAAATTTAGTTAATATGTAAATAAAGTTTAACTTTTTATTCTCTCCAAATTCTCTCCATACCTCGTCATTCACTAATTTTTGTCCCTGATCAGTTGCGTAAAGTTATTCCCACGCTCTATCTCGATTTCAACTCTGTTTCTAATCGATTTTACTTGTGTAAAATATTACTAAATTTCTTAGAACCATCCGTGCGTAGTTTACGAGACACAAAAATTCACGAAGTAAATATATTACAAGCAAAACTACCGAAGTGCTTAAAGCAACACGACCTTGGCTACGAATTCAAAGTGAACTTCAAACGAGGTAGACAAAACCCTTTTGTAACAACGTTGAACAGATCGATCGATCTGATCTTCTAGACGAAACGTTTGACTTCGTAGAAACAGTTCGAACGTTTTACGATATGTGTCGCAGCAGGTTGTTGGACAACGAAACATATCAGATAAAGGAACGATTAAGGGCCTTTACTCCGAGATGTAAAATATCCAGCAGAATAGAGGGATATATGAGTCGGAAGTTTTACGATTGTCGATATCGATCTACGTTCGTCCAACTGCCTTGATACTTGCACGCGCAACCCTGAAATTGAAAGCAAGTCCATGGGTATGCTCGTGACAAAGCTATAGGAATGAAACGTCGTGTATCTGTCTGCCCTCTGGGAGGGTTCTCACGGCGGAACGCTAGATGCTGGTGCAAGACATCAGATATCAGCTAGTCTTGTAACGATGACGCAACCCTATCTCCAGGATCACCAGACGAAATAATGCGTTTGATGGTAACGAGGTACGCGACGTGAAGAGAAATTCCTTGAGAGGCCTTCGTCTCTTCTTTGTGATTTACTGGAATAATGTCTCGAGCTCCTAACAAAGAAGTTAATTTACGAAACTTTCTTTCTCGAGGATATATCTCTTCGTAAATCGACTCGAGGTATCGAAAATATTTCAAAATACTTAAGCAATCGATTAATTAATCATTATATTAGTACGATTTCACTATTCTTACGTTGATTATATTCTTGCGACCATTCCTGTGTAAGTCTTTAGATTTCTTTCAAATTTTATCAACGTAATCACGATTATCGTCCCGTTACACTGTTAAGCATTTCTTGTAATATTTCTTTCTTTTCTCTGGTAATTTTATTAAATTTGGCACGATAGACGGAATTTGTCCACAAAAGTATTTTAACACGTTCGTCATCCAGCGTGATTCGGCTAAGTTTCCTGCGGGGCCCAAATCCAACAGCCGATACGCAGAACGTAAATAGAGCAACAAGCGAGTATTCATTGTTTATCGCCTTCGATTCATTGTAAAGAAAAAATTATTTAATTCTGAAATGGAGAAAGCGATAAGCTTTCCAGCTAGGCAGATATCTCAGATCTTTCATTTAGTCGAGAAGCATTTTTTCATCCTCAAAATGTTCGGTAAACAGCGTGAAAATATATTTGAAAGTGAGAAGAGTAGTGATGACGAAGTCTACAACTATTGTTCGAAGTGCCCAAAATCACTCCAAGTGTGTTTGGAATGTTTTAACAATTACCATGCGATATAGCATAATGTAATATTTTATCCAGAATATAAATTAATAAAAACTATGGTATAATGTGATTTTAATATTTTTATGTTGTATATCCTTTTTATAGTATCCTATATTTAATTAACTTAATCAAGAAGAGCGTCATCCATACTTGGGTGACGGGGACCCACAGAAGTATACCCCTCACACAAATATGGGTGACGTGGCGACGAACGTGTTAAGACTTCAAATGCTTTCCAGATAAGTTATCTAGATGATGAATTACAGTATCCGGACCGAAAAATTTACAATTTTGATACTTTAGGTCTCTAAAGTCGAAAACGAGGATTATTTTTCATGGATTTGTACGGTTTTAAAAATTCTATCTTATGAACATTTGCCACAGCCAATGCCGATATTTCAGATGCCAATTTGGCCATACTCGAATAAAAAATAATCCAAGCCTCATTCAACACCCACGATCCAAACGCATGCAGAGTAAGCCACGCAACGGGTTAAGAATATCAAATTTTGCGAAAGGTATCGTCAAAATCCACGAGAAAGTCACACACGTCAATGGGTTGACCGAAATTTATTGCGCCTTGTTTCCGTGCAAATCCGACTTGAAAAAATTACTCTAGCCGAATATTTTGCCGAATATTTTACTATACTAGAGCCTAAGTTTCTACAGGTATTGTACAATAAACTTTCTAAATACGCAGTTCATCCTAGGCATCGCATAGTTAGGATTCTTCTCTGCAACTGTTATCGCGATTAATTCAAGTATTCTCAAGTTTCCAAAGAAGATTAAAATTGTACGTTTCACTTAGCTTCTGGCAGTTTCCGTAAGAGAAGAAAGATGATTCTTTGTTTATCGTGGCGTCAAGCCGGAGAAGCATATTTCATACTTGCTACCCTCGTCGATAAATAACGCGTAACGATTTGAAAAAGACCTCCTTTATAAATTTTGCCAGGCTCCTTTATAAATTGCCGATGTCGTTCGGGTATTTCCCATTCTTTCTGCCATGGGACACGTAAATATTTACAGGAATTGGCCCGCGATAAAGAAGGTTCTGGCACGAAGCAATGGACAAAGGTCAAGCAGCCACGAAGGAGTAACGATTCCAGCCGATCGTACATCAGAATACTTATACGCGGACCTTTTTGGACTCGACCCGAAAACAGAGAGGTCAGAGATGGACCACACGCGTGGCGCGTACTACCTGATCCGTGGCTGGGAATCCTTTCACAAGTCCCGATCTCTGTAATGCCTCATACACCTCTTCGTATCGCCGATAACTCTTCCGTTCTTTCGTCCTTTTTCCTGTTTTCATCTTTTTGAAGCTTTACTTTCTCGTTTGTTGGCGAACCGAGTAATCGAGTTGAAAGGAATGAAATAAACAACGGACACTCGGAATGGATAGTAGGAAACGACGATAGTATTGAAGCGACAATCGCGATAAACGCGACGTGTTTTTCGTACGAGCGTCAATTCGTAAGCGTAGAAATTTCTGTTTCTATCACCTATGCTATTTCTCTCTTCCTAAACAGAAATCGTTCGAAACAATCGCGCGTACCTCGTTTTTCCACTATTTTTATTTCAAGAGTTTTGTTCCGTTCTGTCCTGTCAAAAATGGGAACGTAATCTATCGTAAAAAAAACACTCGCTGGGTTTTGATTAAAAAACTTCAATATAGACAGAGGTAGGAGAAAAATTCCAGTAATATAGGAAATTTCGGATAACAAAAATCCATGGAAATTCTAGCTTAATGCTTCCGTGGGCGTAACGCGATTTTTTAAAAATCAGTTCGTTCTTCTTCACGGGCCGCTATACGTTTTACATTCAAATATATAAAATACACAACGTAAAAAAAAAAATCCACGGCGACATGTTCAAACCCTTCGGTAGCCCTCGATTAGTACAAATAGACGAACAAGTCCTTCACGAGTCATTAGTAGTGCGAACAAATATCGGTATCGAGTCAGTAAGTAAATCAGTCAGAGCGAACTAGTATTACGAATCAATCTTATAACGAGTATCATCAAGCGAACGACGCTTGCGATTAATTTTGTATTCCACAGTTTAAAATACCTGTAAATATAGTTGTTAAATTAACTCGTCTTATTATTGATTTAACGAAGAACGCGTTACACCGTCCACCACACGCTTATGAGAATACGTGGGCGGTAGATTTCCTTCTCGTTTCTCCTCTCTTCTCGATTTCGTTGGTCCCTTTGTTTTTACCATTGATCCTTATTGCATCGCCCGGCATGGTGTCGTTAAGACGTATCTCATTGTCATAGACGGCACATAAACCATCCACATGGTGGCCTGTTAATACGGCGACATGTTTTACCGCCGGAAGAATTCGCGTATCGGAGATGCAACGCGCCATTCCAACCGGCGTTTGATAAATGCGCGACGTGTTGGTACACGGTCGCGGCGATTTCGCCTAAGAAATTATTGGATTTTCGGTGTAACACGTGGCAATACCATAATCCCTTGCGCGTTAAAGCTTGTCGATGGTAAGAACGATCGCGAACCCGCGTGTTCTACTACGTGCACTTCATGGATGAGAATAAACGAGCTTGGAATTATTTATCCCTCGTAAAGGGATGGTCATATTGCCTTTTGTTTATAGAAGCATGAAAACGAATGACGCGTTTGACTTATTATTCAGTCCTCTTAATCACGAAAAACAAGCAGTAGGAGGATGATAAACGAGTATGAGATAACATTATGGACGTCGAGGGTAATTGGAAGATTAAAGGGTGAAGAAGTTGATTTATGCAAGAGGCTATTAACCCCTGATCTTATGACTTTTCCGGTAACTACTTAAGGTTTAAGTGGTCGTTAGGTATTCTTTATCATAATATCGTTCGCATAATCTGTATTTAAAGATTTGCAGTTCAAAGGATTAAAGTCGAAGTTGAAACTAAACTTTATTAGTAATACAGTTGGCGATTGTTAAATCGTAACCATAACACGTATCACGACAATGACACGATATGATAAAGCAAGGTTGAGTTTCGATTACGAACATACAGCAAATTATTGCTAACGAGTCTCTGGAACTGCTCTCTTTACTTATGAATTATTTCTTTTCTCTGTTGCAGGTAAGGAACAATTCTGCGATGTTAAAATGCCATCTGCAAATATTTATCCTCGTGATGTTGAATCGCCGGGGATACTCCAAACCTGTAAGCGATAGAATCGTCTTGAAAAGAATTTTCGTTTAACGTGTACCTAGTTTCAAAACCGAAAAGCTAATTCCACCGATAAGATTCTTCGAAGAAATCACTTTGCTTCATCAATTTTTCTCGTTAAACGAATGTTTGCTCGGTTTTCATACGCGTTTCTTATGTTCTTATCGTGTATCTTCGTTGCCACGGAAGATAATTGGGTAGACCGCGAGAGTTTACATAGTATCGATGTTTATCTTTCGCATAATAGCGTAGGTTCCTACTGGAAAAAGCAGTATGGCGCACAATATGTTAGAGCGTGGCACCAAGTTACGCCACGGTCGAAACTATTTGGACAGTCTGTTTGAACAATCGATTTCGATTCGATCATTGATACCGGCCTGTCCTATTTAAGGCTGAACGAGGATCTGCAATATTCATGCAGCCCACCGCGCTTAGGGTCACGATCTATTGGAAAGATTTACTACCGTGCCAACCCTTAGTTTCTGGTTCCTAGCTGGTTCTTGGCCCTTTGAAACTTTTAACTGATTCTGTATATTTACTTTAACTTGGACATACTAGAAGACTTGTAACATTTCAAGCAAGAACTTGGTAGAATCGATATCAAAAATAGATATAGATCGGAATTGACGATTATCAGAATCGATGATGATCATATATAATTGAATTTATTGATACATTTATCGCGACTGTTTTATATTTTCCTAAAAATTAAGAAACTTTCTAACGATACAGAACTAACGATGACTAACTAATTATCTAGCGATTGATTGGAAAATGATACGAAGAACGTAACGGTGATAAAATGTAATCTACGAATTTGAGAGTTTAGCTACGTTTAAAGCTTCTGATATTTAACAAGTATTTCGTTCCAGTTTAAGTAGATGCAATTTTATCTGCGCGAAGGTCTCGAGGCAACCTCTGAATCACAGAAGACCGAAATATAATGTTCGGCGAAGCAAGAATCAAAATGAATTTAGTAGTCAGAGAGCCGGCTGGAACTTGCTTTCCTAAATTATTTGCACGTTTTGCATGCCAGATGATGCGACCCGTAAACTATTAGGAACGAACACAAGTGGCACTTTGAGATAGTCGGTCGATTACGAGCTCGTTTTATGCCCCCGTGGATAGGAATATAAACTGTGGCTTCTGCGGTTCCCTCCTATCGAGTTATTCAACGATATCGCCACGTCTTGTTTGCATTTTGTATCGTGCGTTCTCTCTGTAAATCACGATTCGGTCGTTTTCAACAACTTCCTGCGTTCCGCGAAAATTGTACATTCTCTGATATTCCAGAGAAGTTTCTTCGTTCGACGAATTAACAGAAGCGAAATAGGCGGAGCAAGCAACGTTCACGATCGAACTAAATTTCCAATTAGCAGCTAGTTTTGCCCGATTCATGGAAATTAAAGCAACTTATATATTCGTTGGCCACGAACGTTTCAGTAACACGCGTATCTCGTGTCGTTATTTGTCGAGAGTTGCGTTGAAAAAAGCCAGCGTCCGGATGAAACGCGCAGCAGCCAAGTTTGTTTGGAAATTTGATGCAGAGGCGAATCGAAAAACGTTGGATGCAAGTTTTAAAGCTCGAACGTTGTAAATTATTTCGCGTTCTTCCGTGCGGCCGGGGAATCGAAACGCGTAACAACCACGTTGAATTATGATCGAATTTCCGTCGGAAAATACGGGCCAACGGAGAGACGAAGAACGAATTAGATATAGAAATATACTGGTTAGTCGGTTGATTCTAGGCGAATAAGAAAATATGGATCTCGTTAGTTTTGGTCCCCGCGCGTACGTTCTATTTCCGATTTTAATGGCGTACGCTTTTTTATCATTACTTCATTTCCCAGGAAATATTGGTGGATATTTCCCTCTCCCTCTCGTGATTTATCTCTTTGAAAGTAGAAAATCTTCGTTCGCGCTTTGTTACATGAGAAATTAATCGCAACGATCGTTTTGAATTTGTTAAACAACATTCGTTGAAAGAATTGTCCTTTGGCAGAGCAAACGAAAACGACGGTTTGATGATTTTATTCCGATCTGTTTTTTCTTTCGCTTTGTCCTTTCCGGATGGACGTTGATGTTTGTACACTTTTATCCTACAACAAGATCATTGTAATCGAATATTCGATACGATGCCACGTTTCATCGCTTGTTCAAACTTGTGCGAAAGTAAAATAACAACAAACGGAAAAGCTGAAAGCTTTTTCAGTTTAAAAGAAAGAAAAAATGTTGTTTGGTTTAAATTGAGAAACTGAGATCCGTAGGTAAAATATCAGAGAAGTTGGGCAATTTTTACTCATACAAATAGCATTGCGTCAATATTCCATCGTTTGTACCTATATGCAGGTTTATTGAACTAGTATCTCCGAGTTTGATACAGAAATAATACCTTGCATATTGATGTATTTATTCCAAATAGGAAATCGACTCTGAAGAGAATTATTTTTCTTCTAAATTCCAACTTTCCTGATTTGTATTCAATGATTAACTATAAAAATCTTACTTGCTATTTTTATTAGGTTGGTACATGTATGACATATTGCTTTTTACAATAATACTTCAACCACATTATTCTTCTTCGAACTATAATTGCGATTAAACTTAAATACAATGCTTTGGACATTTTGTATATTTTTATATATTTGTACATTACAGTCGAATCTCTATAACTCGAAAACCGTTGCAATGCTACAATTTTATTAATTCCCCGTCGGTCCGCCGCGAAAATCTCTAGAAGCCGAAAAAAATGTTACTTTAACTCGAATTATT
Organism: Bombus sonorus; assembly: GCA_029958995.1. Lineage (NCBI taxonomy): Eukaryota > Metazoa > Arthropoda > Insecta > Hymenoptera > Apidae > Bombus > Bombus sonorus. The sequence goes on along the minus strand of JARWAU010000001.1, from coordinate 23,013,587 downwards.
TGCCACATGTCCAGCTGCATTATTTTATCTCTGTTATTCGAGCTTAGAATAGCTAGACCTCTACAAGTCGAAGTTTACCTCTGCAAATGAAACTTTTATCGTTGTTCGCTCTGCAGCTCGATGTGTACCATCTATAACTATGCTATGCGTCACAAGATGTGAGAACCAATCAATCGATATTGTTGTCTCCTTTCCTCCAACTGTTAGGATTCTTTCGAATGACATAAGACGGCAAACGTAAAACGACGTAAACCTTCCATATCCATGGAAGCTAATCGTTTCTCGTCAGGCTAATAACTAATAATTAAAAAAATAATTACTACTATCTCGCGCGTCTTTAAGCGTTACATTTATATGCGTCGAATAAAATTAATTTTAAGAGAAAGGTTAGAATACTAAAGCTTTCTGAGAAGTTAAATACAACTGTACCTTCGTACAAAGCTTCTTTCTTCTTCGTTAAACCTTCTTTATTTGGAAATTTTGATAAGTCGAATACGATTCGAAGATTTTAGCTCTTCCCTTGAGATTCGAGTTAACTAAGCTCGAATGTATATGCATCTTTTCAAGTAACTGTAATACCCAGGCTATAGTCACAAGAAATTGTAAAAAGTAAACTGCAGATGTTCATCTATTTACGGGGGACTTAAAAAATGCACAAATTTGCGGAATAAATCTCTGTTTAGTCCTTTTGTTTCTATCTGTCACAAGTTTGCACGCCGTTTTTCGTCACTCCCCAAAACAAAAAAATGTCTACACCATCCAACCGCTTGTGGAACCATAAACTGACGTAGCCCTGTAACTGTTTTTTGCTCCGTCAAACAAAACTGTGACATTTTTGTCACTCGCGTTTCACGAAATACTGAAATCTCGCGCGCTGTGTAATTGTTCGATGAAAGTGCAGGCCATTCTACTCGGTACCATTTCGCCAGCTGCATTCAGCGTATCCAGTGGCGCAGTTCGCGAGAATCGTCGGCAACGTGGAAGCGTGCTCGCAGATAAGCGCCATAAAACGTCTGTCAGCGCCGTTGGCACAGGCCACAGGTAGAATGGGAAGCTTGTCAGGCCGTGTAATGAATTTATTGTCGGTTGAAAGAAGGGTACTCGTGCCGCGAGCGACACGAGCTCGGATAAGATAACCGCGGAACGAGATTAGTTTGTTCGTACGGTTTTCTGTTTTGCAGAGGATCGCGATCGTTTCAAGGCGAAAATGGAAAATCGCGACCGATTAGTCGCAGAGAGACAGTCCGCGCGTGCTCGTTACACGCCTTGAACGAGAAAACCTGAATGGCGGTTGGTTTTCAATGGGGACGAAAGCACGAGATAGGAAACTTGTTTAGCGGAATATGTTTTTATGCCGCTATGGAAGCTTTTGACGGAGAGTCGAGAGATCAGCATTCTGTTTTAAATTGCCAGAGCTTGTATTCATTGTCTCGGACGTGTATTGTTAGCTTTCGATCGCGGACTTTTGAGAAAGCTGAAGAGTAGACTTTAGAAGCTGACTGTTTTTGGAGCAGCGAAAGAGGATTATAACCGTTGGCCTGTTTCACCAATGTATCGTATTATACAATTGTAGTATAAACTTTGTTTGTTGATCATTTATTTGCATATTGAAAGAATAAGAAAAATGGTTACAAGAAAAAAAGATTGAGAAGTGGCTAACTCGTACAAGTCTTCTAAACAAGTCCTCTACAATCGTATAAAAAGTATTACGAATTAGTGAAAAACGTAACATTTAATTGTATTTCATAGCGTATCTTAGAAAATCTAGTATTGGACGAACGAGTAGCTAGTAGTTGGACATACGTGTAGGTCTGACCGGTGCGGTGGCTTGTTTGACTCGTAAAATGGCGAATGTTTACCATCGTTAATTCGCCTGTACGGCTCAAAGAGGGTGTTTAGTACGGCTGGTTCTTACGAGCATGCCAAACTGGATTATCGGCGTCCGAGGATCGTCCAGTGAATCAAGTCTCCGTGGACATTAGCGAGCGACCAATATGCGGCTTCGTAACGAATAAAAAACATCGTGTCTTGTGCTTTATCGTCGGTTCACGAATTGTAATGCTACTTTTATGTCACTTCACACCTTGTATCCACACACCTTCGTTCGATTCTGTGTTCCAAGTTTAATGTAATTGCGTATTAAATCTGCCACTTCGATCGGACTGAATCTAACGAGAAAACCGGAAAGACTGGAACGAACCGAAAAAAATAAAAGAATTCTTGTGTGCCAACCTACTTCGATGATGATTACTGTTCCATGGAATTATTCTATTTTTAGAATCGAAACTAGAGTCTTCTTCGAGTCTAAAACGTACCAAATCGAGCTCGGTTTAAACATCAAACAGAGTTTAGAAAAAGGTTTTCAACGTTAATCAACTCGTTCTAAACGCACAGAGAAACCTCTTATTAAACCTGTCTTCTTCAACTTCTCTATATTCAAACGACTTTGAATAACTGCGACACCACTTCGATGATTCTCCGCGACTTTCGACTAACTTCGAGTGCGAATAATACTATCTCAATGACTCTTTGTAGCGTTCGTATGACATTGGCCCCCACAACCTCGAAGATCTTTCCGCAACTTTCAAGCGAACGTAAGTACTGTAATATCTCAACTTTTGAAGATTATTTGATTTTACGTTTCTCTGGCTGAGAATAGAGTTTCTATATAAGTTTTGATCATTTCTCGTTACATTAGCAGCAGGTTTCGTCCTTTGGTAACTTAATCCTCGAGTTTGCTTCGCACTAGTTTGCCCTTAATGTTTAAGACGATAAGGCTATGTCTAGGTGACACTCGGAGATACCGGCATTACAACTACCGGTTTTCCTCTGGTAGTCTACCGTGGAAGGTTCAAGGTACTCGTCGGAGAACCTCTTCCACGAAGCTCGTTATAAAATGTTCGCAGAAAATCGCTTGCCGTTAGTGGCAACGACTACTTTCCTAAGTTCAAGGAAACACGCTCGATAAGGATAGTAAAACTGCTTGCACTTGGCGTAATTAATTCGCGTTCCTTTATTATTTTAGATTCGCAATGTAATTATTAGTACGATACGTACATTTTGTAGCGTGATGATGGAATAAATATTTTGCCGAGTAAAGATCACTGTGATTAGCGAAGGAAGAAAATTCGAGATTTTGTAGTAAAATTTGAAACGTTTCGTTTTGAAGCGAGTTCGTGGTACATGAGTTTAGATCGAGGAATCCAAAAAGCTTTCAACCCCGTCGTGAATTCTGGAATTAGGATCTGTTTTCTCTTTAGTCGGCCGAAGAGAACTTATATCTGCTGTCTGCAACTTTTCGACCTGTCCCTTCATTCGGTAAACTGGTTTCAGAACTTTGTTTCCTAATGGGATTAGCGAGATTAGCATTCGATCTCAGCTCGTGAGTCCGGCCACGAAACACGTGAATCCATTTGTGTTCGTTAGTTCGATATCTCACGTCAACACATGCGTATTAAATTTACTTTATGCACGCACGTATATGTCTGTACTAACGTTCCTTAAGATACCAAAACAACGGAAAATCTTGACAGAAAATATCGTAGAAATTCGTAGAAAGTAGGATTCTCGCATCTATTTTTATTTTGCATTAAATTGTACTATCCTGATACGATCAAATAACAAAGTAAGCTATTCTTAAATATAGTTAACCTGCATTAAATCGTGTAATCCTGCAACGTCCAATCACGTTGGTATAATAAAATAAATTCAAATAAAATGTTTTTCTACCAGGAAAGTCGGCGAAATATATATATATCTTAATCCTCGATTCATGGTCGGTAAAAGTCGATCGTTGGACAGCGAGGAGTCGAGATGAAGGATTATTCATCGATGTATCCGATCGGGAAAGAGCGCGTGAAAGGGGATCCAATCACGGGGCAAGGAGAAACTCGATTTTTCGTTTGATCGGCGCCGGATGATGAAACGTGAGACGAAACGAGAGTAGGTACAGGAATCGAGATTGTTCGCGTGACGCGTTCCATGCAAATCTGAATAAATATGCTACATAGGATCGGCCTTTTACCTCCGATTTCTGTCAAGTTTTTTTCTTTTTTATCCGTGTAAAAATCTCGCCTCTTGTCATCCATTTCGAGTAATCGAATAGCGTGAAAGGATTGGCGAGGAAACAAATGCCGATCGTTTACAGTTTTCCATGCGTGAAATTAATTCCGATCGACGGTACGACTAGGAGTTAAACTTCTACCAGCTTCCAATAGTCAGAATCCCGTAGGACATTTGAAAATTAGTGATTCAACAGAATTTAATGGCCGCTTCGATCGGTACGAAGATCGTCGAGAGAAACATTTACCGATCATAAATTGGAAAGCTTCGAATCTTGGAAATTGAAATTTCGTCTGGTTTTCGCTCGCTAATTGGCTAAAAAGAAACCTCGTTCTACTGACTTCTGGTTTCTGGTGCTGACGTTAACTTCTTACAAATTTAAATGCACGTTGAGGTCTGCCATAATTGCTTTCTTATTATCAAGGAATGTTACAAATATCGCAGAACATCACCTTTCTTCTACTTATCGAATTATCTTTTTTAGTAAGAAAGTTATTCAGCCAATTTTAATTCTACAAAAGCGTAGTCGCTTCGATCTATATCAGAACACGCAAAGTCGATATCCGAGATACGAATCTAAGGAATTCGTGATCCTCGAGATTGAAGCATTCCATCTATGGACCGTGATCTCGTTTCGGCGAACGAAAACCGAGAGATGTACGAGACGACGAATAAAAGAGATCGACACTAGCCACGAGAGATGGGAATCTCGAGTGATTTTCGAGCTCTGATTTCATCGTCTTCTGTGTAAAGAGGTTCTCTCTCCCGTTAATAACGCCATAGCCTGACCGCTCGTCTTCTTCTATTCTATCTATTTATCTTCTTGTCGTCTGTCCAGCTTCCTTTGCCTTTGTGCCCTCTGCCTTGCGTTCTTCATTGTCCACGGTCGCACCCCTTTTACACGGCCTCTTGTTAATTCGAGCGTCCGTCTCTTCGTCTCAGCTTCCCTGAATTCCTCTTCTAAATTGCCACATCCTGTTCTTCAATTTTATTTTGCTTTCCAGATCAAGTACCTTGCTATTTTCAGCTTGCGATATCGTGTTTTAAACTTGCAGTTTGAACTGTCGATCCTTGTATTCTTCTGCTGTGTCTCGTAACTATGAGATCATCAAAAAATTTGCGATTATTATACATCGCTTTGTTTACGGCCGACTTTAAATTTATCGATACGTGTGCCTATTCTTAAAAATGTGTTTTCATTCTTTTCATCTTTTTCAATGCATTCAATACATTTTCTGTATATAACGTAAGGTTACATCTTGCAAAGAATCGCATCGCCATTTAATTTCTCCATTATTTAACAAGTATCGTTAAAGAAAATAGAAAAACAGGAGAATCAGTTTAGTATCAGGCATCGATATCGAGGGAATTATTTCTCGATCGATAAATCTCCGAAGTGATTTTATATTTTATATGGCAACGTGGCCGACTTGGTCGCTGTCAGATCTTATTATCAGTGTGTTTCAGTATCGTAAGAATCTCCAGATTGGGTTTAATTGAAACAGTAAATATAACGGGAAGAGAAAATCCAGTGCTGCATGTGTGAATTAATTGAATTCTGTCATGTTGGAAGTTTCCTTAACACCATAGCCACCTCTGTTCTCGTTTAATCTGGCCTTTCCAATGTAATACTGAAGCTACCAACTTATAATGTGTACATACAGATGCATATAATTAAAATGACATAGTGAAGATAAACAGTTATATATATAATATAATATAATATATATAATCGGATAAAAACACGGTTATATACACATATATATATCTGTACATAACCATGTTTTTATCCGAATAAATTTTGTCAAAAACATTCTGTACGATGTAAATAAATTTACAGGAGAAAACCTATCAATTAATTTCGTTGGTTCTAATGTTGAGATATCTAGCGAAAATGGTAAAGCAGATCAAAATGTTGAGACTCTTCATTTACTTCGTTTCACATGGGAAGAATTTAATTTTCATAGTTTTATAATTTCAGTTGTGCGAGAATTTTTATTCCAAACTTGGTTACTTTTACGGACCAGGAAGGCGACGTAAATCTCTAATTTTACCAAAGGTCGAAATACCAGTCGGCGTTATTAATCCGAGAATTTATAAAAGGCGATACCGATGTCGGATGGGATCGAATTTATAGTTCGCTCTTACTATAACATATGTCTTTTGATAAATTTTCATTCCGCTCTATCGCGAGCTTACTGAACGAACCTGACATTTTTCATCGTAATTTTTACTTCTGTCTCCGTCTGTTACTCTGGAAAAATTGGAGAAGATGAAAGCATCGAAAGATGAACGATTCAATGGCATCTTTTTTTTTCTATTTTTACAACTCTCATTCTTTCCTTTTTTTCTTTCTTTACAAAATAAGGACGAAGGAGTTATACTTCAGATGTATTATGGAATCACGTTTATTAATAATAGTATTTTCTTGGATAAATTGGACCAGCCACATTGTTCGATTCTATAGCGAAGTATAATAGTATAAAAAGAGTAAAATAAATTGCAATACGGACCTCCACAATCTACATTGTACTTCCTTTTCCTCGCAATCTTATGTTTATGTTATATTCTATAAGAAATAATCCACGCTGAATAGTCCTGAGAAAGTACCGCTCTTATTAAAATTCTGCTCCGAAGCGAATGCTTCATCCAATAATCGGATCATCTTGGTTCAAGATGCTTTTGAAATCTTAATGATTACTTGTAAATATTTCTTCCTTGGAATTTTATATCGTGCGTTTCCTAGAAGAGCGATACGTATAAATATCGTCACTTTTGAAACACGTTTCTGCAAAAATTAACGCTGGAAGAGAGCTAGCAGAAAATAAGACGACAGTAAAAAGTTACATCATGCAGCAAATAAAGTAAATTAAATAGTGACGTACATAAAGTAAATTGTCGCGATTAAATCTAATTATATTCTATCAAAAAAGTTCACGATTCTCCTTTAACTTTACATCGAAATCCCTAAAGCCAACGACTAACGCGCTAGCTCCATTCTATTTACAAAAATTACCTTCATTTTGGAAAACTGGGCTAGTTTTCTTGGACGTTGTTGCCACTTCTTCAAGTTGAACAATTCACTCGAAGTTCCTCTCGGTTGGTTCGTAAATGCAAGAAGCTACATGAATAACAAATACGCACTTGTCTCAAAGGAATTGCTAAGTTCTTCCTTTCTATAGTCATAGAATGCGTTTGCAACGAGGAAAATAAAATTCATGAAATAGTTATCGATAATTACACACGGCTATGTATTACGCATGCAGTAATACACACGCATTCATACATTGTATCATTCCTATGTATACGGTATTTGTATTTGACAAAAGCAACGAATAAAAATGTCGAATAAAAATTTGTCAGTGAAACTGAAAGATTATTTTAAAGAAAGATACGTTAAGTCATTCGATGAAAATAGTAGTCACCGTTGCTTTCTATAACCTTAAGTCATTCATCAGGTAAGTGACGAATTCCATCACGGCACAATGCTGCGTCCTTAGACAAGATCCAATCGTCCAGTCATTTATGTATCTCATTCCTTAATTGGAAGTGTATATCGGATAAGGCCTGTTGCATCGATCGGAACAGGTGGTGATCCGATGGAGTAACGTCTGGTGAATAAGCTGGCTGTTGCAAGACGTCCCAGCCAAGACTCATTATGATGTCTTTTGTCGCAGAAGCAGTGTGTGACCTAGCGTTGCCACGCAACAATATCACAGGACGTTCACCTTTGTCCTGACGATTGGATCTTGTCTAAAGGCATTTTCCATGTTGGGATTCATCACTTGCCTAATAGATGGCTTAAAGTTGTAGAAACCAATGACAGACACTTTGATCGAACGACTTGCGATATTTCTTCTTTTTAAATAAACTTTTGAATCATCCACTAGTATACCTAATAATATTATACTCTGCAATATAAAACACAACATAATATAAAATAAGTGATTATTAGCAAACTAATAAGAAATTACTAATATATACATACGCAAAGTCATGTACGATGCGAATAAATGTCTTTAAAAATGTTAAACCTTCTTTTGTCCGCTGCTTGTACGTCCGAGAGTCTGTAAAAAATCCATTATAAGAAGTATTTTGAAAGCGATTGTCACGATACAAGTGTCACTTACCGAAATTATAGTCGAACAGAAATAAGGTCAATACGTATATATACATATATACGTATAAATTGTGTGTATTTCCGCATTATTCGCAAGCTTGCAACAGTGTTCTCATCCGCATAGTTGGCGAAATTACGGACATGACATGTAAAAAGAGGCGTAATGAAGCCGGATCGAGAAAACGCGGCTGTTTTATCATACTCGTACAGAGGGCTTGATTGTATTATTCCGGCGATGCGGAAAGTTGTTCGTCGCGACTGTTCCGCGCAACGTAATTGCTAATCTCCCGATGCCGTTTGCGATTCCATTTTCATCCCTGTTGATTACCATTGGGAATTGTTCGCTACGATGTACCGTTTCCATCGCCTGCTGTTACGCACAGCTATTTCTGGTGATATCTAAATAAGAAACACCATGCCGTAATTGTTAGCTTCCTGTTTCCAAATTCAATACATATTAACGATTAACCCTCGTGTGAATCATCGGGATCGCTATGGCCTTGTGGAACTTTAGATGAAATTAATTCTTTAATATCTCGTCCTACACAATTAAAGTTTAATATCTAACAACACAGAGTAAAAGCAAAATTTCCATTTACAAATTTTCTACCAAACGACACCAGGTGATTGCGTTATTAGCGATTACATCATACGTTAGTTTCCATTTTTAAAACCCATCGTTCTTAGATGAAACGTGTGTGAAGAAGATTAAAAGCTAATGTATAGCAATTGTTTGTAATTAAGGACTATCGTATAGTATGTATTTTATGTTATGTCTATTTTTGTATTGTAATAATCTCATCTATATATATCTACATATAAAAATATTGCCATGATATTCTAATATAGTATATTAGAATGAGCATATTCGTCGTTTTAAAGGAACTGATGCATACGAGATAAACCTGTATAATCGCGGCGATAAAAATTAAAAATTGGATTTGTTAATCCGCGATTGAACCGTTTAATAACCCCGGTGTTTCTATGCAGGTTGCTATTCGTTCACGTGATTCTGTCATTGGCTGAGTTTATATCGTTCTCATCGGGTCTCTAGGCTTTATCCACCAACGATATTAATTCAGCGAACAGCTTTCGACCGGTAGTTGCAACAGATATGCTTTGATTACGGTCCGTTGCAATAATCATATCAATGGATGTTGGTGGAGAATGTTTGCTATTTGAAACGTGGTGCGCCGCTAAATAAGCCTCTGGTTTCCTGCCACCGTATCTTCCGGAGATTTTGCTTTATCGTGGTGTACCTATGCTTCGTATTAGCCGGACGTTCTACGATTAGATTCTTTGTTGTTCCAACGATTGCTGTGGTTGAATTTAAAATGAAAAGTTCTAGATCAAAATTATTTTCCAGCAAGAATTCTTCGACATTATCCGAAGCTTCGAAATATGGATTTTTTCACAAATATTCGTACCTTAACCGCTACGCTATTTCTCTATATCGCTGTTAAGAATATTTCCTCTAACAATATTTGTGAATAAAAACATTTACGAATAGGAATACTAGCAAATAACGATATCTGTAAATAACAATGCGAGCAGATAAATAAAATATCATGAGTAAATAAAAGTAACAATACAAATTACAGTATTAGTAAATAATAAAATAATACTGGTGAGTAACGATACTCGCAATATTGGCGAATATTTAACAACTCAGAGAAGTTGAAGGGATGCTGCCTCACCCAGTCAAGAATGAAGGGATTTGCGAGTCGAATTGCGAAAGCAAAGAAGGGTGAGCCGGACAAGGAAAATCAGGGGTGAGAGAATGGAGACACACGAGAAGTTGCTCCGGGTAATAACCGAGTTGTGCAGCTGAATTGCCTCGGATGCGATACTCGATGTCCGACCGGAGGCGGATCCGGTATCACGTCACGCTCGCGTACATCGTGGTTGCACCAGACCTCAGAGGATCGCGTGTTTCCTCCGAGATCCCTGATGGATCGGAGTCTGGAAAAATGTGCTGTCGGCTCACGCTGTCGACTTGCTTCCATCGGAGTGGACTCTTTTTAAGGTGATCCCCTTTTTCAACCATCCTTTTTCAAGTCTTCTGCTGCTCTTCGACGTCAGCTTTTTAATTTAAAAACGTGTATACCGATACAGCAAAAGATTCCACTCGAGTAAATTATTCGAATAATTTGTAAAAAAATCTGCCACGGAGAATCATGCGAGATTGGATGATTAAAAACTGAATTGTTTCTTTTTGCAGACCAAGTCGGAGGAAAAGACGTAATTAACCCTACGATATTACACTATAACGAGGAACTGTGTACCTCGATTACATGAAAATACGCGAAGGAAGGTTCGAACGATCGAAAAACATGCACTAATTAATAGAAAAATTACTTGGAACAAGGTGACATCCTTTTTGCCATTGTAAAGTCTTGGTTTTTTCCACGTCAAGCGCGGTAAATAATAAAATGAAAAATACAACGAAGGTAAATCCTTCGATTTCCACTAGAGGCGCACGAAGCTCGAAAGTAATTCCGTGCATCGAAGGAAACATACCAACAAAGATTTTTGCCGAACGTGAAAATCTTAAAGCAGACGCGGAAACACAGTGGGACAACGAAACACTCAGTCACGTTACTTCCAAAATGAGAAGTGTGTAGCTCTTTGATTTCAATTTTCACGCTGTTGTCTTGAATGAGCCATTAGCCGCTGGCACGTGTGCCCTCACGAACAGACAGTGTGACGCTCCTGCGGTGCGTTTCTGAGGCTGACGAAAATAGCCAAGAGGCCGAGGTTTGCGCGTCTTCTCGCACGATGAACGCTTTGCTCTGGCGCTCGTGCGTTAGGCAGGTGCAGTGAGCGTACGCCGGTCACGCGATTGGAATGCAGATTCGCGGAAGAGATGGCGTGGTTCAGGCTGTCGCCCACTTAGGGCCAATTAAAATTGCTCTTAATTACGCTTGTCCGCGGCGGATAGCTCTCTCCTTTAATCTCGAAATTTATGAACCGGCATGCGGACAGAATGGTGTTGTTGCACGTTGAAAGGAGTTTGATTAATCGTCTCCGGGAGGATCGCTCGTTTTTTGGCATCAACTGGAGAAAACGAGCGAGGGATTAAACGACTGGAAACAGTTTGGGTTACCTGGCTGCATGATTTACGATCGTGGAAACCAAAGTTTTGCGGGACGTCTGATCTTCTGATGGTGAAGATTCCGTGAATGACTGCTGCTAACACTATGGCTTTAGCTTACACGTCGTGAATCAACATGTTATGGGTTTTACGTATAGGTTTTATGCGAGAGAATTTAGTAATTTCGAGTATTTGACTTAAAGTACTAGAAGTAATGAACGTTTAAAGGAATGCGTAAATAATAGTACAGCATCATCGGTTCTCGCAATATTAAACTTCCTTTAGATCGATCAAATTGCTTAAAGTGCTAAAAGATATAAAAATCCTCTCGACCAACGTGAATCTGTTATTTACTTTGTTATTGTTATAAATCTGCCATTTTTCACGTTATTTTCTACTATTCGAAGCTGTTCCACTAATTTGAACCGTCCGATTCGAATAATTCTGACTTAAATGAACTGGAGCTCGAATTCAAGGAACCTGTCTAACTTACGAACAAATTTTTGTATGTTGGAGATTTAATGCGAAGGTAGTCAAGTAACAAAGATATAAAGGCTAACTAATTGTAAGTCTGTCTTTTGCTTTTTTCAAACAGCATTTTGGATTACACGATGAGAAATGATTTTTTGCGTTGTCGTTAAAGAGATTCATCTACGGGTTGTACGCGGGATTAGATTTCGCAATGCTTGTCGTAACCTTCTTCAAGCGGCGGCCTCTGATGTAATTAAACGCATCCACTGTAGACCAATTAAATTTCCTCGTAATTGCGTCCGGCTCCTTTGAGATTGCTCGCGTGTAGATGCAAACCTGGCAGGGGGCATAAAATGTCACGCGTCGTTGAAATGTTAAAGAGGTATTTTAGCTCGTTCGTTATGTCGACGTTAATCAGGTCGAGGAATTGTTGCAAAAATAAAATGGACTTTTCAAAGCAGTGCTTTTGGATTACAAAAATGTCACTTATATCTTTCCAAAAGCAAAAATAACGAATAATTTATAAAATCTAATTATATACGTTCGAAGGATATATTTGATCATTTTTTTAATCGATATTTTTATCACTCTCCATTTCTTTTCGATCGATTCCATTAAAAGTGACATGGAGATTTAATCACCTGCCATCGCGATTCAAGTGTCTGCTTCTTTGTACCTGGCGCGGAAAGGTAGTCGAAATCGCTGTCGATGAAAATTCTACCGACTCACCTTTTGAAATGTAAAATATTTGAGGCACGGTTTGGGCAAAGAGTTACTCTCGATAACGATTGACTCGATCAATGAGAAGATCGATGATAGTTCGCGGGCGTTGAATGAATATAAAGGGACATTTCAGCTGTTCGATCTGCATGTCCACGTGTTCCGTTCAATCTTGACTTGGAGTGAGTTACGAGGCGTATCGATGCGTCTTGACAGATCGATCGATGATTAACGATCCGTGTCGATTAAATTTTCTCAAAAACGATGATAGATAATAATAATAATAGCAGCGCTTGAGTAATTGTTATTAATAACTGGACTGCTGATTTTTTAAGTCATATTTTTATGGATACAATTAGAAAAATCGAACTTGGGACATTTGTTTTATTTGCTAAATATTACAACAGGTGTTAGATATTTTACGTATATTTTACCTATTATGTGAATTCTATGAATTTTTCTATCTTTAAATTTACAAGCTCTCATAATCCGAATACTATGATATTTAAAAATTCCATTATCTAGATGTTTTTGTCTCTCTAGCAGTTATCATAAGTACAACGAGGATATTTGTAGAAAATAGGCTAATTGTATAATTTATAATTCGGTTATCACGGTGTAATAACTTAATATTAATAATAACAGTAACGCAATTTCCCAGGCACGAACTTAGCTCTCACCAAGTTTGCTCCAATTTCTTGGTAGTTTGGAGAATTCAATTTTAATTTTTGCGCCATCGTCGACCAACTCTTTCAAATTATTTTACAACGTTTCTTATTACTTCTCAGGACGAGTACAATGGAAGATTGAATTTCCAGAGCTGGCACAGTTTTGATCGGCGACAGTTCCCATTAGTGGCCGTGTCGGACGAAACGAAAAGAACGGTCGCTTAATTGAGTTTATTGTTAGACGACGGGCTCTTCCTTGCAGTAATTCAATGGGTGTCGCTCGAAGATGACGAGTTTTCTAACGGTTCGCAGTAAAAATAACGGTGATACGAAAGCTACATGGTCGATCGGTGCACCATTATGAATTTCAATGAAATGTAAACCCGATAACGCAAGCAAATGACATTTTGCTAATCAGTCATACATAAAATAGTATTACTTTTATCTGAAACTTGTTTCCTGTAAGTTTGTGCTGGATTATTGCGGTAACTAGAATGTCAACCTTTTTATATCATCCCCTGTGACACGTTGCATATTTAAATCCTCGATAATGGATGGTTCTACGTTGTGTACAAATTTATATCGATATATTAAGATGTTTCAGCTTATGTTCTAACTAAATCTGAAAACGATCTGGAAGTCTGAAACTTAGAATATGTCTCTGAAGTTTGAAAGAAGGAATAGCTCTCCAGCCGTGACACAATTCCTCCTAATTAACGCTAAAGCTATCGATAGTTAACACGAAGCTATTTCTACCAAAACCAGTCAAAGTGGCTGGTCTTTAAAAAATACGTAATAATAGAATATTTTCATATTCATTGATTTATCACTTTCTTACAGAAGGAATTCCACGTTATGTAGTAGATTTTTGGTATTGTTAATCCATCTAGGATCCCTAAATGAGGATTGACACATTTGCAAAATTGTAGAACCATCGTTTTGACTGGTGCGGTATTTTTAGTGTTAGCATCTAGCGATGTAGCGATCGATCCGGAATTTTCTTGACAATTTCAATATGATTCATATGATATTATCATATTGAATGATATGCGGTAAAAATTTTAAAAACGAGTGGAAAGTTGTACAAAATGAGGAAACTGGTTAATTGGGATTCGATAGATTGCAGGATCCTTTTACACTTTGACAAGTACCAATTATTTTGACTGATATAAGTACAAGTAAGACTTGGTTTAAGTAGCCTTAATATAAAATTATTTTGAGTTTAAATACATAAAAAACAAAATAAAATTTATTATATTATTCTTTTAGTTATCGTTGCGACAGTCATTACACCATTGCGGAAAAAGATATACCATGAAGCAGGAATTTCAAAATATAATTGTAAAACAAATCAATTTGACTGGTGTGGTAGTTCTAGTGTCAATACTACGAGTACTTCAGTCCATGGAAAAGTATCTAAGAGACGCTAGTTGCTTTTGTATCATACACGATGGCCAAGGTTTATTAAATCTCGACGATCAGGTTGGCATCTTCTGGATCTTGGTCGGTGCCTATAATTTTCAGAAGAAGCGTTTATCCTCGCGTCACGAACGGCAATATTGCGTTCCCCCGGCTGTGGATGATCGTTCCAGTCAACGTGACTCGTAGGCGGTAGCTATTTTCTCAACGATAGAGATAGGTAGCGCGGATGATTAGTCTCGCTGCTCGTCCTATTTGCGCCACAGTAACGTACAATTGCATCGAAGAAACTTGGATTTATCTTGCAGAAGATTACCGAACTTCATTATCTTTCGTTGGTCTAATTCTTTTCCAAGTTTCATTGCTAGATTTTCTATCCATCGTCATACGGTGGTTCGCGTAGTAACGAACTCGCTATTTTTATGAATGTATCTGAATGATGATGATCTTTTGAAATTTGATTAGCATTATAATAAGACACGACTAAAGTGATTATATTGTCAAAATCTTAAATCGATCGAAATGTTTTGTATAAGCATCCCAGTATGTGTTTCATAATTATCCAAATATTTTCCTGGATTACTATATTCTCTTTCTCTTTCTCTCTCTCTGTCTCTCTTTGAACATGCTGTCTCTATGTCTCGAGAAACGCAGCAGACCTGCCTTTCGTTGCTCCAGGGAAGGATGCAGATGGGATCAAGCCGCGTTTACATCGCACGTACATCATTGACAGCATGGAAAATTGATACCTCTGGCTAGCCAGCGTACAGGATTCGACTATGGAAATGTCGACGTAGACAAAGGTGTGCTGCTTTGTACATGAAATACCTGGTTGAATTGAATCAAATAGAGTGTAAATTCTGTTCCAAAGCAGTCGTCTGGATTAATTTGATTGAATGTTACTTTTATCAGCTAGGATCCGTTTAATGACCCTTTGTGTTCTGCAGTACGTTGTTGTATTGAAATGGATAGAATATCTTTATCTCGAGGTGAAAGATAGAGAACGTGAAAGAAAAAGAAAATTTCTTTCAATTAAGTAGAATCAGTTTATATAAATAATACGCGATATAGATTTGCCCATCATATTATCATATTATTACAGAAAAATACCAACACCGACCAATTTTACTGTACTTATTTTTTTAATCGAAATTCTATTTGCATTATGTTTCATTTATCGCCTTAATTAAGTCTTAAATATGCTTCGAAATTAGAATCATTAGTATCAAGTCATAGGAATCGTTAGTGTAAAGTAGTTAGACTCAAGTTATGATATAATATACGACACGCAAAATATGCAGATGAATGCCAGACGTCCATATCAATCGCTACAATTCCAAAGCAAACAATCAAATTTGACAAGCGTAATTATAAAATAAAAGGTTGAAAAACTCGATCGATAAATTCATCCCGGGCCGTTCAAAAAGCGACTCCGCAACCAGCTACAGGCTATCGATTAGATTTTGATCAACTCAGCCTGTCAACGAGGAAACCTATGACAAAACGGCAACAAATACGCCAGATTTCCCAATTCCGCTCGATTGTTTGAAATTCACGAATCAATTACCGACTTGATCCCATCTCTAGCCTGCGTGCACGTACCTACATACATACAGACATATACACGTGTGTCGTATTATTTATAGAGGCTCGAGCCACGGAGTCTGATAGGCAATCAAGGCAGGGCGCGTGTGCGGCATTCCGCGACTGAGTCACCAGTCGTACGTAAACCAGTCCTCGAAGCCGCGACGATACGTCGTAATAACGGCGAATCCCGATATCGCCATTGTTTACGTCTACCTGGGGATCATCCCTGGATTCCTCGCCAAGACGATACCACGATGATACACGAGCGCAGATCAGATACGACGTGTATACGGACAAATACGAGAATTTATTATGCGAACGATACTTAGAGTATGTACAGCTGAGTATAATAGAACCGAGAAGAAGAGTAGGTAAATTCGGCTTCGATCGATTTTTAATAATAACACAATCCACAAAGACGAGCACGCGCATTGACCGAAACTGTCGCGTAATATAAATGTTTTGCTACATTTCATAGAGTTCTCTGCAATTTGCTTGAATTTTTGAAGAAACGCGTGGCAAATTATTGTATGTAATAGCGTATCGCAACGAGTGATCGGAGACACGTCCTGGTCCCACTCTTTGGATCGATCGAAGACCATACGAGAAAAGTAAGATAGGTCGAATCTCGTAGATATTCTGATTCGATGATCCTTTGAATTTGGAGATATAAGCATTTTAAGAATAGATGGCAAATCCAAAATGTTTTTTAAAAAAGACTCTGTTTATTTGATCGCTATGCCAATTTAATTGAATTAATAATAGTCTATGCGTAATCGATGTTATTAATATCTTTCAAATGCATATGTCGCAAAATCAAATACAAAGATAGTTTTAATGTAGCATTGTAAAATTGCCTATCTATAAAAGACAAGAAACGCGACTTACCATATTTTCACCTTTAGTCGTCACAATCTTTTTGTTTCCCACATCTCCGCGGATTATCTTCTGAAATAAGTACAGCCCATCGACGGTTCTTAAAACCTAAACCTCGAAAGCCACATGAGAAAATCGCTACTATTACAACAACCTCACTTTCCAAACATCTTAACATCTTCTACCAACGTTTTCCGCCGGATAAAAGGTTCAAGTTCCTGAGGGAACAGGCGTAACACGTTGCATCATCAGGAAATCCAGGTCCATTAACCTTTAGCGTCCTAATGCCACGTGAATGGAACGAAGAAAAGGAAAAACAGGTATACGTATATTTAGAAGCACAGAAGAGTGTATTCTTGTAGAATGGTCGTAGAAAAAGACAGAAAGGGTGGGTCCGCTGAGTGAATGCAATTAGAAACGTTTGCACCTTCTTCGTTCGCCTTTTCCAACATTCGCATGCGTGCAGATAAGACGCATACGCGTTTAATGGTTCCCACCGGTTTGTGTAGAACGTGTGGGCCGTCGAAGAGTATTTTAATGACGCGACCATTGCACGAACGTAATTTACGTCTTATTGTGCCAGTTCGTAGCCGTTCCCGTATATTTATCGCGTAATGGTCCAACGATCGGCCGATATTTTATTTCCGTGGAAATAGTCGAACAAACGCCTCGAACGATCCAGAGAGAAACGTTTCCACGAGGATCGTTTTGATCCTTCATCCACCTATCGAAGCTTGTTCCGTCATTTTGCAATCTGTAATTTGCGAGCTCGTGTATATTCCAAGCGATTTTCACGCGTCAGGAATTTCCATCGCGTTTCAGTGTCGATTTCATCCTGCGGTTATTTTTCTTGTAGGATCTATTTGTGCGTCTTACATGTACATGTTCTTGCTTCGTCGAGGAATGTGTAATATATGTTATCGGACATCTCGTGGACACCGTTAGGCGCGCTAATTTTAGATGGAACGCGAGGTGTTTCGTTTTTCAGGAATTTAGTCGTGTACGGTTGAGCTTCGTTCGTGTCGCAGCCAGATAAATCGCTTATTGGATCTGTATGCTTAGACTTGCGTATGATAAGATATCGATGAAAAACCTAAGGACTTTTTTCGTCGTGCATGGTTTAGATTTGCCTGTCTTTCGACAGGAAAATTCCTGACACGTCATCGTCAAAGTAACAGTCATTCCTGATTTCCACAGACAGATCACTGTACAAGTTGTTACTTATACGCGTGCAGACTGATATATCATGATATATCGATAAAAACCTGGTTGTTTTTTTTTTAAATTTGACCGTGTATAATTAAGATTGCAACAGAGGTAGATTGGTCATTTGATCTACACGTGCAAACTTTTGCATAATATCTATATTTATAAAAATCCTGCGGTCTTTTAACGCAACCAGTGATTAGGACAAATACTGAGATATTTTGAAAAAATCACGTTCCTTCGGTATCTTTTCAGGCAAACAGCATCACGTCCGAACGCACATCGATTATTCGATTATTCGCCTTCTCACGAAGATACTTTACACACGCAAATTGCTATCAACGTAATCTCCTGGCGACAATAAAATGCTTGTCGCGAGACCAGGTCGAAACAAACGGCCATGTAACTCGGTATTTCTTGCTTTCGATAAACGCCGGGTTCGCGAACACGATTTCAATGCGCACCCACATTTCCTGGGCTGGGGGCGGAGATAGGCTTTTAACGTGGTCATGTCCGGTCCCTGCTGCAATAAGACATAACGACGGCACGACGTACGCAATAATAACGCGATATGCATGCGAACGCGGCTGTATCCGCCACACAAGCTGTGAATAATGCGGCGCGGTACATGAATCTCACTGGATTCGAACCTCTCGAAAAACATCTGTGCATTGCCGAGGAAATTGGACCTTGAAAAAAGTCAAGGTCATGATGAAACGATATTTTTGCCGCTGAAATACAAGTGACGTCAGAGGTAGAAGTTAAAATGTGCGTGAAGGCTCCGTCTTTTTTTAGAATTTGAAAAACGCCGACTTTTCCCTCTTGTCGAAGACAAAGCGTTATTGATATATGACTTATATTCAAAATATACATTGCCACACTCAATCTCTATTATTCCTCGTCTCTCGTTCAGTTTCTATTACTCTGCAACTCTCTGCGTAATGAGATGGAAGAACAACACTGTTAAGAGTTGGCATTCGTAAAATTTGTCTTGACGTTGTTAAACAACGCGACAAATAGGTCATTTCGTATATCAAATACAATGCTTTACCCTTCTTCGCAATTAATCGGCTATCGTGGAATCGACGATAAAATCGACCGACCAAACGAGCAAGATTAATTCATAATCAATATATGTAAACGCGAATGGCGCGTTTCAGCCCGCGCATTGTTATTTTCCATAATACCAGAAATTATCTTGGCTTTGTGCAATCACAATGGCCAGCTGTACCACGATAATTCAAATTGCACAATGGAATACAGGGTTCCCTTTCATCGAGCAAACTTTGACCGATCCGAATCTCTATTCCATTACACTCGAACAATCTCTGCTATTGGTAACTTTCTTCGAGTTAGGCGTCGATTCGACGAAACAGTTCTAGGCGATGGATATCGAAGCTCGATCGGTAAGGAAACGTGGATCACGATAGATCACTCGGTAGGATCCACCGTGCACGAGGTTCGGTATCGGTGAATCTGAAATTCTTTCTCCTTTTTTTCTTCTCTTTTTGCTCGCCGTTTCGTTGTACACGTAAGCGCAGAATCCCGACGAATCGTGCGAGAGAAGCCTTTCAACTGGAACGTCTCCGCTTTTAGTTCCCGTGAAGAGAATTCTGCGAGATTCGAGCCTCGATTCACCGAGCGTTCCCTTAGCTTTTAATGCTCTCGATCGTCTCTCTTTCGTACGATTCAAATCGGTGATCGTAATTCGAAGACCGGCAGCTTTACCCTCTTTCTTCAGCTGCGAATACGAATTCGATCGAGAGTCGTGAATAACCCCATTTTCTCACTGCTTTGCGTCGTTTGAGGCGCGAGAAAGGAGAGACAGGATGGATATTTCCCTCGATGAAGGCCTATCTTGGTCGCACACCTTCTTGCATCGTGTTCTTCTTGTCGAATTTTTGTGGGATTTCCCTTAAGAAACGTAATATAATTGGAGAAGACTTGGTATATTAAGTATATACACTAGGAAATTTTAATTTCACGTATTTCATACATTTACAAATGCCTCCAATATACTTGTAACCAATTAGTTAAGAGGTTTCTTCTTGTTGAGAATTGTGGATCTTAGTCGCAGAAATAAACGTATGGGAACACCTACATTACACGTGGAAATGATATCGAAATAGTTTCAGATTTATTTAATATGTGATTTACAAGATATTCGTAGATACACATTGCACGCGTCTCGGCACTCTTTTTGTCTCATCATCTTCTTTTCCATCATACGCACGGAACAGTTGTATTCTTCTGTTTTACGAGACGTTGCGCACGCACGTACTCCCACACACACTCATACTCATATATGTGTGTCACTACTACGGGGCTAATCCAGTGTAGCACACAAAATTACATATATCTCAATACTTCTGTTAATATTTCACTTTCAAGAATGTAAAACGACTATCCTGCGAAAAACTTAACACGTTGCCACTACATCGGCCTTAAAAAATCTCCCTTCGAACATCTCTGAAAATTAACAAGCTTTTCTCGAAAACACATCGCCATTGAATTCCCCTTAGAAAGATCTCCTCCCTTCAAACGTTTGCAGAAGCCAAAAACCTCCCACTGAAATATTCAAAATATACGAAAACGCACGAATCGCATTCTCCTGAATTAATTCTCAAGCCATAATCCCGAAATTTCCCTCTGGAAAAGTAATTTGAAATCACAAAAAAGAAGAAACAGAGGGAAAGTGGCTGCGTGCGTGCCGACGGGGAGCGGAAACGCGGCAGGATGTATACAACGACACGTTTCGAGTTCGATCTTAACGAGGAGGAACGGCGGGTGCAGGTTTTCGTCGTAAATCATTCGCGGCTCACGCTTATCTGCCTTGTTATATCTGCTTAGCAGAAATGCTTCGTGTTCGAGCTGATCTTTACTCGAGAACCGGACTGTCATACTGGACGCGATAGAATTGAACCGGTGGATGAGGAACGAGCATCGAGGTAGCCGGTGCTTCGTGTCGTTTCCGTTTTCGCGATCGGAAACGGGACCGAACGTGTTAACACGTTTTACGACCGCGCGAAATGTTGCGCGCGCGACGCGATCTTTCATCTCGCGTGACTCATCCGCGGCTTCAAGGCTCGAGATTACTTTCTATTAGACTTCAAGGGGATTGTTTAAGTGTTTAGAGACGAAGATTGGCTGGGAATAGGTCGATGAGTGGATTGCTTTGAGAGTTAATGGTAGGATGTACATTTAGAAATTTTGTTTCGATATATGCGGGTAGATCGTGGGAAACGATTTTTCGAAGTTGTTGAAAGAATGCTAGATCGCAGGATATTTGTTATTTATTTATTTTACCAAATCCCATTAACGTACGAGTAGCGTGCATATATTTTGAACGGATTTGTAGAAGCCAAAGAAACAATGTAACACTGCAGAGATTGTAAAGGATGCAAGATGACAAACAAAGAGATGCTGGACTGAATCTTTAATTAGAAGAGTCTGTAAGAGACAGAATGAATTGTAACGATACATCTCATTAGAAAAAAGAAGAAATAAAATGTCAGAGACACGAAACACTAAAAAATTGACTGAAAGCTCGTAGGTTTTAGAGATACAGACTGTTGAGTTCATAAATAAGAGAAATATCCGCACAGAGTATAACTCAGCATTCTTTCGATACACAATACCACACAACAATAAACTTAGACATCTAATCGTTCGCCGCAACAGCCTAGTGACTCATGGCCGACAATAAACCATTCATTTTACTTAAAAATTTCCTTTCACAAAACTCCAGCCGTGCCACCGACGAATATCGTTATACGCGCGTCAAATGCGAATATTATTACATTTGCCGGTGAAATTTACGCAATCTCGTTGAGACACAAAGGAATATCGGGTGAATCGTCGATTTCAAAGCAGCTGTTCGATTCATTGGACCAGAGCTTTGTTGCAACCGACGCATGTCCGCCTCTCGGTTTCCGTGCGATACGATATTTTACGAAAAATTCGGAACGCATTGGTCGATCTCGAGGTCGATCGTCGAGTCGATGATTCGGATTCGAGCGTGTTCTTTTGACCATTGAATAACGAAAGTTAAATCATCGTTGTCAAGAGCGTCGAATGTCTTATCGTATAGCGATAACGCAACCAGCTAATTAAGAAGACTTTCCGTCTCTAATAACGACAATTAAAATTCCTTAATTCTGCTGCTTGTTTTGGCTCATTTTTGAGAATCGTATTTTTTGTCATTAGACATTTTATTTAATTTGAGGAAAACGAATTAGAAGAATATATAGTATGATATATGATACAATATATAAGTGAGGCAAGAATGTACAAAATATCGAGAGTTACGTAATCGTTAAGTTACTCGGAGGATGAAATAATAGAAAGTAACGCTCGTGAAACTGAAAAGTAAGAATCGTGAAATATCTACACGAGTCGGAATCGATCGAGCGTTCGTCATTCGAAAGTTAAATTATTTTGTACCGCTTGGAAATTGCCCTTAGCTCGATCGCTTTTGTATTTCTGTTTCGCGTTACCATCCCTTTTGTCTCATCTAGAAATGATCAGACTATTATAGTGGCATTTATGTCTGCGTGAGTATACAGTTAAAAGTTGAAATCGTTGACATAGTTGGACTAATATAGGAGTTGAATACGAACTTGTAGCGGTTTCTGTAGATTAGAGAGATATTAGCGAAATTAGTAGAAATTTGTCGAATGTTTGACGTCCATGAATACAAATTTAGCAAATTAAACGCAATGACGAATGATAAATTTCTTCGCTAGGACATTTTTCTCTTCTTTGTATTAAAAGCATGCTTCTGAATTCGCCTTTTTTCCATTTTCAAGAATCCATACACTGGCGTTCTTTAAGAAGCTTCCCCACGTAGAAACATATGTAAAGACATGTACAGAAAGGTCACTTGATCTCTCGAGTGCATATGAATTCCTAAAAGGTCCATTTCCTAAACGTTACACTACTAACTCTCTAGAAAACCTGTTCTTACAAACGGCTGCATGTTCAGTATTATTGCTGTGGTATAATAACAGATAACTCTTAGCTCTTCGTTTAAACCATCCTGTCAATACTTTCGTTTATTAGAAGAAATCATCGATTTCTGATCGAAGTTTTCTTCTTTGTCAATGGTTTTAAAAAATGTTTATTTTTTTTATTTACGATACTATCGACATTTCACATGTACACAGACTTAAGCGAGCGTTTGAACGTTTGTGAAAGAACATTTTTACGTTCATATGCGTTCTATAAAACATAATAAATATTGAGTTACGAAGAAATTTAGCTCGTTTTCTGTACAATTAGCGCTCGATGTTAATTAACGAGACGAATTACGGTAATCCAAGCCGTTTCGGTAAGTCGTGCACTGGTTTCCGGTAACGTAGGCAACAATCGAAAGGTGAAAATCACACGGAGTAAGGTCGTGTTTCGGTTGTCCAATTAACAGCGTGTGGTCGAGCATTGTAGTGAAATAAAATGGCGGTTTCGAATAGCGTTCCTCTATGTTTAACGAGAATAGTTGGTCTCCGTTCATTAATTAGCGTTTCACGATCACATGGGACGCCGCGCCGGTCGTTGTTCCGTTTTCAACGTTGAATTCGCATCGCGTATCGTCTTCGACACGAACGATCGCGTGAAGGATTTCCAATTATTAATTAACCTCTCCTCGAACGACTCCTTTTACTTATCGCTGACATCGTTTCACACAAGTTTCTTGTTTTGCATGTAGCTTTTATAAACGCATTGCTAACGAGCTTACGTCCTTAATAATAATTTTCCATTTTTATACGTAGCTTACTTAGCAAGTTTTGTTTCATGCACCATGACCAACGCACAGCTAATTCGTTGTATACATTCTATAAAGCTGTTTGAAGTTTCATGAGTGCATATCATGATTATACCGATAGAATCTCAAGCTAATGTGGAAATTTATATAAAAGTTACGAAACATTTACCATTAATATATACGTCTGTACTTGGTAAGGAAGTAGTGTATGATATGAATAATCATTTTAAAAATATAACAAATGTTAAAAATGGTGCCATGGTAAACGTTGAAGCTTGTTAATACAATAAATTATCAGGATTCTTTGAAACGATTAACTGATTGTACGCTTGATTAACTTGGTTTAAGCTTGATCGATCGACGATATGGGAAATGACCTGTATAGTTCGACGAGTTTGTGAAGAAAGAAAGACCAAAATAAAGTTTGTACAAATTTATTAGATAATGTGAAAAATTCGTTCTTACAGCAACATATTCGTAATTGCATATGTTACCAATGTTTTTACTACAATAGATGAACTTTCATGATGATTCAGCCGGATACTTTGAAATGAACACATCGTGCTATCAAATTCTACTTTTCCATCATAGTTTCATTCGACGCGATTACAAATCTTTCTATTCTTCAGAAGTAACAACAAACCAAACATAATTCAGCGAACAGAATCGATTGAATTCGATTGCTGTGCCGAGAAAAAAATCGAACCTACAAATACCACCGATTCTTTGCCTCTTCGCATTATCGACGTTCGTAAAGAGCACGATCCGAAAGAGAAACCAGCGAACACGGTTATTCGCTCCCCGTTCGGTTGGCCTTTTCAGCATGTTCAATAAATAGCAGAAAGCATGCGAGTAAATCTTTGTTTCTGGAGCCGCATCTTGAGCCGCGTTTGGCTCGTAGAATCCAGGTAGAACGTACTTAAGTACACACGTTTGATGCATATCGGGCCAGATGCAGCGGCAGATAGTTCGATGCAGCGCATAAATGCAACTCGCGCCGATAAAACAAAGTTTCACGATCACGATCACACCGAGGACGACGCCTATATTTTTCGTTTTTGCATCCATTTGGAGCTGGTTTACAAGTCAAAATCGAGATTCTCTTTTGTGGATCGCGTATTGGATGTTGCATTATAACGTTTGCAGATACGTAATCCGAATATCACACCTTCTTTGTAGAACGATATACCAACTAACAATACTAGTACATTGAAAAGTTATGAATTATAGGTAGTGCAGTTTATAATTTATAGGTGGTAGAAAGATTGTTTTATATACAAGTATAGTTTTTTTTTACAATTAAGGGTAATTTATAGCTTTCAAAATTTACTTGAAAAGTTTCGTTTGTATTATTGTCAAACTCGCTAGTGTTTTGCTAGTGTTGAAATTTAGAATTTCTCTTTTGTAAAACGGGCAAGATATTAATTGTCATGTTCTTCGTGTGTTGAAGAATTATTTTAAAATAATTGTAGAAGATAGAAGAACAGATCTGTCGTTACGATGCAATTGCGTAATAACGTTTTTAATTAAGCTGTTCGCGGCAGAAAGGACTTCATTTGGAAGTAATTAAATTCTCCGCCTTTGAAATAGTAATTAAACCTAGTGTAAATTTTAGTTCGTGTTCTCGGTGTTGTTTCGTCCTCGCCATTGTTGCTCGTTGCAAGATTCAG